>QUOP01000011.1:0-450033 GCA_003675405.1 Hericium coralloides
AATTCCCCCGGCAACCTTCCAGGCCAATGATCAAGAGAGTGCTCTGTTCAAGACCTCATAATGGGGCAAAGTCGTCATCTATTGTGGACGACATTTTGTTTTTCACAGAAACATTGGAGGAAACACCGGCGGATTGTTAGGACAAGTCCTAACACGACTTAGAGATAATGACCTATTCCTCAAACGGAAAAAGTGCACCTTCGAGAAGGCCCGAAGTCGAAATAATTCTGTGGCCTGATTGTGTCTCACAACCAGCTCCAACATGGACCCTGGTTAAAGTCGCGGAGTTATTCAGTGGCCGGAACCCAAACGGTCAGCAAAACACAGAAGTTCTTAGGCTTTGGAAATTTCTACACGCGGGATTTTATCAAGACACTCAAGATCGCCAACCACTGTTTGAATTGACCAAGAAAAACCACATGTGGCAATGGACCAAAGGGCAGCAGACGCCTTTAGTGCACTAAAACATGCATTCCGACGTCCCCAGTACTTGCCATGCCAGCTATGACAACCATTCAGGGTCGAGTGCGACGCATCGGACTTTGCCACAGGAGGCGATACTATCAACAAACAAGCACGGATAACCAGTGGCACCCCATTGCATATTACAGCAAATCCCTCAGCGATGCGGAACGCAACACGACATCTACGATAAGGGAACTTCTTGCCATATCCGCGCCCTCGAAACCTGGCGTCATTACCTTGAAGGACACCCCCCATCCCAGTGAAAATCTGGACAAGTCACAAAACTCTGGAATATTTCCGTACAGCAGCGGAACTTAACCGCCGACAAGCCAGATGGAGCCTATTTCCACCAGATTTGACTTTCCGCATCATCATCTACAAACCAGGCTCGCTTATAATCCGACGGTCTGTCCAGGCGTCCAGACATAAAGGGGGGGTGGAAAACGACAATTTCTGATCGAGTCTTATTGGAACCGACGCAATTTTGCGTTCCAAATCCGAGCCACAGGAAGAGGAAGTGTGACAGTTTTTAGGAGACAAACCCTTTTCTAAAACGCATCCGAGACCATGCACAGCAGCACAGGCGAGCGTCGTAACTAAGGCAATGGACACAATCCTAACGTGCAGGACCTACCGAGCCGATTGCGAAAAGGTCTGAGCAGGAATGGCCAATTCCTGGAATCCCAGATGGACTAATCCTATACAGAGCGACAAGTCTACATCCCAAAAGAGCCCTCGAGCTAACGCTCCCAGCGACATTCGTAAAACTACACACCACGATTCACTAGGTGCGCAGGGTCATGTCCAGCGACAACTGGATAGACTTATGAGATTGGTCAAGCGCAACTACTGGTGGCCAGGAAATGACTCAATTTTGTCACCGTTCAAAACCCTTCCAGCGTAATGGGATGTGCATTTTGCCCAATCCACCGAAAAAAGCGACACACACCCGCAGCTTATGTCCGCAGTACAACCGACAGAGGCTCCAAGTCGGGCGCCTATCAGCAGCTCATGGGAAATACTCCACCCACGGACTTGCCTTGTCCACGGATCTAAGCCAGAAGGTCCAGCAGTACGACTCCATCAACGTGGTGGGTAGCCAATTCTCCAGGCCTATTGTTAGTATCACCCTCACCATGCCGGAAAGAACATCGGATGAGGACGGCAACCGCCAAACTGTTCATCCGGACCAATGTTTGGAAAAGGATTTCGAACTTCCGGAGAAAATGATCTCCGAACGAGGACACAGTTTTGGCATCCCAAATCCCTCCGAAAGCATTTACAAAAGGACTGGGGGAATTATCGATCGGTTCCACTCAGCAACCGCTTATCACGCCTTCAGACGGATTTGGAAGCACAGAGCGCGTTCAAATCAGAATCGGCAATTATCTCCGAGCCTTGCTGTAATCCTCCCATGGACAACTGGTAGAACCTTCTTCCTTTTTGCCGAGTGTCCGCACATAACACCCATCAAAGTTCATTCGGCTATACTGCGGCGATCACCGTTCGATCATTACTCCCACGGATTCGCAGCCTCGCTTCATACGCAGGATTTCACATGAATGCCGCTATCTTCCCACACAGCTGGAGCAATGGCTGATAACCATGCAAAAGGCCCCGAGAAGAAGCCGAAGGCGAGTCAAAACTATCGCTACTAAGAAGGACATGCGAGAGACAGGAGGATTCACGTACGGGAAGACAGAAGACCCGATGCTTTCAAGGATAGGAGCAAAGTCTGGTTAGATGGAAAATGATCAAACTCCAATATCCTAAAGCGTAGTTTGGACTCAGATCTACGGCAAGGACGCCTCTAGAAGTAACCCAAGCCAGTAGGACCAGCAATTACACCGACTAAAAGCTCCAAGGACTTGCAAATATCACCCCGTATTCCATGGCAAGGACTCCTCCACGCATAAACATCAGGACCTCTGAGCATTGGCCCCACTACACTTCCGCCACCACCGGAGGTTCTATAGACGGATGAACAGGAGTGGGAGGTGGAGAGTGTTGTCAAATCCCGAGTCTTCGAAAAACGCGATCGCGGCTTACAATACCGATTCAAGTCAAGATGGAAAGGATTTTCCCGACGACGACATGCTGACTTGAACCTCGCAAGCAATGCTCCGGCCATGCCAAGGAAAGATTGCCCTCTAGAGTACCAAATCGGAAACACGATGGGCTCCAAAGACCGCATCAGAAGCTTAGGAATCTGGACCCTGGGATTACTTCAAGAGCGATCCCACTACGAGAACCCAGCCCATCGGCACCAGCCTGGATAAAAGACCCACACCGTCAAATCCTTTCCAGATCAGCATTCCCAAACTCCTCGGATCTGGCTACATCACCTCCTCACCGCTACAGGATACACTGCCTCGCTCGTGCAAACTTCCTCATCCGAACTCTTCCGAAGAACATGACTGTGGGTTCGAATAATCCCCGATTACAGCGGAATGCCGCCTTATGTTCGTCACCTTCTTTGATGCGGACGTTATTGTATCCCCATCTAAGGTCGAACTTCGAGAAGATTTTGGCGCCTTTCAGTTTGTCGACCAGTTCTCCGATCAAGGGTAGGGGTACTCATTCCGGATTGTGCGCTTATTGAGCTCCCTGTAATCTTGGACCGGTCTCAATTTGCCATCCTTTTTAGATATGAAGAAGAATGGGGCTGCCCAGGGTGATTTGGATTCTCGAATGTAGCCTTTTCTCAGATTTTCGTCGATGAATTTGTCTAGTTCCTTAAGTTCATGGGGGGCCATTGGATAGGCTTTTGCAGAGTGGGGTTCCACATCAGGTTTAAGATCAATGGCATGGTCCCAGGGTCGCCTAATTGGTAGCCTTTCGGAGGCCTTTTCTTCAAACACGTCACGGAACTCCCTGTATTGTGCTGGGATCATCTGATCGAGGGTGCGAGTTTTTTGTTTGTTGGCAAAAGCTGCCGCAAGTTCCTGTGCATTCATGGCTGTGCGACGTATGCGGAAGACAACATCATCGGGGATTTGTGGATCAAGAATCTGATCATAGTCTTCATCTGTCGTCGTAACCCCGAGTGCTTCGGCGATCCATTCTTTCGGTATTTGCACTGCAGGTTCATCGAAATTTTCCGTGAAACAGGGTTTCAAAGATGGTGGCGTCCGTGCAGCGTTACGAATCCGTGTTCGTCGGATTTTTCTGGCTGGTATAAGACGGCCATGTCGTTGAGTCCTTGCTGCTGTAGTGACCCATGCAATCCTCTGCGAGTTCCCAACCTGCGCCTGCTGCAGATCTTCTCCGTTATATTCATGTTGCTGCGGTACTTCGTCCCTCCCCTCCTCTTTTTCCTGGTTGGGAGTTTGGTAGCTTCCCCAGCTATACTCCTTTTTCTCGTCCTCTTCGTTTATCCCCTCGCCGTCTTGCGGTATCGCCGGTTGTTTTGAGTCACAATGCTCGCCGCAGGTCGACGCTTCCGATACCTTTTTCTGATATTGCGGGTCCCCGCGAGCGTGACCTTTTTCTTGGTAAGAGTTACATGTCTTCGGCGACTTCTTGCCTAATGACCGCTTTAGCTGCATCCCTTCGTTTGGAAGCGACAAGGGATGATTGGATTGCCACGGACGAGGTCCTATGGGCTCGCTATTGTGACTGGATTCACGGCTGGCGACTGGGGGTTCGGGATGGGGTCCGGTGTAAAGTGGCCTCCAGCGTGCCTCCCTTCTTTCAGGGGGTAGATTTGAGTCGCCTAGTGGCTGATGGGGACGATCCCTATCCTTTTCGGTCATATGGGCAATCCATCTGGCGTCAGTGGTACTCCCACACTGACTTGCTCGCGGAGTCTCGTGCTGGGGCAACAGTGGGTTCGGAGGATTTAGGGCACTGAGTGATTTGGAGGACTTAGAGGATGATGAGGAGATTGATGAGCTGTGGGAGGATTCTGATGAGGAGGACGTAGTGGTTCTCCCACAGAAGAGATCAAGACGAGTGTCGGATGTTGGAGAGCGCGAGTGTGTATGTTTCCTGCTCGCTGGGGATTGCGTCTGTGGGTTGGGCGAGAGAGCAGGCGGGCCATCTTCTTAATTGTTTTCCAAATCTCTCGTTGAGCGAGCGGTAGTGTGTCGATGTTACTCACTTGGACGGGTCCATTGGTTAGGTTACATTTGTTCTGACATCGTTCCAATACAAGCTGGTCTTGTTCCCAGTTAATGCTGGGGTTGTGTTCTCTGAGCCAGTCCGTTCCAAGGACAATGTCATCCTGTCCTAGGTCTGTAATGTAAAACCGGATCGCTCTTCATGAGCTGCTCCATTGGGCCCTTTGATCCTTATGCGCAATACGCAGTAATGGGTGATCTGTCCTAGGGCATTTTCTGAGTCATCCACGTTTTTGACGGGTATTGGTGTTTCCAGTGGGACCGTCCGAATTCCGTATTGTTTAACGATCCTCCAATTGATAAGGATTCCTGTGGCTCCGCTGTCCACCAGTCCTTTTACTGCGACGTTTTGGTGTTTCCCTAAGATGGTGATGACGATGCGAATAGATGGTGAACCATTGTATTTCAGAGATGAGATATATAAATTGGCCGGCCAATTTGGTAGGTAAATGTCCTTTGGAATATCATCTGGCATCGAAAGCACATCAAACTTGTTTGGGGAAGCGAGTTGCAAACCTTTCGTCCTCCATGACGTCGCGACATGAGGACGCTCTAAAAACCCTCCTCTTCTTCAGGCTCTTCTATACTGAGGGCAGCTTGTATGAGGTTACGGGCTTCTTCTTTCTCCGCATCGCTCATCGTCTGTAAGGCCCTGGCCATTGTATGGAGTGGACTGGGGTTCTGCTGCTGGGTCTCTGTGTTCCTAGTTCTGAAGGATCCTCCAGCGGTGGTGTTGGTGGAGGGTGTCTGCTTGTTCTGATTACGGCAGAACGTTGCAATGTGTCCTGCTCCTCCACATTTGTAACAGAGATTGTTAACACGACGGCGTTCGCGTTCTTCTGGGGACAAGCGAGGTCCTTGGAATCTGGGGCGGCGCTGGAAGGCGCCGACCAAGATTTTGGCAGAGTCTATGTCTGTGCGGCGGCGGCGGGGTCTTTGGAAAGTGTTTCCAACAACTGGTTAGGATAGAGGGCTTTCTCCCTTCCGCGGTTTTGCCCCTGATCAATCTGGGTTCCGCGTATATTCATCTCGAGCTTGGAGGCACGGTCCTGCCAGTCCTCCAAGGTCGAGGGGGGTTCTCCGCTATGCTCAGTCGCTGTGATATTTCTCGGTTGAGGCCTTTCTTATACGCGCTGATGAGTCCCACCGGATTGAGGCCGGAGAGGTCGGCCAACGTGTTAAAAGCGGTGTTGTACTCGTCGATGCTTCCATTGCCCTGTCTAAGTCGCTGGATGTCCATAAGGGCTGACTCTGCGGCATGGAGCTCTCCGAATTTCTTCTTAAGTACCTCCTCGAACTTTTCTCAAGTGAGGGTGAATCCCTCGGTCCCTTTGGCTGCTGCTTCGAGCTGTTCATAGTACTGTGCCGCCCATGGTCCTGCCATTCCACCTTGGATGTAGGTGAGGGCGAACCAGATCTTAGACTCATCGGTGGTGAAATGATCGGCCTTAATCCTGAAGTGGAGTTTACATTGGTTGATGAACTCTTTGAGTTTGCTTCTAACACCCGTGAAAGGCGTCGGTTTATTAATGTCAGCACCCTTAGCCATATCGTCGTCTTCGTCGCTGTCCTCGTTTTCGGCTGTGGGTTCTTTGGCTGGGGTGACAGGTTCCTGCTGGGTGGGTCTATCGTCTGATCCTTCTGGCTGGATTGATTCGACTGGTTCCTTGTTGAAAATTGGTTGGAAGCCGATGCTACCGGTTCCGTGAGAGTCGGAGAGGAACCAGTCCTCTTGAGGATCGATTGCTTGGGAAACAGGTACCTGTGGTTGGGAGATGAACTCTCGCTGGGGAGGTAGGGAGATGGTGGGTTCGACGGGGGAAGATTCTCCAGTATCCTCTTCTTCCGAAAGTTGATCGGCCGGGGTTTCACTGCTCCTAGGATCGGTAAGGGGAATGGCGAGATTTGGGATGTAGTAGGTAATGGGTCTGGTGAAGGTGATTTCTTCTTCTTGGATAGAACCGTCCCTAGTTGTTCCGTAGAGGATATATGCCTTGTTTGCTGGTCCGTCAAACCGGTAGTAGATTTTGACGATATCGTCGCAGAGGTAGGTGGAGGTTTCACTGGGGGGAAATTGCGGAGCGGTGATGAAGGTTCGTCCAGCCTGCTGGAGTAATGCTCTATGTTCTTCTCCCTCCTGCAGGTATTTTTGCCTGGCGGTTTCTGCTGTCTCGTGTTTAACGCTGGATTTAACCTTCTTTCCTTTCCTGATGATTCTTATGAGTTTACCGTCTTCGTCGTGGTATGCTAGCTCCTGGTTGTAGTAAAGGAGGTCTGCTGCTTCACTGTAGGTGTAAAGCCTTGGCCACGGTTTCGTTCGGCAGATTCGATAAGGGGTTGCCTGCTCTTGTTCTAGGTAACCACGATGTCTCCTCTCCTCGTCCGTGAGATGATCGTCTGGTGCCCTGAGGGGAATGTACAGGGGAATGAAGGAGGTAATGGTGAGGAGTGGTGGGGGGGTGACTCCGTTTTCGGAGTAGACCCGGAAGATCTTTTTTGAAGATACTTGATGATGCTGGGCGGGATGGTGACAGCCGGTGGCTGCAGACCAGTTGTGTAGGGTGAGCGGTAGGAGAGCTTAACCAAGTGCTAAGGACCGGTGTCCTATAGTGACCGGGCAAGGGCTCAGGCTACACACTAACAAGAGTGCTGACCTGCTCTGGAGGCGAACAACGACTAAGAGAGTTGAGAGCGACTGAGAGAGGGGAAGCACACAGCGAGGGGCTCAAGAGAGCACTGGCAACTGACAGGACAAGTCCTATAGAGTATGCGAAGTGGTTAAGCTGAGTCGCCAGGACTCAGCTCTATGGTATATATACATGAGAGATGCGCAGCCGCAGCCGTATCTAAGGAGACGGTAGTAACTGCGCAGGACTGCGCAAGGCTGCGCCGATAGCGGTGAAACAAAGATAAAACGGATAGGTAGGGTAACACTGCCACGATCATGATGGAAACAGAAGTGGGATCGAGGCAGCGCGATAGAGTCCATGTGTGCATGTAGATATGATGATAAATAAAGTAAGGGGAACACGGCCAGAGACATGGCGAATAAGCCATGGTGGGGATGTCGAATGGGGTGATGTTAAGAACAAGGAAAATAAAACGTACGGTTCTTAGCAACCACGACGTGGTCCAATCCCATCTCCGACGACTCCGGACCACTACGATGGGTAATAGCGCCCTCAGGAGAGAAACTCCGACAGACCAACACGGCATGGAAAGAGAAGGGAATACTCATCAGGTGCACCAACTGCGCACGGGTTCACCGGAATTGCTTCGGTCCACCACCCTGTGAAGCATGCCGTGGCACCAAGCAACCGGACACCTGTGACAAGACGGACTTCCAGAATCTACGACTCACCACCGCGAATACCTACGGCAGACGGCGCCACTCCTGTTCACGATGTTACGCCACTCAACGCCATTGCAAAGGGACCGAAGGGAGCCCCTGCGACCACTGCTTCACGACTCGCATGGAAGATTCTTGTGACAGGATGTTTTGGGTGCAGAGAAGTCGGGACGACTTGACACCTGGACGAGGGGTGATGTTATGACCGTATTTTCTTTTCTCTTTTACAAGGACTTATCATTTCTTTTCTCCTGCGATGACACCCTCCAACCATCTATCGATCCATTGATCTATCACTTACTGTCATCGCTTCCCCCATTGACTGCTTATCTAAGACTTCGTATAGGATATCCTGCTGCCTCTTTTGTCTGCCTCTTTTGTCTGCCTCTTTTGTCTGCCTTTTTCGTCTGCCTCTTTCGTCTGCCTCTTTCGCCTAGGATATCCTACCGTACCTACGCATATATAAACCCCACGTACACGGACCTGTAACACTAAGTTTATCCTCTTGTATATCTTATATCTCGACTTGCAATACAGTCGCTCGATTTGCTCCTCTCATCTTCGCTCCTCGACCGCCTCAACCATCCTCTATCTCTCTTCGCTAAGGGACGGGCCTTAGCGTCGTACTCTTCGAGACCACTAGCAGCGTCGCCGCTCTAGTGACGGACTTGGCGCCGTGTTGACACAGCCGTACGACTTGGAAACGACACAGGTTCTGAACCTGGTCAGAACATTCGTCTGATAACTCGGTATCTGATGCTTTGAGGGGAAGATATAGGGGAATGAGGGGAGCAATGGTGATATTTGGTTGGAGGGTGGCTCCGGTGTGCGGAGTAGACCCTGGAGATCTTCACGGAAGATTCTTGGTGACGACGAATGGGATGGTGGCAGCCTGTCATCAAGGCTGTAGACCAGTTGTGTAGGGTGAGTGGTAGGAGAGCTTAACCAAGTGCTGAGGACCGGTGTCCTATAGTGATCGGGCAAGGGCTCAGGCTACACACTAACAAGAGTGCTGACCTGCTCAGGAGGCGAACAACGACTAAGAGAGTTGAGAGCGACTGAGAGACATCAGGAAAATTTGTAGGTGCTACATAGCCTTCTAAGGGCTATATAGATTTCCTAGGGCCATAGGAATGCCCTTTACTCCATAGCCTATATAGCACCCCCTTTGAGCTATATAGAGCTATATAGCTTAAGTGAAGTGCTATATAGTCCTATCATAGCTATCATAGCTGATTATGAAGCTATGATAAGAAGCATAGCTATGAAAGCTATAACAACTATAACACTGATATCAACTATACTAGGTAGAGACATCTATTATGATTATTACAGCTATCAGATAACAAGTCTAGCATATAGATCTACTGAACTGTATTCCACTTTGCATTCACTAATTTTAATTATATAACCTTCCAGATCAATTCAATCACACATTGATAAAATTGCAAACAACAAATATATTATTCAAGATACAACTATACTACAAAACTGATACTAACTCAAGGCTAAACATCTAAAAGAAAACATATAAAAATTAGTCCATATAACATTCAAAGACTATAAGACACTCACCACTGTTACAAAAAAGCGAAAATCTGATGAAAAACAAACATAAGGAACATAAGATAAGAGACCACAAGAATTACTTACCAAAATGACAAAAAAGCGAAAACCTAACATTAGACATAAGGATAACAACATAAGAAAGATTACAAGCAAACTTACCTTTGAAGAAGCAGCAAAGGCGGACGAAATAACAGGGATGGTAGTGGTAGAGAAGAGAGAGACGACGCGAGTTGCGCGCGCCTTATGTAGACGTGGCGAGCGGAGCCTGAAATGTGGCTGCCGCGACTCGGCCCGGGCGCTGCGTCAGAGGCTGGCAGCAGACCTCACTAAGTTCATCTCGCTGCCCGGGACTTTGTAACAGCTTAGTTCTTTAATTTTTTCATTCAATCGAATGAATATAGTATACGGTAGCTGTGTTCTTTTTCCTGAAATTGTAGCTAATTGATTTGATTTACTGGGTTCGAAGACATTCGAACCCGCGCGTGTTCGGTGGCTGAACCACCGAAACGCGCGTGGAAGTCCGAAGGCCTCAATTCTCCTCCCACCACTACTCCCCTCTCTCTTTCTCTCCTCCCTCCTCCCTCTCTCCCTCAAATTGAAGGCCGAAGGAGGGTGATAACGGACTGAGGGTATCCCAGGTGAGTAAAAAAATACTTCTTTCTTCTTTCTTTGTACTAACGCAGAGAGTATCGCTCGAACGAGCGATACTCTCAAATTCTTTCCTCCTCCGGCGCCCCCCCCGCTTCCCCTCGCCCGACGCCGCCGCCTCTTCCTCGTCGGCCCACCTCGACATCGCCGTCCGCCCCGTCTCCCAATGCCTACGCCCGCCTGCGCCAGCGCACGCACCCCGCCGGACGACGCACTGCCCGCTGCCTTCGCGCACGGGCTGTCCGTCGCGCATGGCTCGCCGTGCCCGCAGTGGCGCTCTTGCATGGCGCCACGACGAGGCGCACTGCATACCGGCCTCGCCGTCTCGCACGGGGGCCCGTTCGTTGCACGCGACCCCCCCGTGCTGCATACCGCCCCGGCTGCGTGCGCACGGCCCGCTCGCGCACACAAGGCCACCAGCGCATGGATGGCCCGGCGTCTGCCCAGCCCCCGCAATCCCGGCATACACGCACGGACGGCACGCGCACATCCGCGCGCGATGAGGACGGTGCGCCAGCGCCAGCACGACGTGGGACGCCACGCCAGACAGCGAACACACGCGCGCACGTCGTGCTGGCTGTGCGCAGGCCGTCCTTCTCGCGTGCGTGCCGGCCACCGCGCCTCGCGCGCAGGCCTATCGCATCGCGCACGGCCTGCCGTGTCGCGCATGGTCCCTGCGCCCCCGCGCACGAGCTGTCGCACCTCGATGGCTCGTGCACCCTGCCTCCGACACCTTACGCCGCCCTCAACGCCTCTTGCCGCCCCTCGACGCAGCCCGCCGCTGCTGCCGCCGCCCCTCGCCTCCTCCCCCCGCGCGCGCGCGCGTCCCCCGACACCTCTCCCTGCCTTACGCCACCCCCGACGCCTCTTGCTGCCCGCCGCCGCTGCGCCGCGCACATCCTGTGAGCGTGGCTCGCGTATAAGCCCGCCGCCTCACGTACGGCACCGTGCCCCGCGCCTTGCGCGCATGCCGGCCGCATCACGCACAGGCCCGCCGCAGCCCGCCGCTTCGCGCGTGTCACGCGGCGCACTTGCACATGCACCCATGTCCCGCGCCTTCCGCGTGCTGGCCCGTGGTGCCTTGTGCGCATGCCTGCCCTGTTGCGCACGGGCTCCGGGCCTCGCGTGGGTTTAGCTCTTATTTATTTATTTGACTTCTACATAGCATAGTAGAGTAATTGACTGTTTAGTATTTCTTGAGTGAACAATATAAATATTTTGAACTCATAAATTTTATCTGAGATGGTTTTTGGCCTAGTATATCTTTGGAGTCTAGGTATGGTATGGTAGGAGTCATAGCACTCATAACAACCCTATGGTGTTATATAGCTGCTATAGCTTTCACTAATAATTATATAGCTCTATGTAGCTCTCACCAACAGCTATAGATGCTATGATAGGTCTCATAGGGCTATATAGCTGTATTACCCAAATATATAGGGTATATAGCACTACCATGGGAGCCATAGCATTGGCTGGAAGCTATATAAAAAACCAATTTTCCTGATGCCGAGGGGAAGCACACAGCGAGGGGCTCAAGGGAGCACTGGCAACTGACAGGACAAGCCCTATAGAGTATGCGAAGTGGTTAAGCTGAGTCGCCAGGACTCAGCTCTACGGTATATATACATGAGGGATGCGCAGCCGCAGCCGTATCTAAGGAAATGGTAGTAACTGTGCAGGGCTACGCAAGGCTGCACCGATAGCAATGAAACAAAGATAAAACGGATAGGTAGAGTAACACTGCCACGATCATGATGGAAACAGAAATGGGATCAAGGCAGCACGATGGAGTCCATGTATGCATGTAGATATGATGATAAATAAAGTAAGGGGAGCACGGCCAGAGGCATGGTGAATGAGCCATGGTGGGGATGTCGAATGGAGTGATGTTAAGAACAAAGAAAATGAAATGTACGGTTCTTAGCACCTCCTATCTGGATATACAATGCCTGTATCAACCACCAATCCTGAATGAAAGTTGCCAGATTTGTCCTTGTAATTTGGCCTTGACTAAATTAGTATCATATTTTACCAGAAAATTATGAGCTTACTGTGAGGGAAAAAATCTAATGTGATGGCTGGAAAGATTTAGAACTCTTATCAAAATCATCTGAAATATTATTGCTTACCGCTTTCCAACAACAATGAATGTCAGCTTCAAGGGGATGTTTATATTAGGTGGAGGTCTGACAACCTCTGCAATAAATGTTGTCCAAGCATCTTGATAACAATCATGAATGAAAAATATATGTGTCTTAGAAGAGATGTAATCTAACCATGAATTGCTGAACACTCCTTTTCAACCACCTTATCATATTCACCTTCTGATACACCATCCCTGAAAAATATGATACTATGTGGAAAAACAGGTGGTTTGTTGAGATTTCTTGGCTTTGTGATATCATTGTTTTTTTGAAGAAATGCAATAAGAGCATTCTAAATGTGTGTATTAGAATGATATAAGCATAAAAAAATAAATGATTTTGCACTTACATACATCATTCTACAAAGAGAAGATATAGACTCCTGCCTGGACTTCTGCAACTCAATAAATGTAGAATATCTAGAAAAATGCTGATCATATGATGCAACTAGACTTGTAATTGAAGGCTGTTGTGTCATTCCAGGACCTAGATGGCCAACATCTGCACCTACAAAATTTATGGATATAAAAAAGGCATAATAAAATGTACAGATAATAACTTATCAATAATCATCAAAGGAGAATTCATAATTTGATTGATTCTCACAGACCCAAGAGCAATGGAGTTTGTTCCTCCAAGTTTGATATTAATTCTACAATATAGAAGGTAAGTGCAATCTAGGATATTCAAGGTAAGACAGTTATCACTTCAACACTAGATTGTTGTAGTATTGATTGTTGGCAGTTTTGACCTTATTCTCTCTCTAATAATATTATTCATATATAATGTTAAACATAGCATTATTAGGTTGAAGACTTTACTCACTACACATTGTGTACCAATAGCATGTTGAGTGTCCCCCCAAACTTTAAGGGCCTTCTTGAGCTCTGCAGCATTGTTTGGAAGTATGAAAAAAACAAATTTGGGTTGAAGTTGCAAAGTTTCTGCTAGCACCTGAATACTAACAATAAGCATGCAAATTATAAAAATAAATAAAACTAACATGTTCAATATTGGCCCCACCCAAAGGTGCATGGTTAAGTGGTGGTTCAGTAGCTATGATAAAATTATAAAATTAGAGATACTTAAAATATAAAACAATCAAATGCCTACATATAGCTTAAAAAGAGAAGTCAGACTAGGTTAAAATTGGTAAGAATAAAATTGTACCTAATGCTTGACAACATCGATTCAATTGATAAATGAAATTGATGACTTTTTCCTTAGTAAGTGACCTCATGTTGACAACCACCCATTGTTTCAGTTATCCAGGGTGAAAAAAAGTTTTTCCAAGTACATTCCAAGTTCCTGCCCTCTGAAAATCATGATATGAAGTTATACTTATAGCAGCTTTATTAACTTCACACTTACAATATTACAGATATCATTTTGATATTGAATTTGTGGTAAATCCAAAGCTTGACCTTTTACTTCAAAAGGTATTGTAGAAATCCTCATTCCTGTAGAGACCACATAGTCTGAACCATGATAGTTCAAAAACTAGTAGAGATAAGTAAAAATTGTAATTTATATTATAGACCAAAAATAAGACTTACATCTCCAGAAACTTCACTAAGAATAGATGCTAACCTTTGCTCTGGTCGTTGGGAAGAAAATTTGAGCACCTCATCCATGAGATGAGAGGGAAGCCTCTTTTTATAGAGTTGTCCTGGCTGAATGATGCAGACCTCAGCAGGCAAAATGACTCTGTAAGGTGTGGTCCGAGTAACAAGCCCAAATAACCCAGGATACTGAAGAGCATAACCATGCTGCTTTTTATAGTAATCCTATATTATCATGAGAATGGCAATACTGAATATTCAAAGAAAAAAAAAACCTTGACAGTCATCATCTGACCATCCATGGAAAACTGATAAAAACCAGCTCTTGGCTCCAGATCCTTGACTGTAAAGAGATGATGACGACCTTGAGGCACCCTTACTGTAATCTTGACCCCTTTCAGAGCATTTCTAAGCTTTTTCCAGTCCTCAGTTCCATGTGTTAACTGCTCAACTGGCCTGATGTTTGGCTGACCATGACTCCCAGCATGCATGAACATAGTGGCCCACTCAGAGACAATGTTGTTTCTGGCAGAATAACTGTTGTAATATAAGTTTTGAGTCATAACTTAAAGTCATAATGAAAACATACATAGCACCAGTAGATATGTCCACATTGATAAGAATATGATTGGCAACTGGCCTAACACTCCTTCAAATAAAAAGTGGATAATTGAAAAATATGTTTGTTGAATCAGGTAAATAACTCACTGAAAATATCCTCTCCACAAGTCAAAACCACTTCCAACATACTTGGTCTCAGATGATGTAAAAACAGAGTGTGCATTGAATGTTTTTTGTGCTCTAAGTTATATAATTGCATAAAGACACTTTTCAACATCATATAATGAACCTACATAACAGGAGCCTGCCGGATGAGGGTTTGCAACAAAGTGACTGCTAGCTGAGACTGTCTCAAATCAGCCCTTCCCTGAGTCATTTTGTTGAGCATCCTACAGAACAGATGAGGCTGAGGCTATATCATTCTATAGGATCATTTGAACTTACAGTGGTTCAATTGGGTCACCAACTTGACTCAGCTGAACATTGGTGACCTTTGCATTAGGTCCATCTGAGAGGGGCACATTGAACTAAATTTGGTGAGACTCAGACTGAGCTTGGATGAAGGGTGTATCTGGACTTACAGAGGCACTCTTGCCTTGGAAGAGTTTCCGTGATGCAAAAAGGTTTGCCTTCCCATCATAGGCAGCTCTCGGAGTGAAGATGGTGGGAGCGACCAATGTCTGCAACTTTTCGATAATCTCATAGGCCCGCAGCGGTTGCTTTATCTCTGGAGTGAATACTGAAATTCAAGATGTCGTTATCAATAGAAATGAGAAGGAACCGCATGATTAACGCACCAACTGCAAAAATGAACGCCAAACGGTTGATGTCAGAGAAAAGAAGAATCGTCAGTAACTGCGCACCATCGTAATGGATGAAGGTTGCCGTCGGGAGGGCCTTCACAACGAAGGTATTGGTCCTGACCGGAATAGCGTTGTTCATGTCGATGCGACTGGATAAGCTGAAATGGACGTAAGGGAGCGAGTACGAGCGCGGCCAACAGTCAGTAGGTAGAGCTACAGTATATTCATAAAGAGAGCATGCTCGCCTGGGGCTATAAACGCACAGATCGAGAGCGACGAGTGCCGGGTGCGGTGATCGATAATGGTCAGTTTAGTTGATCTAGCGATATTCACGAGAGTTGACCCTCCTTGCTCACCTAAACGATGTGAAGGATTGCAAGCACCGAGGGAAGCGCACGATCAGGGTTCACGAGCGAGGATAATTTCCAATGGAGGTTGGAGGTTGAAGCTCAAAAGTAGAGTGACGTCTAGACGATAAGAGCAAGGAGGAGTCAGTTGAGGTCGAGAGGCAAGGCGTGCGGCGTCAGATTGGGCGCTAGCGCCGAATTCATCCCGAGGATTCCTGTTTTATAGCAGACACGATCATAGGGTATGGGATCGACGTAGCAGCTTAAAGACAACGAGTGTCATGACGGACAATAGTCAAGCACAACTGTTGAAGACGTTCGTCGGGCGTTAGGCGCAGGGACAACTGTTTCACACAACTGTCGAGCGCTGACTTGGCGCTGATAGTTGTCCAGCATTCAATCTCGGCTTCTTACTTAGCTCCAGTGCGGGCAGCAGAACAAGAACGAATTCAGATTAAGGAGTGATAGTGTATGTATTTCCGAATGTGCGAACGATAGTGCTCCCCTACTTACTCAATAATCCCCCCCAATAGCATCAATCACATATAGCACCTGCTGCGGCCTTACGAACAAACCCCTGGAGTCCGCCGTCGTCACATCTGACACCGCTGGGCTCGCACTCCGCAGCCTCTTCGTGCGCTCCCCCGTGCCTAGCTGCTCGCCCTCGCGCTTCACCCCCTTCGAGCCCGCGCCCGCCCACTCCGTCCGCCGGCGGCGCGACCCGCGCTCCTCGCCAAAGTCCCACTCCGACGCGGCGCCGTTGCCCCCGAGTTCGAAATAGCGCACGCCGCCCCACGTCCCGTCGTGCCACGCGCGTGCGTCGCGCTCGAGCTTCTCGCCAGGCCATGTGTCGCCCATCGGCACCTCGACGCCGACCCACGGCCCCGCCTCGCCTTCTACCTCGCCGATGTATCGCGCGAACGCGCGGAAGCGCGTGCGCTTGGAGGAGATGATGCACGGGATGCCGATTTCGAGTGTCGCGCCTGGCGGTGAAGGAAGCAGAATCCCGGTGGGCGGCGGCGGCAGCGATGGCAATTCAACGGGGCCCTCAACAGGCCCGCCCGAGAGCGAATGCTTGATAGTATCGGCTGAGGACTTGCGCTTGAGCTCTTTCGTCTTCGTACCGCCCTCTGCGGCTGGGGTATTCTTCGCTTCTTTGGCCACTCCAGGCGCCTTCGGCACCGCGGGGGCCTTGCCTTTGCCTTTGGCCCCTGTGGGTAATGGTGGTATCTTAACTTTCACGGGCTCGCTCTTCAGACTGCCCGCGACCGACTTGCGCACCGTGACTTTCTTCAACGTCGAAGGGGATGCTGATGCCGTCGACCGGGCAGACGCAGCCGATGAGACCCTCTCGCGCGGAGTCGTCTTCTCCTGTGAAGGTCCCGCAGCAGCCTTCTTCGTCCGCGCAAGGGTGCTCGTTGTCGATGCCATGGATCCAGCGGATGGCCGTCGGGGCCGTGCAGCCGTAGGCGAAGGCCGCGTAGCTGCCGTAGACTTCGTAGATGCGCCGGTTGTTCGTGCGCTAACGGCCGACACAGTCGAAGACGAGGAGGTTTTGCGCGTGCGTAAGTTCGCATCTGGAGAGGACAGCTCTGATTTCGCTGTCTTGAAAGCCGTTGACTGATCCGATCTCGCTGATTTGAAGGCTGAAGAGCTGTCGCTCGTGCTCGTCGAGACTGACGAAGATGGCCGCGAGGGTGCGTTCGTAACTCGAAGAGTGGGCGTGCTCATGGTTGGTTTCCGTACGGTGGATGCTCGTGACTTCACGGATGAGACAGAGGGTGCCTGTGACTTTGGCCGCGGTGCACTATCTGCACCGTTGCGTGGGACTCTTACTGGACTGCGTTGCCCAGCTGTTGCCGACGAATCCGTTGTCGAGGGCGTAGGCGACGAGGAGGACGTAGTGGTGGGTGGTTCTTCAGAGATAGTAGATGCGGCAGGGGAGGTAGGTCGCGAGCCGTTTGTAGATGGGGTAAGCTTTGAGTCGGGTCGCAAATTGAGAGAAGGCGTCGAGCGCCGGGGAGCCGGGGTAGAAGCAGAGGTGGATATTGCGCTTGTTCGGGACGCCGTAGATTGAACACTTCGAGCGACAGACCTGACGGACGCACTCGACGACGCGACCGGTTCCTTGCGTGTAGCTGGGACGTGGTGCTTCGCCATATTGCGGTTGAGTACGCTTGCACGAAGGGAATGCATACTGATCGTGTCCCCGTCCCCGTCGTTGACCCTCCCTGCGGTAGAACGAACGCCCGATCGCGCAGCCGAACCCTTCGACATCGATGGCGATGGCGGGGAGGTCAAGTCTTCGACTGCCACTTCAATCTCTGCAAACCAGCTTAGAGAGAGCAAGATCTGCACAAATGCAATACGTACCGTGGCTAATCTCCTTGAGGGCCCACCCTTCCAAATTGTCGAAGCCGCCTTCCTGCCGAATTCCAACCCATCGCTTGCGCATCCATCGCAGTAACTCAACCCGAGTCTCCTCGACTTGTACGTGTATGTGGGAGGTGCCAGACAGCATCGTAGCATTAACATCCGTGGGGTGAGGCCGCAATAGGATAGAAGATACCAAGGTCTGGTGAACCACATCAACTGCAATCCTGGACATCCGTTGCAGAAAATACTTACCTGATACAACAAGCCAGCAGACTTGTCCGAGAATCCACGCTTCACAGAGCTCATGATAGTCTCCACCCTCTCGCCATCTTCAAACCTGGCTCCATCGGCCTCCATTAACTCCAGCCACTCGGACTGCTCGAAGCACTCGGCCGCCTCCGTGGTCAAGACCTGATCGATCACCCTTCTTGCATCCCTGATCATATCACCCACAGTATCCGCCCACACGTCGACGATGCTCTCCAGCTTCTTGAGTGCTGTCTCCGCGGCAAACACAAGCGGGAACACGTTCAGCGGCGTCGTGCGCTTCGCGACGCCCTTCAGTGCCGTCTCGCGGATCTTCTTGTCGAGCCGCCCGAATTCCGCCGTGCACCAGCCCTCCCCAAACAGACCGACGAGTGCGCGCCGCGCGCCGCGCTCGAGATGCTGGTTCTTGACGTCGTCGAGCAGCGCAAACTCGATGATGCGCGGCACGCGCCGCGAGCACTGCTTGCAGCGGCAGCCGCCCAGGCCCCACTTCCCACCCGTGACGCGCTCGTACTCCCCGAACTCGAGGAACGCGTGGAAGAGCCCGTGCATCATCTCCTGCACGAGGCGCGCCTGGATCTCATCGACTAAGTGGTCGAGGCCGAGGTACATCGCGGAGCGCAGGATGTGGAACCCCGTGTCGAGGTCGTAGGACCGGTTGGAGAAGATGAGTGTGCCGGTGTAGATATATCCGAGGATGAAGTGCAGAGCGGGCGGGGTGAATGGCGGGGATGGGAGGCTGAGCGTCTGCATCTCCGAGTCATCGTCGGATCGGTTGGGATTAGGCCATGCGCTGAGGGCTGTGTGGAAGTAGGAGCAGCGGGAGACGAGAATGAAGCGGTGTGTTGAGAAAACCGCAGCGGTATTCTCGTGATTTGTTGAGAAACTGCCGTCGATGGCAACACGCACGTCGGAATAGAGACGTGAGCGCCACATGAATACGAGATCTTTCCGGAGCTTGTCTATTCTGCTTTCCTCCTCGTCTCCCTCTTCACGAAACCTGTGCTCTTTCGAGTCGAACAGAAATTCGAAGGCTTCTCCGAAGCCCTTCCCAGTATACAGGTATTCAAGTTCCTTGGAAAACAGAGTTGGGTTGATTGACGTTGTAAGGCGAAGAATTCCATTCTGGGTCGTCGATCCTACGGGAGACGCTGGTCTGAATCCAGGCGATGGCGACCGTGACTGAAGTTCGACATCTAGGGATAGCGATAAAGCGGACTGTGCTGGATAGCCGGAGGGCAGATATGGCCCGGGAGATGCAACTGGTGCTGGACGAAAAGAAAAATATCGCGCTTGGAAGCTAGGCGGCGCGCGTGCATAGACGATGGCTATGTGACAAAGTGATCAGTGTTTGTAGACATCAAGGAGACAGTACTAGGGGCACCAATGGACTTTGGCCTGGCTGTTATGTCGCTGAAGTCGATTTCTGCCAACAAGTTTCAGCCAACCCTCTGTCCACGGACAAAGGTTTGGCTGGAATCAGTTGGCACAAACCCGCCTTGGAGACATAACAGCCAGGCCGAAATTGGCTAATGCCCCAAGTGCAGGTTAGCAACAAATCGTGTGTCAGAATAACACCGACTTCTGCTTGCGGCAGGAGCACAGAAAGACCCTCCTTAGCAAAAGAGAAGAATTGTCGTATAGACAGAGAGACTTCGCAGCAGGCCGACTCGAACCCGGCCAGTCGAACCTTACAATCCACTGGCCGCTCCATGCTGCAGATCACAACTGCCTGCAGCTACAGCTCAGACTCGATAGTCCGTCAGTCGAGAGGCCAGGCGGTTGCGAGACCTCTCTGATATAACAAGGCCTGGACAGCTTTGTCCATGTGAAAGCCAGGGCTCAGCCAAACGCATGCCATACGACAGGCCATATGACAGATTTCTGAAAGTTCAGAAACTCACCCTTATGACCCCAAACCTCTTCACCCTTTCCCTCCGCATCTTCGTCTGGCAGAAGATCCCAAACGACGTCGGGAAAGCGATCTTTGGCCATGTGGAATAGGGACTCGAGATCTCGTTGCCACGCCTGTGTCGAGTTCTCGGTCGCTTCTTTCAGTCCTGGCGGACTCGCAGGCGGCGTCGCCAGCACCAAGGCCATCTTGTTCGGCGGAATAGGGAATTGGGCGGTATCGAGTGTTGTGGAAAAGAAAGGGAGCGAACACGAGGTTGAGGTCAGGGCAGCCCAGTTTAGTTTAGAAACAACACGATAGGACACCAGAAGAAGATGGGAATGTTCGCTGAACGCTGCAGCAACGAGAGAGCCGGGGTATATGTCGCGCTGAGCGTTGAGCGATGGTGGTCAAGGACCGGTGGAAACCGTCAGATGCAGCGAGCTCGTCGGCCACGACGGCGGTCACCCGCAGCGCCAACCGCGCCAGCCGCGCCACGACGTGATCTCGCGTGTGATTGGTCGCGTCGCGGGTCGATCTGGGCAGTGCAGCTCGAACATACCGAGGGCAAATGTGCAAGTCTGTCTCTCTCGTATTCTACTCGCCCTTGGGCAGCCACCGCGCCGCAGTTCGTCGCGCTCGGTCTTCGCGTATCTCACTCGGTCAGACTGACTACGTTCGCATGCGCATTTATTCGCTCAGAGTCGTCCGTCCGCCCCCCCTTTTCCCGGCCTGTCGTTCGCACCATAAGCCCGACCTAGCCCGCCCTTTTTCCCGCCGAAAATGCATCCCTGACCGCGGAGTGCGCCGACAGGGCTCGCAGTGAGTCCCGCCGCTTGCCCGTCGCCCGTCGCCCGTCAAACTTGACGATCACGCCGATGCGCGCTGCACAGAATGACGTCCCTTGGCGCAGGACGCAGAGCCGAGCGCCGCCCAGCAGCCGTGCCGCGTCCCCTCCGCAGACGCGTCGTACTTGATGATGACGCCCTTGGTGTCCGTGCCATCCGTTCGCGCCGCGCGAGACGGAGGTGAGTTTCAGGCAGCCTTGCGCGTCGCAATGGCTCATCGACGTGCAGGACCGCCATAGCCCAGCCCCACAGCGTCCTTCCGTCTCGCGTTGTATGTATCGTAGAGGAGGCGCGACGGGATGGAGAGGGCGGAGACGCGTCGTACTTGATGATGACATCCTTGACGTCGTCTCCGACGCGCAAGCGCACTCGTGCAGCCCCCGCTCGCCCGCATGCAGGAGACCGGCCCCGTGCCCGTCGAACTTGATGATGACGCCCTCGGTGCGGGTCGGGAGCGGGCGACTGCGAGTCACCGAGGGTGAGTTTCCCCGCCGCGCCGCATGTCTCAAAGACTCACCTCGTGCAGCGAATCTCTACGACCGCGCAACGCACGTGGACGCCACGACCGCCCTTCCGAGCGAAGGGCGGGGAACCTCGGGAGGTGCGGCGTCGTAGCGGGACACGAGGAGAACCTGAGATGCGACAGAGACGATGCGCAGCCGACGCGCGACGGGTCAGTAAAATAATCCCCAAGGCATCGGAACGGCAGAACTCACCACGATGCCTTTCCGTCCACTTCGTGCGACGTGCAGGTCTTCAGCACCGCAAAGACGAGCGCGAGCGCGGCGTCTCACGCATCTCCAACTCGCCTCCGCCCGCGCGCAGGACGCATCGCCAGAGAGGGTGAAGGCACTGGGGACGCGACAAAGGGGAGCGGAGAGGTCGGGATGGGTCCATTCGCTTCGGGCATCAGCCGGCGCGCCTCGATGTCCCGCTGGGAAGGTTTTGCTCGATACGCGAGACATCGGACTCGGGGGGCCTTGCGACGAATGAGGGACTCTTCTGCTAGTCAAAAGTGAGTTTCAAATGCTCTCGGCTCGTCGACGGTAAACTGACTGACCAGGGTACGAAGCTGCAACACGCAGGCATACAGATATCGCGGGACGCTCGGCGAACGCGTACGCCAGGCCGCGCCCGACGTACGCAGCAGAAGTCTGTCCCGTCCACGCTCGTGCCCGCCGCTCGCCGCAGGAAAAACTCACCAAACGGCTTCCCCCAGCATGGAGTGCCTGCGCCGGGCTGCGCCCGGCTCCGGCGCGCGCGACGTCAGCATCCATTGGGCGCAGCTACCATTGGCTTGTCCTAGTGACGCGGTCGCCGCCCGCCGCGGGGCTTTGAACCTCCGAAAACTGGGGAAGAAAATGGGTTTTCTGGAGGGCCTGGTGAGTGCCGATCCACCTCGGCTATTTAAGCACTGAAAAGCTCACCAGACGACGTGGAACAGCTTGCGGGACATGCCACAGACGAAGCCTGCGCCGGGCTTCGCCCGGCTCCGGCGCCGCGCCGATATCGTTGACTTGTCCCAGCGACACGGTCGCCGCTCGCCGCGGGGCGTTGAACCTCGAAATTTGGCGACAAAAAGATATTTTCTGCAAGCCTGGTGAGTACGGACTTGCCTTGGCTGTCTATGCATGGAAAACTCACCAAGAGACATCCCACAGCCTGCGCCGGGCTTCGCCCGGCTCCGGCGCGCGCGACGTCAATGTCAAAACGACAGACTCCGTATTATCACCCCCCATGACCCGCTCGCCGCTCGCCGCGGGGCACTGAACCTCGGAACACTGGCGAGGGAAACGAGGTTCTGGCGGCTCGGTGAGATCGTGTTTGATTCAACTCTCGTCGTTGCGAAAAACGTACCGAGCGACTCCCCGCAGCACATGGAACGCGCCGACGGCGAGGCCTGCGCCGGGCTTCGCCCGGCTCCGGCGCGTGCGACGTCAGCGTCGCCGCGACGCTGACTCCGTAGAATTCCTCTAGTGACCGCCCGCCGCTCGCCGCGGGGCTCTGAACCTGGAATTTTGGCGGAAAAGAGCGTGTTTTCTGGAGGCCCGGTGAGTGGCGAATTTCCTCGGCTAGGTGCACAATGAATACTGACGAAACGACGTCGTGCAGCCCGAGTAGAGCGTCATCGACGACGTGCGCGCGCGGGGCTACGCCCCGCTCTCGCGCACAGGCGGCTCGGTGAGATCGCGTTTGATTCAACGCGTGTCGTTGCGAAGAACGTACCGAGCGACTCCCCGCAGCACATGGAACGCGCCGACGGCGAGACCTGCGCCGGGCTTCGCCCGGCTCCGGCGCGTGCGACGTCAGCGTCGCCGCGACGCTGACTCCGTAGAATCCCTCTAGTGACCGCCCGCCGCTCGCCGCGGGGCTCTGAACCTTGGAATTTTGGCGGGAAAAAGCGTGTTTTCTGGAGGCCCGGTGAGTGGCGAATTTCCTCGGCTAGGTGCACAATGAATACTGACGAAACGACGTCGTGCAGCCCGAGTAGAGCGTCATCGACGACGTGCGCGCGCGGGGCTACGCCCCGCTCTGGCGCACACCGTATCAGTGTGAAGACACGGACCTCGCGGGCTGGTGCTGCTAGTAACCTACGCGCTGCTCGCCTTGGGATGAGTACGGTTCGGTTCTGCTGTTCCACAATAGAACTACTCACCAGCAAGCGCAGAAATGCGCGCCAGATCTCCCTGCGCGGCAACGTCAACGGCCCGTGGGCCATTGACGTCGCCTTCGAAATCTTCGTCCTAATGGCGCGCATCGCCGCTCGCCGCGGGGCATTGAATCCTGGGACATTGACGCCTCGAAATGGGTATTCTAGAGGCCTAGTGAGTCACGTCTCGCTCGCCTAATTTCACAGCGAAATACTCACAGGCAGGCGACGGAATACCCCAGGATTCAACCGCGCCCGGCTCTGGTGCGTACGCAAAGTCGGCACCGACGACGCCAACGCTGCCGTGAGGCCTCGGACTCGACGTTTCAGAGCTCAAGATGTCTTGGAGACGAACCGTAAGGTAAGACGGAGAGCATGCGGACAGATCCTGCTGAAGACCCACTTCAGCAACCTTCCGCCAACCCTCTGCTCAATGGCTGCTGTCTCCAGACCCGTCGCTGCTCGCCATCCTTCCCCCTTTCGCACCGCAGACGACGCTGCGCTAGCCAACGTGGGTTCTTCGGTACGTATGATTGGCGCTGCGCCTCGTTCCACTGCTCGACGACCGCCGTCTCTGGTCACGTCGCTGCTCACCATCCTTCTTCCTTTCACACCGTGCAGACGACGCCATGCCGTGCTAGCCAACGGCGCACAACACGGCTTCTTCGGTATGTATGGCTTGTGTGTGATTCGTGGTGCGAAGACGCGCCGTTGGCGTCGCTGTCAGTTGTCGCGCAGCTGTGATGGCGCCTCGGAAACTGGAACAAAAACTGTAGGTGAGCGATCAGAACGACCTCCGACCCCGAGAAGTCCCGTGGACACATACGCATCTGCACAAGCCACTGCCTGCCTCTAGTGACCTGGAAATCCACGGCAGCGACGGCGTGATGTGCGCCTCGAACGGAGGAATGTGAGCCTAAAAAGATCGGCATCGGGCTTCGATCCTGGGACTTTCATGCGGGAAATGACGGGCGGGTTATGGGGACTTGGGGGAGCGGCAGCAAAGGGGGAAATTGGGCACCGGAGGCAGGTCTTATATGCCCGACCGCGCGGAGGATCACCTCTTCCTCCGCGCATTCTGCCGGGCCTGGATCTGCGGTAAGTTACCGCGTTACGTGTGCGTTTCGTGGCCTCCGGCCTCCGGTCAGATCCACATCTGGTTTCGGAAGTTACAGAATATCTAGTTCCGCCGTATACCGTCTACTACTTCTTTCTGTAGAATGTTGGTCCTCATAGTACAATGTACAAATCTCTGCATGCAACTCACCGGCATGTAAAATTCACTGTAAGGATTGCCTTTGATACTGGAAGCTTGCATCTCAGGGAGGAAGACTGGCGGAGCATTATCTCTGCACCATCTTGTTGCACGCGAAGCATTAGCTCCCCAGCATCTTGTTACCCACGAGACGGATGTAAGCCTTCCGATGGAAATATAACTGTTGGCTTCATATCTCGGCTTTTCAGTTGCTGGGGACAGAGGGGCGTATTTTGCAAGCGGTAGATCTGTAACTAATGCATGGACCTCCGAGCGTGTGAGCCAAGAAGGTTTGCCGTGGTCCCGCTGCACTACGCACTTATTCACTTGACCGTGATATCCATTCACGACTGACACTCGCCATCTACCTTCCATACCCTTGTCACTAGTCGATATATGTCAGTTGGATGTATTTTTCGGTCACGGTGCCAGGTGCAGTCTTACAATCCAAATGCTGAACCTCGGACTCGATCACTTTCGTATGGCGTGGTTACCAAGTTTGTGCCAAGCATCGCTTCCATGCTTGATGCCGTGAGCAACCTCACCGAAACCAGGCTTCCCCACAATAGGGCTATGGCTAAGCCATCTCATTTTATTCAGGATGGAGGCTATGTCAAAACTAACTTCAGTTTTAGCATTCTTATCCTCAGCACATATATGTTTTCGCACTACAGTTCTTTCTTTGGTACAATGCCGCAATCGACAGCCTCTGGTCTCCATTATTCCCATCCTTGGGAGAACCCTGTTCCATTAGTGGAAATGAGGCTGATGCGGGAGACATGAAACAGCCACCGGACATCAGTAAATTTCGGCAGGACTTGGACCTGCTGTCAAGTGTGATTTCTCATGTTTGTACCAAGCCGGAGGATCAGTTAGTCGGGCTCTCAGACACAAATGAAGCAGCTAAGTATTCGGAGGATGCTTCATGGACTTGGACCAGCGTTGAGTTTAAAATCATGCTCGAGCCCAACTCGGACTGACCATGGATGCAGAATTCACAGCAACCGGAGATTAACTGTCAGTAGGTAAGGGTCTCGTAAATTCTATTTACGAACACGGCGAGAAGAGGCAATGATCTCCGCATTTCAAGCACTTACGTTGCGTCTTGGCTCGGAAGATCCTCATGCCTTCCGATGCTCCGTCAAGCTTTTAACATTTGCCTCATTTCTTCGCACGTACGGTCACTTTTTCTCCCTCCCAGTTTTCAGGCTTCAAGGATGACTGCATGATTTTGTGAGTATCCTTGATCCTACAAGGCCACATGCTTACTTCATTCTTGAGGTCTGGCAATGGCACGCTGCAAGAACGGCCTATTGGGTTTCAGCACGGTTGGATGGCCCCCACTGTCAACAATGAGCATGAGCCGTGAGGTGCTGCCGCTCAGATGCACAGTGCTTCGCATCTATCCAGAGGTGGGTGGCATCAATACTGCTACATTGCCGCAGCAGCGCTAACTTACTGTTGCCCACATAGCCCTTCCGTGTACCGTCGCGTCGCTATCACGTTCGAGGTGCACACACCATTGGAGATCGTGTCTGGAGCATGGCCATCCACGCACGCGGTGCGCTGCGCCAAGATCTGTCTGCGGGATATCTTGATAAGTCCGAGCACTCGAGTCCGTTGATTACAAGCCAAACTCACCCATTCTTCTTCTAGGGTCCAGTGCCCCGTGGCAAGCGGCGGGCTTGTCTTGGAGCGAATTTTCGCAGTGAGTATGAAGAGTCGAGCGCCCGCAAGCTGCCCGGCTCGCAGCAATTGCTGCTCTGCATACATGGGTGAGTGAATAAGATGGCGGCAAAACCGTTGGACACTGGCTTGCGGTGATATTTTCATGCAGGATACAGTTTAGCTGCATTCCCCGCCCCAAAATCGCTCGATGATCACCAGCAAGCGTCAAGAGTACGCACACAGTGCGTACTTTGTCGCTGTTGCGCGCGGCGGAGAACACCTTGTGCTGCGTGTAGGTAAGTGTCTGTGGACAGCACGCCGAGCATGAGTCATGACTGATCCACCCTCCCTGCACACCGCGCCTCGCGCGCTCACTGCTGCAAAAAGGCTGTGCTGCACGGGTTGTCATTTGAGCGCATGGGGGATGATCGCTTGGTAAGGTGGAGTGTAGTATTCAATGGATTTATGTATGGTAAGATTGGGGCAGCAGTCAGGGACACGAGCCCGGAGCGACACTGCGATCCGTCGGTCAGACGGGGAGTCGCCTGCGAGGGCACGGCTCTTCCTGTAACCACGGCGTCGGGGCATGCCGCAATGGCGGACGTTGCGGGAGAACATCACGTAGAAGATGGACGGCGGAAGGGTGTGAGAGGCGCGGGTGTCTGTGGGGTAACAGGTGGTCATGGCCTGCAGGAACTGGGCAATGGGGCACGGCAGAGGCGCCGGGGTGAGCAGACCGGGGGCGCGTGTCTGCGCGTATGTCGCTCCGCGTTGTCTTGCGGCGCGCACGAATCCGCGGGCTCCAGGTTTGATGCTTGTGGTGACCGGTGGGTCAAGCGCTCCCGCATGTGCAGATCGCATTCGGTCGGGGCGGGATGAGCGTTCGGATGGGTATGGTTGCAAGCCGTGTGATATCGTCTGACGCCGTTTGCGCACACTGCGACGCGGCTCTCGTTGTGGACAGGAAACGTGGCAGGCCGGGCGCATCCCGATGGCTCGACGACGCCGTGATGTCGATCCGAGTAGAAGGCGTCGGCTGCCGCGTTCGCAGCGGGGCGGGCAGGGCGGCTATGACGCGCGATGCTGAAAGAGTCTAGGTAAGTTTCAGTCTTCTATGAAGCCGTGCTATAACTCACCTTCCCCATATGCCAGGGCTGGTCATTGTTCGCGGACTCGACTGGCGCGCGTGTGCGCAAATGACTGTCGTGAATCGCACGACGCGATGTGACGCGCTCCCGCACTCGTCTCATTTTCGACAAGCCGCAGCCCACGTACCACTCACGGCCGCCGCCGTCCGCGTTCGTGCCGTGACTTGGGGGCGTGCATGGGGCCTGTATGTATGTCACAGTCCGTAGCCGGTAGCGAGATAGGAGACGGCGGCGGGCGGCGGGCAGCAGGCTGGGTGCGTGGATGGCATCAGGCGCGCCAGGGCAACGGGATCGGCGTTTCCGCGAGGGGGGACGCGGAGCCCGCCTGCGATGGTGGCGCTATGTCCGGAACCATCGCAAGGATGCCAGAAGTCGTGAGAGGCGCGGCAGGCGAGACTCTCGAGACGAGGGTGACGCGGTGACGTGAGTGGATGAAGCGCCTGCATGACGCGAAAAATGGGGCTGGAAGCTGTCGGCGCAGTGTCGCAGGCGGTAGTTTCGGCGCGCCGTTCGCTCGACTTCGGCTAAGCCTGGACACTGCGAAGAGCGCCGCCGCCGGCATGGACGCGAGCGCGCCGTCTTGATTCCCGGTGCACATCCAGCATGTGGCCTTGAGCACCGAAGCAGCGACGCCGAGAGCTGGCTGCTTCATCTTGCGTGATGGTAGGACATCGCCGCGAAGGCGTTGAGATCGGCACAGCTGCTGTCGGGCAAATCTCCTGAGGGCGGAGGAAAAAGCCATGTTAGTTGACGGGGAAGTGAGAGTACCCAGCCGTCATCCCGCTTTGCGCTAAGGACATAAAAATGTCAAGGACGCCGATGCAGGCTTCTGACGGCAACGTCGCAACGATCGGTCGGTCCCGACATACGGCTGGATGCCTGTTCTGCATTTATGGATGCCAGAAGGCATGCGTTGCGCTGTGGGCTGTGGGCGTGATGACCGTCAACGCCCCCGCCGTGCGTTCACGGAGGCGCTGCGACTGGGACCAACGGCGCTCGCAGTCGATGATAATAAACAAAGACTCACAGCGCGATGCGGCGTAGCCCTGCTAGAAGCAGCTTCGTATGCCGCGAAGTGGGGACCGCTGCTCTTCACGACAGCGGAAGCCTCGACGATACCGCGGCATGTCTCAGTGATGCGCGGAAGTGAGAACGCCCAAGCACGCGACCGGCGTCATCATCAAGTTCACGTTATGGCGTGGCGTGCGTGTCGTACGACAGTTGCTTGTTGTCGCATTTTCCAAAACAGGGCTCGCGATGTTATCGCAGTGAGCACGGCAGGGGCTGCCGTGGTGGTCAAAGGTAGAGTCGGAAGCCATCGCTGAAGTGACGCCGCGTGAGTTTCCGCGTTGGGAACAAGTATGCCCGCGGCAAACTCATATTCACACCTGTGTACCAGCAAGTCCATTCTATTTTCTCATATGACAGTACTACATATGTAGCTAAGTAGACTACGCGTCGCCTTGCGCGTGTGCGTAACGGAGGCCTGTCGCATACGCTTGCGCGTGCCCGGCCTGCAGCGCGAGCAAGCCGTACGACGAATTCACGTCCCGGCCGCCGCGCAGGCGCAAGAACGCATTTGCGAATCTCGCGTATAACGGGCCCATGACGTCTTCGACAGCGCGCAACATGGCTGTCGGACGCTGCGGCGCCGCGAGTCCAGGACGCAGTCGGGGGCATCCAGATGGTCTCCAGGAACATGGAGCCGGACTTGGACGAATGAGAGAGGCGCAGGGAGGGAGAGCTCAAAGCGCTGCCCGCGTGATGTCGCGCGGGGCAGCTGCAGCGGCATAGTGGCGGTAGCACGGGCCCGCAGGGCCACCACCATGTTCTCGCCCGTCGAGAAAGCCTCGAGGAGCGAGTCGCGACTGTGCGCACCTGCGCGTAGTCCTCGTCGGCCGAGCCGATGGCCCAGCTCGTAGCTTTCTTAAGCGCCGTGGGGAGCACCAACAACGAACGCGGGACGAGGGGAGGCGTGTTGCGAGGGACGCGGCACCAGCGACGTAGTCGGCACGCAGAAGAGCGCCGCGGGCAGAGAACGAGAACGGGAATGCCACGCACCTGAGCCAGGCGTGCCGTACGCAGCGGCCGTCGCCGTCGTCCTCCCCGCGTCTCGCCCCGCCGATGCTCTCCAGCTTCTCGAGTCTTCGAACCTGGCTCCATCGGCCTCCATCAACTCCAGCCACTCGGACTGCTCGAAGCACTCGGCCGCCTCCGTGGTCAAGACCTGATCAATCACCCTTCTTGCATCCCTGATCATATCACCCACAGTATCCGCCCACACGTCGACGATGCTCTCCAGCTTCTTGAGTGCCGTCTCTGCTGCGAACAAGAGCGGGAATACGTTCAGCGGCGTCGTGCGCTTCGCGACGCCCTTCAGCGCTGTCTCGCGGATCTTCTTGTCGAGCCGCCCGAACTCCGCCGTGCACCAGCCCTCCCCAAACAGACCCACGAGTGCGCGCCGCGCGCCGCGCTCGAGATGCTGGTTCTTGACGTCGTCGAGCAGCGCAAACTCGATGATGCGCGGCACGCGCCGCGAGCACTGCTTGCAGCGGCAGCCGCCCAGGCCCCACTTCCCACCCGTGACGCGCTCGTATTCTCCGAACTCGAGGAACGCGTGGAACAGACCGTGCATCATCTCTTGCACGAGGCGCGCCTGGATCTCGTCGACAAGCTGGTCGAGGCCGAGGTACATTGCGGAGCGCAGGATGTGGAACCCCGTGTCGAGGTCGTAGGATCGGTTGGAGAAGATGAGTGTGCCGGTGTAGATGTATCCGAGGATGAAGTGCAGGGCGGGCGGGGTGAATGGCGGGACGGGAGGCTGAGCGTCTGCATCTCTGAGTCATCGTCGGATCGGTTGGGATTGGGCCATGCGCTGAGGGCTGTGTGGAAGTAGGAGCAGCGGGAGACGAGAATGAAGCGGTGTGTTGAGAAGACCGCAGCGGTATTCTCGTGATTTGTTGAAAAACTGCCGTCGATGGCAACACGCACGTCGGAATAGAGACGTGAGCGCCACATGAATACGAGATCTTTCCGGAGCTTGTCTATTCTGCTTTCCTCCTCGTCTCCCTCTTCACGAAACCTGTGCTCTTTCGAGTCGAACAGAAATTCGAAGGCTTCTCCGAAGCCCTTCCCAGTATACAGGTATTCAAGTTCCTTGGAGAACAGAGTTGGGTTGATTGACGTTGTAAGGCGGAGGATGCCATTCTGGGTGGTCGATCCTACGGGAGATGCTGGTCTGAATCCAGGCGATGGCGAGCGTGACTGGAGTTCGACATCTAGCGATAGCGATAAAGCGGACTGTGCTGGGTAGCCAGAAGGTAGATATGGGCCGGGAGATGCAATTGGTGCTGGACGAAAAGAAAAATATCGCGCTTGGAAGCTGGGCGGCGCGCGTGCGTAGACAATGGCTACACGATAGAATGGTCAGCACCTGGGGTCAAACAGCGTGGCAGAATGGCAGCAAGTCGTGTGTCAGCAGAACGCCGACATCCGCCTGCAGGGAGCGCGAGAGTACTCCTCGGCGACACAAAAAATGTGAAATTCGTGCCGGTAGAGGCAGACAGCCTACTTCATGTGAAGACCGAAACAGTCGGGCGTACATGACGACGACCATAGCCAAGCCGACCGCGTGCCAGACAAGATGTTGGATGACAGATTCCTGAAACTTCGGACGAACGCACCCTTATGACCCCAGACCTCCTCGCCCTTTCCTTCCGCATCTTCGTCTGGAAGAAGATCCCAAACGACGTCGGGAAAGCGATCTTTGGCCATGTGGAATAGGGACTCGAGATCTCGTTGCCACGCCTGTGTCGAGTTCTCGGTCGCTTCCTTCAGTCCTGGCGGATTCGCAGGCGGCGTCGCCAGCACCAAGGCCATCTTGTTCGGCGGAATAGAGAAATAGGCGGTATCGAGTGTTGTGGAAAAGAAAGGGAGCGAACACGAGGTTGAGGTCAGGGCAGCCCAGTTTAGTTTAGAAACAACACGATAGGACACCAAAAGAAGATGGGAATGTTCGCTAAACGCTGCAGCAACGAGAGAGCCGGGGTATATGTCGCGCTGAGCGATGAGCGATGGTGGTCAAGGACCGATGGAGACCGTCAGATGCAGCGAGCTCGTCGGCCACGACGGCGGTCACCCGCAGCGCCAACCGCGCCAGCCGCGCCACGACGTGATCTCGCGTGTGATTGGTCGCGTCGCGGGTCGATCTGGGCAGTGCAGCTCGAACATACCGAGGGCAAATGTGCAAGTCTGTCTCTCTCGTATTCTGCTCCCCCTTGGGCAGCCACCGCGCCGCAATTCGTCGCGCTCGGTCTTCGCGTATCTCACTCGGTCAGACTGACTACGTTCGCATGCGCATTTATTCGCTCAGAGTCGTCCGTCCGCCCCCCCTTTTCCCGGCCTGTCGTTCGCACCATAAGCCCGACCGAGCCCGCCCTTTTTCCCGCCGAAAATGCATCTCTGACCGCGACAGGACTCGCAGTGAGTCCCGCCGCTTGCCCGTCGCCCGTCGCCCGTCAAACTTGACGATCACGCCGATGCGCGCTGCACAGAATGACGTCCCTTGGCGCAGGACGCAGAGCCGAGCGCCGCCCAGCAGCCGTGCCGCGTCCCCTCCGCAGACGCGTCGTACTTGATGATGACGCCCTTGCTGTCCGTGCCATCCGTTCGCGCCGCGCGAGACGGAGGTAAGTTTCAGGCAGCCTTGCGCGTCGCAATGGCTCATCGACGTGCAGGACCGCCATACCCCAGCCCCACAGCGTCCTTCCGTCTCGCGTTGTATGTATCGTAGAGGAGGCGCGACGGGATGGAGAGGGCGGAGACGCGTCGCGCCGCGTCCGGCGCACGCGTCGTACTTGATGATGACATCCTTGACGTCGTCTCCGACGCGCAAGCGCACCCGTGCAGCCCCCGCTCGCCCGCATGCAGGAGACCGGCCCCGTGCCCGTCGAACTTGATGATGACGCCCTTGGTGTCGTCCACGCCCTCAACACGTCCTCCTGAACTTGATGATGACGCCCTCGGTGCGGGTCGGGAGCGGGCAACTGCGAGTCATCGAGGGTGAGTTTCCCCGCGGCGCCGCATGTCTCGAAGACTCACCTCGTGCAGCGAATCTCTACAACCGCGCAACGCACGTGGACGCCACGACCGCCCTTCCGAGCGAGGGGCGGGGAACTCGGGAGGTGCGGCGTCGTAGCGGGACACGAGGAGCACCTGAAAAGCGACAGAGACGATGCGCAGCCGACGCGCGACGGGTCAGTAAAATATTCGCCAAGGCATCGCAACTGCAGAACTCACCACGATGCCTTTCAGTTCACTTCGCGCGACGTGCAGGTCTCCAGCACCGCAAAGACGAGCGCGAGCGCGGCGTCTCACGCATCTCCAACTCGCCTCCGCCCGCGCGCGGCACGCATCGTGTCTCATCGCCAGAGAGGGTGAAGGCACTGGGGACGCGACAAAGGGGAGCGGAGAGGTCGGGATGGGTCCGTTCGCTTCGGGCACCAGCCGACCGAGATACACGGCGCGCCTCGATGTCCCGCCAGAAAGGCTTTGCTCGATGCGCGAGACATCGGACTCGGGGAGCCTTGCGACGAATGAGGGACTCTTCTGCTAGTCAAAAGTGAGTTTCAAATGCTCTCGGCTTGTCGACAGTAAACTGACTGACCAGGGTACGAAGGGCATACAGATATCGCGGGACGCTCGGCGAGTGCGTACGCGGCATAAGCCCGTCCCGTCCACGCTCATGTCGGAGGCGTGCCGCCGCTCGCCGCACGGAAAACTCACCAAACGGCTTCCCCCAGCATGGAGTGCCTGCGCCGGGCTGCGCCCGGTTCCGGCGCGCGCGACGTCAGCATCCATTGGGCGCAGCCACTGTTGGCTTGTGCTAATGACGCCGTCGCTGCTCGCCGCGGGGCTTTGAACCTCCGAGACCTGGGGAAGAAAATGGGTTTTCTGGAGGGCCTGGTGAGTGCCGATCCACCTCGGCTATTTAAGCACAAAACAGCTCACCAGACGACGTGGAACAGCTCGCGGAACATACCACAGACGAAGCCTGCGCCGGGCTTCGCCCGGCTCCGGCGCCGCGCCGATATCGTTGACTTGTCCCAGCGACACGGTCGCCGGTCGCCGCAGGGCGTTGAACCCCGAAACCCGGCGACAAAAAGATATTTCTGCAAGCCTGGTGAGTACGGACTTGCTTTGGCTCTCTATGCATGGAAAACTCACTAGGAGACATCCCACAGCCTGCGCCGGGCTTCGCCCGGCTCTGGCGTGCGCGACGTCAGTGTCAAAACGACACAGACTCCGTATTATCACCCCCCATGACCCGCTCGCCGCTCGCCGCGGGGCACTGAACCTCGGAAAACTGGCGAGGGAAACGAGGTTCTGGCGGCTCGGTGAGATCATGTTTGATTCAACGCGTGTCGTTGCGAAAAACGTACCGAGCGACTCCCCGCAGCACATGGAACGCGCCGACGGCGAGGCCTGCGCCGGGCTTCGCCCGGCTCCGGCGCGTGCGACGTCAGCGTCGCCGCGACGCTGACTCCGTCGAATCCCTCTAGTGACCGCTCGCCGCTCGCCGCGGGGCTCTGAACCTTGGAATTTTGGCGATAAAAAGCGTGTTTTCTGGAGGCCTGGTGAGTGGCGAATTTCCTCGGCTAGGTGCACAATGAATACTGACGAAACGACGTCATGCAGCCCGTGTAGAGCGTCATCGACGACGTGCGCGCGCGGGGCTACGCCCCGCTCTGGCACACAGGCGGCTCGGTGAGATCGCGTTTGATTCAACGCGTGTCGTTGCGAAAAACGTACCGAGCGACTCCCATGGAACGCGCCGACGGCGAGGCCTGCGCCGGGCTTCGCCCGGCTCCGGCGCGTGCGACGTCAGCGTCGCCGCGACGCTGACTCCGTAGAATTCCTCTAGTGACCGCTCGCCGCTCGGCGCGGGGCTCTGAACCTTGGAAATTTGGCGGAAAAAAGCGCGTTTTCTGGAGGCCTGATGAGTGGCGAATCTCCTCGGCTAGATGCACAATGAATACTGACGAAACGACGTCGTGCAGCCCGTGTAGAGCGTCATCGACGACGTGCGCGCGCGGGGCTACGCCCCGCTCCGGCGCACACCGTATCAGTGTGAAGACACTGACCTCGCAGGCTGGTGCTGCTAGTAACCTGCGCGCTGCTCGCCTTGGGTTGAGTACAGTTCGGTTCTGCTGTTCCACGATAGAACTACTCACCAGCAAGCGCAGAAACGCGCGCCAGATCTCCCTGCGCGGCAACGTCAACGGCCCGTGGGCCATTGACGTCGCCTTCGAAATCCTCGTCCTAATGGCGCGCATCGCCGCTCGCCGCGGGGCATTGAATTCTGGGACATTGACGCCTCCGAATAGGTATTCTAGAGGCCTAGTGAGTCACGTCTCGCTCGCCTAATTTCACAGCGAAATACTCACAGGCAGGCGACGGAATACCCCAGGATGCAACTGCGCCCGGCTCTGGTGCGTACGCAAAGTCGGCACCGACGACGCCAACGCTGCCGTGAGGCCTCGGACTCGACGTTTCAGAGCTCAAGATGTCTTGGAGACGAACCGTAAGGTAAGACGGAGAGCATGCGGACAGATCCTGCTGAAGACTCACTTCAGCAACCTTCCGCCAACCCTCTGCTCAATGGCTGCTGTCTCCAGACCCGTCGCTGCTCGCCATCCTTCCCCCTTTCGCACCGCAGACGACGCTGCGCTAGCCAACGTGGGTTCTTCGGTACGTATGATTGGCGCTGCGCCTCGTTCCACTGCTCGACGACCGCCGTCTCTGGTCACGTCGCTGCTCACCATCCTTCTTCCTTTCACACCGTGCAGACGACGCCATGCCGTGCTAGCCAACGGCGCACAACACGGCTTCTTCGGTATGTATGGCTTGTGTGTGATTCGTGGTGCGAAGACGCGCCGTTGGCGTCGCTGTCAGTTGTCGCGCAGCTGTGATGGCGCCTCGGAAACTGGAACAAAAACTGTAGGTGAGCGATCAGAACGACCTCCGACCCCGAGAAGTCCCGTGGACACATACGCATCTGCACAAGCCACTGCCTGCCTCTAGTGACCTGGAAATCCACGGCAGCGACGGCGTGATGTGCGCCTCGAACGGAGGAATGTGAGCCTAAAAAGATCGGCATCGGGCTTCGATCCTGGGACTTTCATGCGGGAAATGACGGGCGGGTTATGGGGACTTGGGGGAGCGGCAGCAAAGGGGGAAATTGGGCACCGGAGGCAGGTCTTATATGCCCGACCGCGCGGAGGATCACCTCTTCCTCCGCGCATTCTGCCGGGCCTGGATCTGCGGTAAGTTACCGCGTTACGTGTGCGTTTCGTGGCCTCCGGCCTCCGGTCAGATCCACATCTGGTTTCGGAAGTTACAGAATATCTAGTTCCGCCGTATACCGTCTACTACTTCTTTCTGTAGAATGTTGGTCCTCATAGTACAATGTACAAATCTCTGCATGCAACTCACCGGCATGTAAAATTCACTGTAAGGATTGCCTTTGATACTGGAAGCTTGCATCTCAGGAGGAAGACTGGCGGAGCATTATCTCTGCACCATCTTGTTGCACGCGAAGCATTAGCTCCCCAGCATCTTGTTACCCACGAGACGGATGTAAGCCTTCCGATGGAAATATAACTGTTGGCTTCATATCTCGGCTTTTCAGTTGCTGGGACAGAGGGGCGTATTTTGCAAGCGGTAGATCTGTAACTAATGCATGGACCTCCGAGCGTGTGAGCCAAGAAGGTTTGCCGTGGTCCCGCTGCACTACGCACTTATTCACTTGACCGTGATATCCATTCACGACTGACACTCGCCATCTACCTTCCATACCCTTGTCACTAGTCGATATATGTCAGTTGGATGTATTTTTCGGTCACGGTGCCAGGTGCAGTCTTACAATCCAAATGCTGAACCTCGGACTCGATCACTTTCGTATGGCGTGGTTACCAAGTTTGTGCCAAGCATCGCTTCCATGCTTGATGCCGTGAGCAACCTCACCGAAACCAGGCTTCCCCACAATAGGGCTATGGCTAAGCCATCTCATTTTATTCAGGATGGAGGCTATGTCAAAACTAACTTCAGTTTTAGCATTCTTATCCTCAGCACATATATGTTTTCGCACTACAGTTCTTTCTTTGGTACAATGCCGCAATCGACAGCCTCTGGTCTCCATTATTCCCATCCTTGGGAGAACCCTGTTCCATTAGTGGAAATGAGGCTGATGCGGGAGACATGAAACAGCCACCGGACATCAGTAAATTTCGGCAGGACTTGGACCTGCTGTCAAGTGTGATTTCTCATGTTTGTACCAAGCCGGAGGATCAGTTAGTCGGGCTCTCAGACACAAATGAAGCAGCTAAGTATTCGGAGGATGCTTCATGGACTTGGACCAGCGTTGAGTTTAAAATCATGCTCGAGCCCAACTCGGACTGACCATGGATGCAGAATTCACAGCAACCGGAGATTAACTGTCAGTAGGTAAGGGTCTCGTAAATTCTATTTACGAACACGGCGAGAAGAGGCAATGATCTCCGCATTTCAAGCACTTACGTTGCGTCTTGGCTCGGAAGATCCTCATGCCTTCCGATGCTCCGTCAAGCTTTTAACATTTGCCTCATTTCTTCGCACGTACGGTCACTTTTTCTCCCTCCCAGTTTTCAGGCTTCAAGGATGACTGCATGATTTTGTGAGTATCCTTGATCCTACAAGGCCACATGCTTACTTCATTCTTGAGGTCTGGCAATGGCACGCTGCAAGAACGGCCTATTGGGTTTCAGCACGGTTGGATGGCCCCCACTGTCAACAATGAGCATGAGCCGTGAGGTGCTGCGCTCAGATGCACAGTGCTTCGCATCTATCCAGAGGTGGGTGGCATCAATACTGCTACATTGCCGCAGCAGCGCTAACTTACTGTTGCCCACATAGCCCTTCCGTGTACCGTCGCGTCGCTATCACGTTCGAGTGCACACACCATTGGAGATCGTGTCTGGAGCATGGCCATCCACGCACGCGGTGCGCTGCGCCAAGATCTGTCTGCGGGATATCTTGATAAGTCCGAGCACTCGAGTCCGTTGATTACAAGCCAAACTCACCCATTCTTCTTCTAGGGTCCAGTGCCCCGTGGCAAGCGGCGGGCTTGTCTTGGAGCGAATTTTCGCAGTGAGTATGAAGAGTCGAGCGCCCGCAAGCTGCCCGGCTCGCAGCAATTGCTGCTCTGCATACATGGGTGAGTGAATAAGATGGCGGCAAAACCGTTGGACACTGGCTTGCGGTGATATTTTCATGCAGGATACAGTTTAGCTGCATTCAATGATCTCGGGCCCGCGTGTCCAAACATCGCTCGGATGACATCCAGCAAGCGTCAAGAGTACGCACACAGTGCGTACTTTGTCGCTGTTGCGCGCGGCGGAGAACACCTTGTGCTGCGTGTAGGTAAGTGTCTGTGGACAGCACGCCGAGCATGAGTCATGACTGATCCACCCTCCCTGCACACCGCGCCTCGCGCGCTCACTGCTGCAAAAAGGCTGTGCTGCACGGGTTGTCATTTGAGCGCATGGGGGATGATCGCTTGGTAAGGTGGAGTGTAGTATTCAATGGATTTATGTATGGTAAGATTGGGGCAGCAGTCAGGGACACGAGCCCGGAGCGACACTGCGATCCGTCGGTCAGACGGGGAGTCGCCTGCGAGGGCACGGCTCTTCCTGTAACCACGGCGTCGGGGCATGCCGCAATGGCGGACGTTGCGGGAGAACATCACGTAGAAGATGGACGCGGAAGGGTGTGAGAGGCGCGGGTGTCTGTGGGGTAACAGGTGGTCATGGCCTGCAGGAACTGGGCAATGGGCACGGCAGAGGCGCCGGGGTGAGCAGACCGGGGGCGCGTGTCTGCGCGTATGTCGCTCCGCGTTGTCTTGCGGCGCGCACGAATCCGCGGGCTCCAGGTTTGATGCTTGTGGTGACCGGTGGGTCAAGCGCTCCCGCATGTGCAGATCGCATTCGGTCGGGGCGGGATGAGCGTTCGGATGGTATGGTTGCAAGCCGTGTGATATCGTCTGACGCCGTTTGCGCACACTGCGACGCGGCTCTCGTTGTGGACAGGAAACGTGGCAGGCCGGGCGCATCCCGATGGCTCGACGACGCCGTGATGTCGATCCGAGTAGAAGGCGTCGGCTGCCGCGTTCGCAGCGGGGCGGGCAGGGCGGCTATGACGCGCGATGCTGAAAGAGTCTAGGTAAGTTTCAGTCTTCTATGAAGCCGTGCTATAACTCACCTTCCCCATATGCAGGGCTGGTCATTGTTCGCGGACTCGACTGGCGCGCGTGTGCGCAAATGACTGTCGTGAATCGCACGACGCGATGTGACGCGCTCCCGCACTCGTCTCATTTTCGACAAGCCGCAGCCCACGTACCACTCACGGCGCCGCGTCCGCGTTCGTGCCGTGACTTGGGGGCGTGCATGGGGCCTGTATGTATGTCACAGTCCGTAGCCGGTAGCGAGATAGGAGACGGCGGCGGGCGGCGGCAGCAGGCTGGGTGCGTGGATGGCATCAGGCGCGCCAGGGCAACGGGATCGGCGTTTCCGCGAGGGGGGACGCGAGCCCGCTGCGATGGTGGCGCTATGTCCGGAACATCGCAAGGATGCAGAAGTCGTGAGAGGCGCGGCAGGCGAGACTCTCGAGACGAGGGTGACGCGGTGACGTGAGTGGATGAAGCGCCTGCATGACGCGAAAAATGGGGCTGGAAGCTGTCGGCGCAGTGTCGCAGGCGGTAGTTTCGGCGCGCCGTTCGCTCGACTTCGGCTAAGCCTGGACACTGCGAAGAGCGCCGCGCCGGCATGGACGCGAGCGCGCCGTCTTGATTCCCGGTGCATCCAGCATGTGGCCTTCACAGCACCGAAGCAGCGACGCCGAGAGCTGGCTGCTTCATCTTGCGTGATGGTAGGACATCGCGCGAAGGCGTTGATAGCAATGCTGTCGGCAAATCTCTGAAGGAAAAAGCCATGTTAGTTGACGGGGAAGTGAGAGTACCCAGCCGTCATCCGCTTTGCGCTAAGGACATAAAAATGTCAAGGACGCCGATGCAGGCTTCTGACGGCAACGTCGCAACGATCGGTCGGTCCCGACATACGGCTGGATGCCTGTTCTGCATTTATGGATGCCAGAAGGCATGCGTTGCGCTGTGGGCTGTGGGCGTGATGACGTCAACGCCCGCCGTGCGTTCACGGAGGCGCTGCGACTGGGACAACGGCGCTCGCAGTCGATGATAATAAACAAAGACTCACAGCGCGATGCGGCGTAGCCCTGCTAGAAGCAGCTTCGTATGCCGCGAAGTGGGGACCGCTGCTCTTCACGACAGCGGAAGCTCGACGATACCGCGGCATGTCTCAGTGATGCGCGGAAGTGAGAACGCCCAAGCACGCGACCGGCGTCATCATCAAGTTCACGTTATGGCGTGGCGTGCGTGTCGTACGACAGTTGCTTGTTGTCGCATTTTCCAAACAGGGCTCGCGATGTTATCGCAGTGAGCACGGCAGGGGCTGCCGTGGTGGTCAAAGGTAGAGTCGGAAGCCATCGCTGAAGTGACGCCGCGCGTGAGTTTCCGCGTTGGGAACAAGTATGCCCGCGGCAAACTCATATTCACACCTGTGTACCAGCAAGTCCATTCTATTTTCTCATATGACAGTACTACATATGTAGCTAAGTAGACTACGCGTCGCCTTGCGCGTGTGCGTAACGGAGGCCTGTCGCATACGCTTGCGCGTGCCCGGCCTGCAGCGAGCAAGCCGTACGACGAATTCACGTCCGGCCGCCGCGCAGGCGCAAGAACGCATTTGCGAATCTCGCGTATAACGGGCCCATGACGTCTTCGACAGCGCGCAACATGGCTGTCGGACGCTGCGGCGCCGCGAGTCCAGGACGCAGTCGGGGCATCCAGATGGTCCCAGGAACATGGAGCCGGACTTGGACGAATGAGAGAGGCGCAGGGAGGGAGAGCTCAAAGCGCTGCCCGCGTGATGTCGCGCGGGGCAGCTGCAGCGGCATAGTGGCGGTAGCACGGGCCCGCAGGGCCACCACCATGTTCTCGCCGTCGAGAAAGCCTCGAGGAGCGAGTCGCGACTGTGCGCACCTGCGCGTAGTCCTCGTCGGCCGAGCGATGGCCAGCTCGTAGCTTTCTTAAGCGCCGTGGGAGCACCAACAACGAACGCGGGACGAGGGGAGGCGTGTTGCGAGGGACGCGGCACCAGCGACGTAGTCGGCACGCAGAAGAGCGCCGCGGGCAGAGAACGAGAACGGGAATGCCACGCACCTGAGCCAGGCGTGCCGTACGCAGCGGCCGTCGCCGTCGTCTCCCGCGTCTCGCCCGCCGATGCTCTCCAGCTTCTCGAGTCTTCGAACCTGGCTCCATCGGCCTCCATCAACTCCAGCCACTCGACTGCTCGAAGCACTCGGCCGCCTCCGTGGTCAAGACTGATCAATCACCCTTCTTGCATCCTGATCATATCACCCACAGTATCCGCCCACACGTCGACGATGCTCTCCAGCTTCTTGAGTGCCGTCTCTGCTGCGAACAAGAGCGGGAATACGTTCAGCGGCGTCGTGCGCTTCGCGACGCCCTTCAGCGCTGTCTCGCGGATCTTCTTGTCGAGCCGCCCGAACTCCGTGTGCACCCCTCCCAAACAGACCCACGAGGCGCGCGCGCGCCGCGCTCGAGATGCTGGTTCTTGACGTCGTCGAGCAGCGCAAACTCGATGATGCGCGGCACGCGCCGCGAGCACTGCTTGCAGCGGCAGCCGCCCAGGCCCCACTTCCCACCCGTGACGCGCTCGTATTCTCCGAACTCGAGGAACGCGTGGAACAGACCGTGCATCATCTCTTGCACGAGGCGCGCCTGGATCTCGTCGACAAGCTGGTCGAGGCCGAGGTACATTGCGGAGCGCAGGATGTGGAACCCCGTGTCGAGGTCGTAGGATCGGTTGGAGAAGATGAGTGTGCCGGTGTAGATGTATCCGAGGATGAAGTGCAGGGCGGGCGGGGTGAATGGCGGGGACGGGAGGCTGAGCGTCTGCATCTCTGAGTCATCGTCGGATCGGTTGGGATTGGGCCATGCGCTGAGGGCTGTGTGGAAGTAGGAGCAGCGGGAGACGAGAATGAAGCGGTGTGTTGAGAAGACCGCAGCGGTATTCTCGTGATTTGTTGAAAAACTGCCGTCGATGGCAACACGCACGTCGGAATAGAGACGTGAGCGCCACATGAATACGAGATCTTTCCGGAGCTTGTCTATTCTGCTTTCCTCCTCGTCTCCCTCTTCACGAAACCTGTGCTCTTTCGAGTCGAAGAGAAATTCGAAGGCTTCTCCGAAGCCCTTCCCAGTATACAGATATTCGAGTTCCTTGGAGAACAGAGTTGGGTTGATTGATGTTGTAAGGCGGAGGATGCCATTCTGAGTAGTCGATCCTACGGGAGATGCTGGTCTGAATCCAGGCGATGGCGAGCGTGACTGGAGTTCGACATCTAGCGATAGCGATAAAGCAGACTGTGCTGGGTAGCCAGAAGGTAGATATGGCCCTGGAGATGCAACTGGTGCTGGACGAAAAGAAAAATAGCGCGCTTGAAAGCTGGGCGGCGCGCGTGCGTAGACAATGGCTACACGATAGAATGGTCAGCACCTGTGGTCAAACAGCGTGGCAGAATGGCAGCAAGTCGTGTGTCGGCAGAACGCCGACATCTGCCTGCAGCGTGCAGGAAGCGCGAGAGTACTCCTCGGCGACACAAAAGATGTGAAATGTGTGCCGGTAGAGGCAGACAGCCTACTCCATGTGAAGACCGAAACAGTCGGGCGTACATGACGACGACCATAGCCAAGCCGACCGCGTGCCAGACAAGACGTTGGATGACAGATTCCTGAAACTTCGGACGAACGCACCCTTATGACCCCAGACCTCCTCGCCCTTTCCCTCCGCATCTTCGTCTGGCAGAAGATCCCAAACGACGTCAGGAAAGCGATCTTTGGCCATGTGGAATAGGGACTCGAGATCTCGTTGCCACGCCTGTGTCGAGTTCTCGGTCGCTTCCTTCAGTCCTGGCGGACTTGCAGGCGGCGTCGCCAGCACCAAGGCCATCTTGTTCGGCGGAATAGGGAAACGGGCGGTATCGAGTGTTGTGGAAAAGAAAGGGAGCGAACACGAGGTTGAGGTCAGGGCAGCCCAGTTTAGTTTAGAAACAACACGATAGGACACCAAAAGAAGATGGGAATGTTCGCTAAACGCTGCAGCAACGAGAGAGCCGGGGTATATGTCGCGCTGAGCGATGAGCGATGGTGGTCAAGGACCGGTGGAGACCGTCAGATGCAGCGAGCTCGTCGGCCACGACGGCGGTCACCCGCAGCGCCAACCGCGCCAGCCGCGCCAGCCGCGCCACGCCTTGATCTCGCCTGTTCCTTTCCCGAAATTACCAAAATTGAATTCGCCAGCCGCTACCGGGCATCAGAAATCCCAAAACTTCAGTCTTCTATGCTATCAAGCTTTCCGTGAGTTCCAGTATCTTGTACCATATGCATATAAAGTCATTGGACAACTAATTTCCGGTCGCAAACAGCCTCTAAACGACGAGCTGGAGCTTGCACTATACTTGAAGCGTTTTGTACGCACTGATGGGATGAACGGTACGTCGTGTTATTTACTTGATACGTGCATATCGCATATTCTATGCTTATGAGCTTCCAAGGTGTAGGAAGACCAGGACTGTCATGAGACTTGAAGGCCGCCGCGTCCACGGGATGAAGATCGATCCGTTCCGGACGTCGAGCTTCAGCTTCAGCTAATTTCATCTCGAGCACACATTCTTGTTAATCGACAGTCCTCAGGTTAAACCGTAGTACCTTTTCCCATGATGTCCGAGTCACTGCCTTCGACCCAGACCGCTGTAAAGTGGTACCCGCCATCGTTTGATGTTCGCATCGAGACCGTCCCAGTCCCGCAGTGCGTATCCGATAGTCTCGTAGCAACAATGCCTCTAATAATGCATCGTACACCCAAGGATAGAGCACCCAGACGATGCGATCGTCAAAATCCAAGTGAGTTGTAAAGTATTTTAAACGTGGCCGGCTGTCTAACAGCTCGTTCACAATGCCATTTCAGCTCGCCGGTCTCTGCGGCAGCGATCTCCATGTTTATCGCGGACTAGAGGACGTCCACGAGCCGTAAGAAGTTCCCGCCAATGCATTTTTCATGTTGCTTATCATCACAATCATTCCAGCCATATCTGCGGGCACGAGTTTGTCGGGCACGTCGTCGCTCTGGGCTCCTCCTTCAGCCCCGAATCGCTAGCGACGCGGCCCCCGCTATATCGCACTCTCCGCATCGGAGACAAAGTCGTCTCGCCCTTCACAACCTCCTGCGGTGAATGCCAGTACGTGCGCGCCCTGCGCCCCCGTCCGCTAGTAACACGAACCCCCTGCAGATTCTGCCGCCTCGGCTTCACAGCGCGCTGCTCGTCCTCGCAGCTCTTCGGCTCGCCGGCCCTTCCGGGCGCACAGGCGCAGTACGTCCGCGTCCCGCACGCCGGCGGCACGCTGCTCGTTCTCCCCGCGCCGAGCACGCTCCCGGACACTGCGCTCCTCCTGCTCGCGGACATCCTGCCCACCGGGCTCTTCGTCGTGCTGCAGGCGCTCGCGCACCCGAAGCTCGCGCCCGTGCTCGGCGGGCGCGCGTGGCCGCAGAGTGCATTCGCGCAGTTTGCGGGCGTGGACTATGGCGCGAGCGCGGAGGACTGCGGCACTGCGCCGCCGACGGACGAGGATCGGGTGTTGACCGTCGCCGTCGTGGGCCTAGGGCCTGTTGGTCTCGTGCGTCGTCATAGTATACATTTCCTCGTGTTGTGCTCAATTGAGTTGCAGTGCGCTGTTATCGCACTGTTGGACTTCTTGACCACGGCGCATCGACCGGCGATTCCCTTCCGGCTGCTCGCCGTCGACCCGAACACGTCCAGGACCGCCAAAGTGCAGCAGCTACTCTCACAACTGACGCACGACGGCCAGGTCTTCGTAGGTGCCCCGGAGGAGGCGAAACAGACCCTGCAGCAATGGCGCCCATCGGGCTGCCATGCCGTCATCGAGGTCCGCCCCATGGCCCATCTCCATCCTCTCACCCGCGACTGACGCCGGCGCAACGTCACCAGGCCGTCGGGAACCCCTCCGCGCTGACGCTCGCGCACGCGCTGCTCGCGCCCGCGGGCGTCCTCGCATCGTGCGGTGTGCACCAGGCGCCGCCGCTGCCCTTCACGGGCGCGCAGATGTACGACGCGAACGCGACGCTCGAGTTCGGGCGCTGCAGCGTGCGCGCGCTGCTCGGCGCCGCGCAGGGCCTGCTCGCGCGCCGGCGGGACGTGCTCGGCGCGGTCGTCGAGCGCGTGCTGCCGCTTGTGCAGGCGGCGGAGGCGTATGAGCGCTTTGAGCGCGGGGAGTGCGGGAAGGTTGTGTTTGATCCGTGGGCTTGAGTAGAGATGTCGGTGCAAATGTCGAGCTGATTTCGAACTCTGACACAGACATAAGGGTTGTCGAATGATGAACCTCGATAGATCTCTAAACCATTGTATAACTTTTGTATACTAACCTGCAACAATCAGAGATACAGTGGCCCCTCGCTGGGTATATCAATTCCATTAAACAACCCAACAAATGATTAGATATAAGTGCAGATTCCACCATGCAAGCCCTTCTCACGGCTGCTGGTTCGGCGGGGGCTGTGGGAAGCGCGCAATCGTGTGGCTCTTCCCCGTCAGCTTGAAGCTCGCGCGCGCCGCACCGGTCGTGTCCAGCCAGAGGTTGTACGTCCCGGGGTACAGCACGCTGTTTCCCTGCTCATCCACGCGCGCGATGCTCCCGAGCGTGACCTCGATCTGCTTCTCCTGCGTCTCGCCGGGCTTGAGCGCGCTGAGACGGCCGTACCCCACGAGCTGCTTGAGCGGTGCGGGCGCGGGCCCGGCGGTCGTGTTCGAAAAGAGCAGCGCGACGTAGTCCGAGGCCACCTTGCCGGTGTTCTGGATGCTGACCTTGAACACGTCGAGCACACCTAGATCAAGATGCGGCTGCGTCTTCGCTTTCCTGACAAGCGTCTGGATATCGTACGACTTCGGGCCGCGGACGAACGACGCGTTGAACGTCGTGTAGTGCTCGCCCGCGCCGAACTCGAAGACGGGCGTGCCGGTGTACCACTTGTACGTGCGCCCGGGGTTGCCGCTCGTCGCGTTCGGGCGGACGGCCATGTCCGTCATGGGCACCTGGTTGACGAAGTCTGCGATGTACTGCGTGGTCGGGAGGCGGCCTGCGGGCGCGACTTTGCCCGTGATGATGTCGACGAGGGCCTGCCCGCCCGACTGGCCGGGGTATCCGCCCCAGATCAGCGCGTTCACCTAGTCATGCCAGCGTCAGAAGCTGAAGGAAGATAAAAGGGACGGCGCTCACCCTGCTGTCGTTCTTGAGCGAGGAGCTGTCGACCTGGCCGCCGCCCATCTGGAGCACGACGAACGGCTTGCCGACGCCCGCCAGCTGCTGGATGAGCTCGAGCTGGTTGCCCGGCCACGCAATGTCCATGCGGTCCTTGCTCTCCGCCTCGTACGTGTTGTCAATACCGCCAGCATAGACAATGATGTCCGCGCCCTTCGCAGCATCGAGCGCCGCGCTGAAACCGCTCGCGTCGTCCGAATTGATGCCCGTGCCGTTTGCGAAGTTGACCGTGTATCCCGCGCCCTGGAACGCATCCACGGGGCTGATGAGGAACGGCGCGACGCCCTGGTAGTTGCCCTGCATCTGCGTGGTCGCGTTCGCCCACGGCCCGACGACCGCGACGGTCTTGTTGCCGTTCGCCTGCAGCGGGAGCGTGCCGTCGTTCTTGAGGAGCACGATGCCCTCGATGGCGGCGGTGTACGCCAGCTGCTGGGCGGACTTGACGTTTACGTCTGCCCAGCCGAGCTGGCGGTAGGGCTGCGACTCCGCGGGATCGAAGTAGCCGAGGCTGCAGCATGATGTCAGTGAAGATGCCAGTGAATAGAGTACGGAGAGCTCACCGAACGAGAGAAGAGAACTGGCGATAGAGCGCCTGCTGAATGTCCGCTTGGGTGACAAGAGTTTGGTTCACCGCATCGCCGAGCGACGTAGCATACGTCGTCCCGCAGTCAACATCGGTGCCCGCTTTGAGGGCATCAGCTGAGGCCTCCGCCTCCGTCTTGGTGTAGTTGTGCGTGCTGAAGATGTTGTCGACGGCATCGCAGTCGGACGTGATCCAGTTGTCATTGCCCAGACCGTAGTAGTCGCGCACGATGTCCTTGAGGAAGTACTCGCTCGCACACGACGGGACGCCGTTGACGGAATTGTACGAGCACATGATGGAGCCGACCTTCGCGTCGCGCACACACGTCTGGAAGCTCGGCGTGTAGAACTCCGCGAGGTCCTGCGTCGTAATCCGCGCATCGAACGAGAAGCGCGAGTTGCCGTTCCAGTTCTCGAGGTCGTAGCCCGCGAAGTGCTTGCAGTCGGCGACGACCTTGAAGAACGGGTCGGGGCCGAGCCCGCCCTGAAGGCCCGTGATGAGCTGATAGACGTAGCGGGACGTGTGGAACGGGTCCTCCCCAGGCGTCTCTTGCCCACGCCCCCAGCGTGGGTCTCTGAAAGGGTTGATGTTGGGCGTCCAGAAGTCGAGCCCGGCCCGGCCGCCGTTGTTGAACGCGCGTGCTTCGGTGGAGACAACGGTCGCGACCTGGTGAATGAGGTCGTCGTTGAATGCCGCGCTCATGAGGATGGGCTGAGGGAAGGACGTTGCTGAGCTGAAGTTGCCAGAGTCAGCGAACGTCACGCCAGGACTCGCTGCTACGCCATGCTATTAATATCAAGGTCAGCCATAGCGCGTGTAAGTCAGAGGTAACGGCTCACGAGAGCTTCGCTCCACCAGTTGTAAGGTGGAAGTCCGAGGCGGGGAACGCCAGGCGACGCGTTGACCGTGTTGTTGATGAGCTCCTGCAGCGTGAACTCGTTCACGACGGCCTTGGCACGGTCAAGATAATGCGCTTTCGGATTGCAAACTAGGTTGTCCTTGAGAGGACCATTCTGGCAGTCAGGGAAAGCCGCCTTCGCGCTGGACGCAAGCGCAGCGAGTACTGCGAGGAGCTGAGCAGATGTGGGGGCCATGGCGAGACTCGACTAGGCGACGAGATACACCATGCCCCCACGGCGCCTTTTATTCGACTCAGAAAGGGACTTACGCGACTCTACCTGGCATTCGACATGAGCAAAACACGGCGCGGTCCGGACATACCACCACGTTAGTGCTACAAGATCAGGTGCGCCGCACGGCAAAAGGGCGGCCAGCAGGCCGGTGACGAGCACGCACGCGACGACGAGCAGGTACAAGAAAGAGAAGCAGCTACATCGCTCTTCCAACAAGCGTACTGGCCGCATGACGGGCGCACGCGCGCGACGGCACGATGCTTGCGGAGCTCTTCAGCGGCACATGACAGGCGCGCATTCCCTTTTTTGGGTTCTTCCCCCGACGCCGAACGACGTCCGCCGTCGTGAGCTCACCGTAGCACGACGACGTCGCCCGACGTTTTTGCTTGCAGCCACGTTTTTACCCTCTTTCCTGGTTTCAAACCTCACTGCTTGAATCGTTGCATTCAGACAGTAGTCAATCTACCACAGCACCTCCATCTTCAAATCGCTTGCACGGTGCCTTAACGGATCCCGTCTGCGGTCCCGTTGTGGCCAGTTATCTCCGGATTGGCTCTCATGTTTTTGTACAGGATGTCCCGAGGTCTGAGCCTCTCTGTCGACAAGGACTGTAATATATACCATTCCCGTCCTCTCGTCCTCACGTTTTCGTTTTGAAAGGATATACGTCTACAGGCCTAAGCATGTATATATGCTTGACACCTGCACAGCACGTACCGTATCCCGCGTTGAAATCATGGCACGAGAAGGTCAGTTGACCGCGTCGACCCCCGATCTTAACGATTTTCATCTCTGATCTTCTATGACCTTTGCAGGAGAGGAACGAAGAAGCCATTCGGGTGCGGTTGCATCTACCGGCAGTCCGTCAAGGAACGGGTTGTCTCCACAGTTGAGATTGCGTCATAAGTCACTGTCCTCGAATTCCGGACCGTCATCCAGGTCGTCCAACTAGGAACGGAATTCGCTGCTCCGCACGACCATCGGAATTGGCTTCTTCGTCCAATTGCCTCCCCTACAACGAGCACTGTAAACTGCCGGCAAGCTTCCAAGGTCCGGCATAATTCACACCAAATTGCTCCGCGTTGGAACAATACTTACATGACAGTATGCACACTGGCAGTAAGGAAACGTGCTTCTTCGCTTTGTCAAGCAGCTGGCCGACATTACTGCGCGCAGAATTCAACGCCGCCCCTTTCGCTATCGCTTCTTCTTTGTAAGACAACTTCTTCTATTGCCCGATATTGATGTTAGCGGAACGAAGCAACACCCCCACAACCTGTTTACATGCCAGGCCGATTAGAAATGTTCACTGAATCCGAACACCGACTTGCATCCATGCAGCGTCGCCAACCATCCATCATCAAACTTTAGCCTTCCAAGTCCGCTAGATCTGCCAACTCTATCTCGCAGACCCAAAAATTAACGGACATTTTTTTTTTTTTTCCCAGTTTAGAGTCTATTTAGGGTTTCCCCCATGTCTAGACTAATAATACATGTTTGCGGTCGCTTTTCATCCGTCTTGTTTCTCGTCGAATCCTCTGCTCATGCTCCCCCTCCGTTCCGTCTATGACCGTGGTCTAGCTGAAGCCGGAGAGTATTTGGCGACCTGGTGGGGGTCATTAATGGTAGGGCGCTAGCCCGCGGTTTGAAGCCGATCGTTTATGTCGCTGTATTGGCTGTTAGCCAGCCCCTCTGTATCCACATCTGTTGTCCTGCCCGTCTGTGCGCTGCAGCTTCCGCCGGTGTCCGAGTTGGTTGCTTGTTCTGTCGATGTCGTCGGATCCGTCCTTCTTGTGAGAGCGTGCCTACCGTCGGAGCGAGGGGTTCTCGGATGAGACTCCCAGCCTGTCCTTCGAAACGCTTGGACTCATATATGAACTTGAAGAGATCCGGTAGGTGCTTCCCATCATTAAGTAGCCACTCTAGGTAACGGACATAACATCCCAGACCCGTGTCGAGAATATATGGGCACGATGGATCTTCGTGGACGAGTGTCCACTTTATAATAAATGACATAGACCAATTCGACAGTTTTCAATTGACCTCGAGGCAAACGAAGAATTCTGGTGGTGTGGACGCCGGTGACGACATGCTTCACGAAAACGGGCATTCCCCATGATCAACCGATGCACGTAACTCCTTGACTTTGCACATACTTGTCAGAAACCTCAAAGCATCTATTTCTCGACTCAAGTTGCTAGCATCAGCGTTTGCGGACGGTAGCATGTGTAACTCGTGCCGTACAGGCGGCATCGAACGTATATCTCTGCAGGTATGTATTGCGCACTGCCGAGAACCGAACAAAATATGCCGACCGGGGATGCGGAAGCTTTGCATCTCATCTCATCTCTTCTCTTGCGCCTTTCTGGTCTTGTTACTCTCAGGCTGCTATCCAAGCTGAACGAAATGAAGCTCGTTAAATGTCCCACTTTCCGGACTTGTTGACCTTCTGCGGATTGATGACTGGCGTACGGAGCGGTCATTCAGAAAGCATACTGGGCATCCTGTGCTGGCGTGCGGGAACCACATCCGCAGTACACTCCAATTCAAGGTCAGCAATTTCCTTCTCCGACAGCCTGAGAAGAAAAGCGATGAATTGGATGCTGAAGCTGCGCAAATAGCAGCTTCACGGGGGCTGAAATTAGATATCTTGCACACGTCCAGGAAAGGAAGTTATCTAGGAACGAAGTAGCTCTACTCGGTCTCCGCCACCACAGCGATTCGGACTCGTCGAGGCTAGCGGCTTATCTCAACATGCATCCAGCGGATCTGCCATGTCGTCTCGAGAAAGCTACACCACGCCTCTCGGAGCCTCAGCTAGATGGAGATCTTTCCGGTCCGGTTGCGATTAGGTATTATCTATGAATAAGGTAAAGGCTACACCGGGACTATGCCGCCTTCTTGGCTTCCTTCTTCTCCTTTCTAATCCTCTCCATCCCAAGCCGTATATCCCGTGCCGTCATAACCGTCTCAAGTAGCCCATGCACATGATGCGGCGTCCAGCCCTCCGGAAACCGTTCCATAGAGAGCCACTCCCGAAAGCGCTCCAGCGGGACGCCCTCCGCCTCCTTCCCCTTCTCCGTGAACACGCCGAGCGAAATCGAGACCTCTCCGCGCGCAATCTCCCCATGTAACGCGTCCAGTGGGAACGTGTCGTACGCGTCCTCCTTCGCGACGCGCACCGCCGCGATGTCCTCCGCCCTGACCTTCTCTGGGAGCATGCGCAGGAAGTCCTCGAGCTTCTCAGCGTTGGCGAACACGGGCGCGTACTTCTCCCCGTTGGCGTCGTCGTGGTACAGAGACGCATCGTGCTCGATCCCGCCGTGCGCTGCGAAGTCGTACAGGTCGAACGGAGGCATTTTGCGCATGAGCACGATGGCGCCGTAGCCGAGCAGGTAGCCTAGCGGCGCGGACAGGCCGTATCCCTCCATTAATGCTTTGGTGAGCATGATTGAGCTGATGTTCTTTCCGTCGCGTGGGCTGAAAGCATGTGCGCATTAGCGTGCTGCCCTAAAATATACACGAACTAGAGACAGATAGCTCACAGATACCCGTGGTTCGCCAGGGTGTTGAGAGCGGGGCAAGGACACCGTGAGTCGCCTGCTTGAGCGGGACACCAGCCATGTTTGCCTGTAACCGGACAGGTGCCTTCAGCATGAGAATGGGCTTCAGCGGACGACATTGACGAGACACGGAGTGAAGACAAGTTGTGGAGAGGTGAAAAGTGGGGCTTCTTTCCAGAAAAGCTCGCACTGGCCCATATTTAAGCACAGGAGAATCGCCTAAATGACATATTGTACAGGGATATGCAACGCCGATGTTGTTTAGAATGCGATCAGATCATTGGCTTCAGTCACTGACCGGGATCCCCTTCAAGGTATACGCATAGGTCTTATTTCATCGATTTCGGCAGCTCACACGACATTTGCTGATTAGGCACCAGCGAGCGCGACATCTGGACTGCAGCGAAACAGCCTTGTCTCCCAGTAGACGCCAGACTACTATTTGGCTCGACTTGGATACCAGCGGTACGGCACGTTTCAGGTATCCGGAGATCGTAGCCCCAGTGCTTCTGTCGTACCTCCCCAACGGCGTCGCAGAGAAGGCGCACAGGTCACCAACGGCTATCATTATATTCTTGATCATGACAGTGCCGTCCATCAGAGCGCGTCTTGCGGGTATCATGACAGTCGTCTGGTTAGTCTCCGATCCGGCGTCAAGCACAAGATAGACATCCGCTGCGAGATCTGTTGCCTAGCGGCAAGACCTAGATATGTCCAAAATATTTATAAGGCGGCCGAGCTGACTCTCCGCGCCGAATAAGACGACGCGCGTTCTGGGACCGACCAAACTGCGTTATTGACCGCTCGCGGGACCTCCCCTGATCTTCACTGCCTTCCACTTCTCGACCTCCACCTCCTGTTCTCCGAAACCCCAGTCGTAGTCCGCCTGCAGTGTCGGGAAGCATCCGACGGGTCGCAAGCCGCATGTCACCCAGAGAAGGGGATACCGGATACGAGCGCTCCGCCGCAGTATTGTCGGCAGGGCAGAGAAATCGAATCGCCAGGCGCGTAAGTACTATTTGAAGACCGGTGTGCAGGGAAGGCATTTCTTCATGCTGGCGCTAAATCACACGATCGCTTTATAGCTATCGATATGACTTTTGTAGCGGATGATATGACTGCACAGGGTATAGCATATATAGGCTTGAAGGCTGAAGCAAGAGTCTTGATCGGTGGACGTATGAGTCACTTCAGACTTTACAGCGGGTGGCGTTCTCCATGCCCACCACGAGCGGGCGCTCCGTTAGGCTGTGCTCCTTAAGCGCGCGATATGTGTTAAGTGCCAGTGCTTGTCAGATGCTCTCGGAGCTGACTGAGAAACGGTCCTTGCATCTGGGCCTCGGAGTGGATCGAACCCGGTCCGAGCAGTACAAGTGATTAAAATGGAGGCCGGACCTGGGGGAACGTGAATGTGAGACGTGTTTCCTCTCTAGCCGGACTGTTCGTAGCTTGCTTCCTGAAAATAGGTAGTCAAGCACTCGAGGGGAAGAGAGACAGAGTCACTTGCTTTCATTTGCAAGCGCTTGAACGAAGGATGAGGTCTTGTAACTCGAGGATCCCCCCAAGGACCAAGGCGCCTGCTGTAACTGCGCAGTTACGCTCGACCAAGGCAATGGATCAACGGCGAGTGTTTCCATTTTGGCCTTGAGATCGTGAAACACTTGGATTATGTCGATCATATGGGACCTGCGAGTGTATTGTACGATATTCAGGGCTGTTGAGAGACATGGCATCTCACCGCAAAGCACATCTCCAGAAAGCAGGCTATGACGAAGGGACGATAGATCCCGACTAGATCAGTGATCTGGTCAAACACATGCCCAAACGTCATCGGATTACAGTCTATCCACCGTTACGCCTGCGAGGTTACTAGTAACAGGATGGCAGTATAAATGATGGACTCCAGATATTTACTATGGACGTACACACTCACACAGAGGACAAGAATCAGCACTGACGCTTTGAGTGCACTCGACAGACTAGTGGGGTTGAAACTAGCTCCGACGTCGAGCGCGTTCCTGTTCGCGACGGCCGTCTACCTAGTCCGACAGTCTGACCTCGAGCACCGGGAGGAATTAGCTCAGCAGCAAGCTGTATTACTTGCCGTTCTGCCATGGCTGTCTGCCATGACTGTATCACTGCTACCCTGGAAGCAGATCAAATGGTTTAGGCGATGGTTATTTCGGCGAAATCCATTACTTATGTCCCGGTGTTTCACGCACGTTGCTCCGTTAACGTTCTTATGTCCTGCTAATAAAATGCAGTAGGGCTTAAAATTGCTTGAGCCGATGTGCCTGTGCTTTGGTCAGTTGAGGGATTAGGCTGCCAAGAACAGCATGGGGTCCGTCATTGACGGGTGGAAAAAGGCTCAAGAGCGTGATTATGGATTTGTCTTCGGACTGCAAGGTGAGAATAATGGCAGCGCAAGGAAGAGACGGAGGAGCGCTATGGCAGATGACCAGACACGACATCGGCAGTTGATCAAGTCAATCAGACCGTCAGCGTGACGAGGGTGGTCATCGGTTTTCCAGAAAGAAGAGGCGCGTTGCATAGGGCCATCAAATATGAATATTTGGGACGGCACAGCAAGGTCCGGGATCGTGTTGAAGACCGTAAGACGGAAAACGATGTTTGCTAACCTAGGTGGAGTAAGCAAGTCATACGATATTTGAGGAATGACACTGCACTATTTCTGAGGTTTGCTTGTTTATCCACGGAGACCAGTCTCTGTGTCCTCGGCATATACGAGTTGGTGAACATGATGACTGAGAACAAGCCGCGACTCCAGACGCGAGATGCAACGCGATGACGTTGGTGGCGGTGCCACGTGATCGCGTAGCGGGCATGGAGTCGTGATGGACGTTCCTGCCGTTAGCTTGCTCGCTGTTCGCGACAGCCATCACGATGGTTTCAAGCCCAAGGCCAAGAACACCAGACGTTCCTGTATTTCGATCATGGTCTCGTGTCTGGGTATCTGTCCTGCGTCTCCACCATGATGGTGCTCTCTTCGAGAAGTCTGACCGTACCCAGTGACCACGGCGAGCAACTTCCGACGGCCCGCTCCTGTTGTTTCCGTGCATTTGCTGGACTGATTTCCGCCGTTGGCCCTCTATGCGAGCAACATAAAATGGGGTGCTTTGCAGAACTAAACCAGACGTCTTGGGGACAATTTCGCCATGACTTTCACGTCTGCACGGCTCCTTGCCGGCCTCGTCGCTCTCGCTCATAGTGCCCATGCCTTCTTCCCCGATTGTAACCTTGGTCCACTCAAGGATAACATCGTTTGCAATCCTCATGCTAACTTCAGGGATAGGGCCAAGGCCGTCGTCAACGAGTTCACCCTTGAGGAACTCATTAACAACACTGTGAACGACTCGCCAGGCGTGCCCCGCCTGGGCTTGCCGCCGTACAATTGGTGGAGTGAAGCGCTGGTGAATATTTTTCTCTTACTCTGCATATTCTGTTCAATGACGAGTCGGTTCAGCATGGCGTTGCAGCGAGACATGGCGTCAACTTTTCGGCGGTCGGCGACTTCAGCTCAGCCACCTCCTTCCCCCAGCCCATCCTTATGGGTGCGGCGTTCGACGATGACCTCATCCACCAAGTCGCCACGATCATCTCTACAGAGGCTCGCGCCTTCAACAACATCGACCGGGCCGGTCTCGACTTTTGGACGCCAAACATTAACCCCTTCAAGGATCCTCGCTGGGGTCGTGGCCAGGAAACGCCGGGAGAGGATCCGTACCACCTCTCCCGCTACGTTTACCAGCTCATCACGGGTCTCCAGGGCGGTGTCGGACCGGACCCCTACTTCAAGGTCGTCGCCGACTGCAAGCACTTTGCCGGATACGATCTCGAGAACTGGAACGGGAACGACCGCAAGGGCTTCAATGCCATAATCACGACACAGGATCTGAGCGAGTACTACACGCCCAGTTTCCAGTCCTGTGTCCGCGATGCGAAGGTCGGCTCCGTCATGTGTTCGTACAACGCGGTCAACGGCATCCCGGCGTGCGCCAGCGAGTATTTCCTTCAGGACCTCGTGCGCGACTTCTACGGCCTCGGGAATGACCAGTGGATCACGTCCGACTGCGATGCCGTCAACAACGTCTTTACTCCTCACAACTATACGGACTCCAACGCCAACGCGTCTGCACTGTCTCTCAAGGCCGGTACAGACATCGACTGTGGTACCACGTACTCGACGAGCCTTGGTGATGCCGTCAACCAGAACCTTGTCACCAAGGCCGATCTGCAACAGGCGCTGTACCGCCAGTACGCGTCTCTCGTCAGGTCAGTAGCGATTGTTTTCCATCCTTGTCGTTTCCTTGACTGATCTGCCTGTGCTCAGACTCGGCTATTTCGATCCTCCCGAGATGGTGTCCTACCGAAAGTACACCTGGTCGGACGTCAACACGAAGAATGCCCAGAACACCGCCTACATGGCTGCCGTAGAAGGCATTGTCCTGCTCAAGAACGACGGCACGCTCCCGCTCAAGAAAGGCATCAAGAACGTATTGCTTGTCGGCGAGTGGGGCAACGCGACTTTCCAAATGCAGGGCAATTACCAGGGCGTCGCGCCATACCTCATCACCCCGCTCGACGCCTTCCAGTCGTCCGGCTACAACGTCACATTCGTCAACGGCACGCTGAACTCGAATGACACGAGCGGCTTCGCGCCCTCCGTGGCTGCCGCGCAGGCTGCCGACTTGGTCGTCTTTGCGGGTGGTCTGGACGAGACGGTCGAGAAGGAGGGATTGGACCGCATGAACATCACCTGGCCGGGTGTACAGCTCGATTGGATCCAGCAGCTCGCGGGTGCCGGCAAGCCGCTGATCGTGCTCCAGATGGGCGGTGGCCAAGTGGACAGCTCTTCGCTCAAGAACGACAGCAAGGTGAGGCGGTTCTTTTCCGGCTCAACACGTCACAGATCGCTAATCACTATCTAGGTGAACGCGCTACTCTGGGGCGGGTATCCCGGCCAGTCAGGCGGCCAAGCCCTCGTCGACATCATCACCGGCAAGCAGGCCCCCGCCGGCCGCCTCCCCATCACGCAGTACCCCGCCGCATACTCCGACCAGGTCCCCATGACCGACATGAACCTCCGCCCGAACACGACGAGCGGCAACCCCGGGCGCACGTACAAGTGGTACACCGGCACGCCCGTCTTCGAGTTCGGCCACGGGCTGCACTACACGAACTTCTCCGTGTCCTGGGCGTCCGGCGGGCCGAAAAAGTCGTACGACATCCAGCGGCTGGTGGCGGCCGCGAAGGGCAAGGCGCACGCCGACCTCGGCGTGCTCGACACGTTCAAGGTGGACGTGCGCAACACGGGCAAGACGGCGTCGGACTACGTCGCGCTGCTGTTCTCGAACACGACCGCTGGGCCGTCGCCCGCTCCGCTCAAGCAGCTCGTCTCGTACGACCGCGTGAAGGGCGTCAAGGCCGGACAGACGAAGACCGCGTCGCTCGAGGTCACGCTCGGGACCGTCGCGCGCGTCGACGAGAAGGGCAACAGGATTTTGTATCCCGGGACGTACAATCTGTGGCTGGACACTACCGGCCAGATCAAGCGCAGCTTCACGCTCACTGGCAAGGAGGAGGAGATCCAGGCGTTCCCCCAGCCTCCTGCGGACCAGCAGGCATAATGCATGATGCGTTGCGCGAAGCATTAGTACAAGTATTTTACTTGCAATTTGTTTGTCACGAATGATGTTCCACGAATACCATTTTATTTGTTCTCCATACTTCCAAAATACTGGACGACTTTCCGCGGCCTTAAATCTATGGTATGATATTCCTGAGGCCATTTCAAATGCCTCGCTAACGTCCAAAATGACCTCCTCGGCCAATCAGGTTGCGCAAATCAGCGGACTTTCAATCTAAATGACCTCGCAAACATATCATATCATAGAAATAAGGCCGCGGAAAGTCGTCCACTAGCAATGTTGGGCTAGAAAACTTTCCGTTGCGGCGTGTTATCCCATGTAAGTGTGTCGAACCGACGGCTTCATGCGTTAATAGAGCAGCCATATACTGCGAACCACATATAGATATCGATGCCAAGTGGGTACGTTGTATGTAGTGGTAATATTAGATATATATGAAAGAATCGAAAGAAAGCAGCGAAAAAGCGAAACGAGTTGTGTGATCTTGCAGTAAAGCGAAGTGTCTGTACGATCCATGCACGCAAAACCATCCATCTAGGCCTATAGTGTATTTTATGCCCGCGACCAATCTACATGATCACGCACTCCTTCTCCTCGAGCTTCTGGCTCTGGAAGCCCATCTCCTGGAACGTCTGCGGGCCCTTCGGCTTCGGCGTCACGGGCGGGGGCGCGGCGCCCCCCGAACCCTGGCGCAGCGGCGACTGCGTGTGCGCTGAGTTCGCGCCGGGATCGGTGAGCCCATACCGCGGGCGGTCGGCGAACTGCCGGCCCGGCGGGGGCGCGGGGCCTGGTCCAGGCGCGGGGCCTGGCGGCGGGCGCGCCTGCGGGGAGTACTGCTGCGGTGGCGGGCCCTGCTGCTGCTGCGGCGGGCCCTGCTGGCGCGGTGGCGAGCCCTGCTGTTGTAAGGGCGGACCCTGCTGTCGCGGCGGCGAGCCCTGCGGCGGGTAGCCTGATCCTGGCCCCGGTCCGGGTCCGGGCGCGCCCGCTGGCGGCGGGTACGCAGCCTGGCCGGGCCCAGGGCGGTACGCGAGCGACGCCTTGCGCACATGGGCCATGACCTGCTGCCGCCCGCCGCCGGGCGCAGCGGCCTCCGCGGGCGGCGGCGGGCGCGCGTCGGAGCGCTGCTTCGCCTGCGTGCGCTTGCGCACGAGCGTCGTCTCCGCGAGGTTCTCGTGCTCCTGGCGCGAGAGCGACTGCGGCGTCGGCTGCGAGAGCGCGGCGAGGCGCTCCTGCGCGTCCGCGTTGCCGTGCTCCGCGGCGCGCTGGTACCACCGGCACGACGCGTCGAGGTCCTTCGGCCCGCCGACGCCAACCTCCATGTAGTACCCCATCGCGAACTCGGCGCTCGGGAGACCCTTGCGCGCGGCCTTCTCGGCGAACGTGAACGCGAGCGCCTCGTCCTTGTCGAAGCTGCCCTCCGCGCCGCAGAGGAACCACTTGGAGAGCGCCATGTCCGCCTCGATCTCGCCCTGCTGGCTCGCGAGCGAGTAGTACTGCACGCTGAGGAGGGCGTCGAAGGGGAACGGCGTCTGTGCGAACTCGTACGCGTGGCCGAGCTTGTACTGCGCCGGCGCGAAGTTGAGGTACGCGGCGCGCTCGAGGTGCCGCCGTGCCTCGGCCTCGCGCGTAGAGCCGGGCGGGATGAAAGGCGTGAAGAGGTGTGGAGGGATGGCGACGTGCGAGAACTCGTTCAGGAGCAAGAGGCCGTAGACGTAGGCTGGCTGCGGAACTTCGACGGTGGCGAGGGTAGCGGCGCGCTGCAGCAGTGGGAGGGCAATTTCGGGGTTGGCAGGCATCGACAGCTGGCCCATCAGGTGCGCCATGCCCAAGCGCTGGACGAGTGTATCGCGTGAGTACGACACCGCATGGAGCATGCGAAGGAACTCACGTAGAGACAGCTCTCATTGTTGTTCTTCAATCCGCGCTCGAAGCAATCCTTCGCATGCGCAAAGTCGCCGAACGTCTCGTAGTCCCGCCCAAGCCGGAACCACGCAGCGTAGATGCCCGACCGCGCCGCACGCTCGTAGTCGCGGAACGCCGAGCGCGGGTTATGCTGCACGAACTGCGGATAGTTGCCCGACGCCGCGAACGTTGCGCGCAGGTAGATCGCCTCGGCGACATACGGCGGGAGCGGGTTCGGCGGCGCCGGCTGCGGGTTCGAGATCTGCACGACGAGCGGCACGGCGATCTGCACGAGCCGCGCGAGCGCCGGGTCCGGGATGTCGATCGGCCCCGTCGGCGGCGCGTCCGCGACGCCCGTGGGCTGCGCGGAGCTCGAGGACGACGACGCGGCCTGCATGCGGTCCACGAGGGACAGCACGTCGCGGCACCACGCGAGTTTGGGCGCAGGGTTGCCGTTCGGGTTTTGGATCGATGGCAGCGCCGCGTTCAGGGTCGTCAGGGTGGGAAGAGGTGCGGTCAGCGATGGAGGGCCGGGTATCCCGGGTGAAGGATTGCTGTTCTGGCGGAAGGGCTGAGAGATGCCCATGCCGGCCATGGCGGGGCCCAAGGAGTCTACTGCGCTGGACATGGGACGTGGCTGGCGTGGAGATGCGTATGCGGGTTGGGAATTTGAGTATGGAGCTTCCGAATGTGTACGGGTGTGCTGCGCTGGCGGAGAATAGGCGTGTCCTACCGGAGGCGAAGCGTAACCCGACTGAGGTTGTGGAGGGTATCCCTGCGGCTGCGAATAAGGAGAAGGGTATGAGGGCTGTCTAGGACGAGCAACGCCGTTCGGAGCGGGCAATGGGTTCGAGAAGGTAGGAGGAGAGTTGCTCTGAGGCACGTTCACGTTCCAGGGAGACCAAGAAGAACCCTGCGGAGGAGGGAGAGGTGAAGGGCCGCGTGAAGGCGCGTTGGGGTTTGGGTAAGCGAAGCCTGGGGTAATATTTGACGCGGCACCAGGAGGGGGGCCTGGCGAGGGACGTGCAAAGTAATCGGGTGCGTTGTTTGGGACAGGCAAGCCAGCAGGAGGGTTGCCGACGTGCGCGTCGAGAGAGCGCGCCATCTGTAGATCATTGGGATCGGGGCGAACAGACGTAAGCGCCGCGTAGATGGACTGAGACGTAATGAACCGTACGCACGTCTGCGGGCAGATCTGGCTGTACTTTCGTCGGCCGGGGGGCAACGAGGGGATCTTCAAAGTGCGGTGGGGAGATGTAGGATTCCTGCTCCTGCTGGGCGTGGTAGTTGGGCGGAAGCGGGGGGATCGGGGGCGGGGGCGGGATTGCGTCGTACTGGGAGGTCGCCATGGATCGCAAGGTCGAAAGTTATATTGTTTGGACGAGCGGCTGTTGGGGAGATACGCCGCGGTTGTGGAGGAGAACAGGATGATGGTGCTGCGACGGCCATCGATGGCTCTTTCATTATAAATTCGTAGACAAAGCCTGTGCTTCCCACGCATGCTATCACTGCCTTTGTATCTGTCCATCATGCAAGCACCACCACCGCCTTCAGCAGCGTCGCAATTGCACCGACGCTGGCTTGTGTCACCGTTATTTTCTTAAATCTTAGCGTCGGAGGCATCAGGCTTGCCGGCCGAGGCTATCCCAGCCAAGCCCGTCCGTCATCAGTCGGCAAACACCCGCACTTACATTTCGTGTCCTGTCATCTTCGAGGGTCCTTATGTCCTCATTTGACTTCTCATTCACCCGACGGCCTGGTAAGCATTATATACAGTACCCCTCGTGCTCTGTGGTAAACGCCCGGGATTTCCATCGTAATTATAAGTAGCTCCAACCACGCACGAGCATCGGGATCTGATCAGTCGACTCGTCCCCTTGACGCTGCCTCGGGCGCGCTGCTTGAAGCTGACAGTGCCTTCTTCCCTCGGCCAGACGGATCAGACGTCCCAGCTCGTGCCATCGGACGAGGTGCACTTGATGCGAATTAAAAATGATAGACAGGTGCCTTCCATTGCTTGCTCACCATCTGTCTGCCCAGGTTGCCGCGCGGCCCACACTCTTCGTTGCCGTACGCTTCTGCAGCAAGACGCCAGCGAAGCCGCAGCCCTGCAATAAGTTGCGTCGCCTCTGCGATGATCAGATGCGGGGTACTCGCAGACGCCCCGTGGGCACAGGCCTAGGGACGGCCAAGTATACAGAGTATAGCTCCGGAAAGGAAGTCCGAGGCAGATCGATAATGTCCGCCCATTCCGAGGCGTGCACGTTCCTCTGTCCGTCACTTCGTCGCGACAAACGAACGGCGAAACTACTTATGACGTCCATGAACGTGCGGCACATCCTACCCTATCCTACCTCGGCTGACTCTCGAGGTCACGGCGGTCAATTTACCTCGCGTCTTTGCCTCACAAGTGCCCTCCTCTCCCCACACCCGGCTGCCGCGCAAGTGCCTTCTCACCGCAGCGCCCGCGCCCATTCCCACCGCCATATCCCACCGTCAGCTGGCGCCTTCACCTCGCGCGCCCGCCTCCCCACCGCAGCTGGGGACGCCGACATCAGACGTCCGCCCGCGGAGGATACCGCGCTGATGCGCCGTCCCGCGCGCTCTGCGCCGCCCAGTGATCGGCGTCGGGGGCTACGCATGCCGCCCAGCGCGATCGTCCGGATCGGCGCGGGGCCTTATACACTCCCAGGGCCCACTCGTCGGCCATGCAGAGAAGAGCTCGCGTCACTATGTAATGGCATACTGCGCCCCGGGCCCTTGCCTCGTCCGCATAGCCTCCGTGATCGTGCTGCAGCTGCTTTGCGGGCTTCCTTCCTAGAAGAACCGGGATTCTGATGCTTTGACCGAGCGTCGTGCTCGCGCGCTGGGTTGCCGGAGCGTAATTACGACGGTATCGCCGACGGCGCGGTACGATCCTGTGGGTGAAGAGTTCCGCGCGAAGACTTCGCTTGATGTGGGGTTTGCTGCCGCCGCGTCGTTGTGCCCCGAAAAGTCCGCCTTCGGGGCACCGTCTGTCGTGTAGGATGTCTAGACATAGATCTTCTCTCCGTGACCGCCGATGCACCGCTTGAGTTGCAGTGACGCGAGGGCCGGACGCTCGCGCAGCTCCGCGACGATGCGGTTGGGGTTGGGCGGGGTGGAAGTGGCTTGAAAGCAGAGCGCAGCACTGGTGGCCCTCGGCTTGTGAGGAATATCGCTGTGGAGAGTCAGAAGGATGGGGGAATTAGAGATAGAATGACATTCAATCGACAGCAATGAGACGGTGTTTATAAAGGAATTGCAAGCCGCAAGTGCGCCATCCAAGGGTGTGAACTGATATTCGTCCATGTGCATGATCCCAGAGGCCGCGCCCAACAAGCGCACACACGCGCATGCACGTTGACTACGAGAGGTGCCTATTCAAGGTGCCTTCGCTGTACTTGATCGCACCCTTGTGGGTGAACCCACAGTCTGGCATCTATTTCTGCATACCCATGATCCTGCCTCAGGATCCTATGGGGAGGCAATGAAGGCGGAAAACCTGCTGCCCCCCAAAGAGGATTTTGATGCTTGTGATACCTTGCTGGCTTTGCAGGTTCAAAAAAGGCAGTGTCTGTGGGGCTCATTGTAGAGTCTCTGCTGGTGGCCTTCTTGTCCTGGGTTGCAGTTTAGAATGGGAAAGAGTTGATGAAATGAGGATGTATATCCACTAGAAAAATGATAGAAGTTTGAGCTAGATAAGAGAAAGGAAAGCAGAAGTATGACACCAGAGGAGAGTGAGTGAGAATGAAAACAGACATGAGAATGTAACAGAAAAGAGGAGCAAAAATGAGAGGAACAAAAAAAGGGGAGGAAAAGAAAAAATGAGAGGAAGAATTGAGAGGAATTGAGGAAGCAAGAGAGAAACTGGAAAGCAACTAGGAAGAGAAGAGCTGGAAGAAAGACCGAAAAAGAAAAGAAAAAAAGGGGAGAAAAAAAGAGCAAACAGATCGGAAAAGAACAAGGATAACAAGACATATAGATGGGGAAAGAAATGGAGAAAGGACGATATGAAGAGAAAGGAAAAGGAAGATGAAGAAACAAGAAGGAAATAAGACGAGATCCCGGGACCGGACACAGAATACCAAGCATGCCCAACGCCTCGTCAGACGCCAGACAGCTCGAACCAAGAGAAGAAGCCACAGACCAGATAGCAGACCAAAGCCCAGAGATAACCCAGACGAGCGACTAGATGGGAGCAGCAGTTCGATGCGACTTAGCAAGAGAGATCCTAGAGGTCCAGAGCCCAAGACCAGCAGAGAGACGAGCAGCGAATGCGAGAATGGCAGCCGTTGGATCGTCCTAGATATGCCTGATGAAGCGAGAGTGAGATCATCAGCAAGAGAGTACGACGAGGTAAAGAAGAGTGCGTATAGCATGGGATGTGCACAGCGAACGTTGAAGTAGCTGACAACGGACCAGATTAACGTCGGTCGGGCACTGGGGGCCAAGATTGTAGACACACCATCGAAGTTTGGACATAGAAGCCCTGAGGATAGGCGAGGGTGGTCCCTACGGGCAGCTGTAATGCCAATAGGGAACAGCTGCATGTCTGCTACGGCTCGAGAGCCGGTCAGACCACCGCTCTTACACTCTAATGCTGTAGATAATTGAGGACTGGTTAAAATCAGTTAGTTCCCGACGGGCTGCGGACCTGAAATGACGTCGATGGGTGTTGTTCCTGTGGTCATGAAAGAGAGAATATGTGCCGGGGTTGGACTTTTGGATCATGCAAGGTCGACGGTGAAGTTGAGGATGGTGGGGAGGTAAATAGTAGGCGACCATGCGACGAAAGGGATAGTGTCTGAGGTGCAGATGGTAAGTGGGATGAGAGGGCTACGGACGAGAGACTAAAACCTACGGGAGGCGGAAAGAAAGCCAGACCATCAGCATACCTTCTGCCGCAAACAGAAGCAACGACTCACTTGCATATAGATCACGATGAACATTGTCGATATATCGATGGAATCTAGAGGAACGACAAGGAAACTGTCTAATAAAGTTAGCCGTCAAGAAAACAAGAAATGTAAACTCACCGACACTTCAAGGCAGAGCGCATAAAGATGCAGCGATGCGACATCACTGCCGACAAACGATCTTGGCCAGAGACCGCTTCCGACAATGACACCAGCAAAGAGCACAACTTCAACTTACACATGAGCAATCGGAGAGTAGGCACAGAAAGCAAGTACTCACCTAGCTATATAAACCTGGCCATGGCTCCACGAAGGAACAGACGTGCAAGGGATCTAGAGACATAAGACGAAACAACGAAAATATAAAGGAGATCGGAATAAAAATGTTTTTGGAGGTTTAATGCTTTTCGGATTTTTGTAGAATGAATTTATATGTTTTGAAGTTTTTTTTTGGCATTTCTTTTTGATGATGGAAAACACTGAAACCGAAACAGATCAACAACGCAGACCAAAACGCAATGCGACCCAGCAGGAGAGAATGAAATGATACCACGCACAGTTCGGCCCAACCACAGATGCTAAGCGGACTGCCGTCGCGACCGGCAGTCCGTCTAGCAGCTGCAGGCGCGCGGGCCCGGGTCTTCAGAGCTTCAGAAGTTGAGGACGCCGAGCTCGCAGAGGACCTGCGCGATCTGATATGCCGCCTCGAAGTCCTTCGTCTCGAGCCACATCTTGTGCATCATCCGCCCGATGGGGTCCTCGTCGAGCGCCATGTCGATCTCGACCGACTTGTCGTCGTCGTCGTCCGAATCGTCGTCCACTGTAGTCTGCGACTCGGCACTGCTGGACGCGAAGGTGTGGTCGCTGGATGCGGAGGGGCTGCCGCTGGACTCGGAGTCAGAGTGCATTGCGAGGGACTTGTCCGAGCTCAGAGAGTCGATCTCTGCATCCAGGTCGGCGAGCATCTGCGAGACGACGGGAGAGGGGGGCGTCGCAGTCTCGATGAGCCCAAAGGCGGACGCAGCGCACGACACGTCTGCCGCGCGCCGGTCGCTGAGCCGCATCATGCCCGGGACGGTGAGCATGTCCATGGTGCTGTCTGCCGGCTCGACGCGTGTGCGGTGCCCAAGCCGCCGGTAGAGAGGGCGCAGGTCTGCGGGGTAGACGCGTTCCGCCTCGGTGACCACATAGATCTGGGGAATGTGGGTGGACAGCGCGCAGGCCGGGGCAGACACGCGACGGCCCTTGCTCTTCCTCGGTTTAATCAGCTTGCCTGAACAGAGAGCACGATGCTTGTGAGAATCGGGCAGTACAAGGATCGAAAAGGTAGACTTACCGACGAAGCCGGTCGCTTTGCCCGTCAGCCTGCTCTTGAAAGAGCGCTTCGAGGGAGGGACCGACAGACGGCCATGAGCAAGTTTCTTGCTCACTGACTTCGGGTCGGCGAGGGGACGGAAGAGAGTAATAGTGGGAGGGCGGTGGACGGACATTCTGTTATCAACGAGATGCGATGATAGTGCAGAACAAGAGACAAAGCCTTGTTGGGAGATCCCAGACGTTGGATAGCCTGTAATTAAACACCTTGTTGGATTCTCACCTGAGAGTCTGAAACCCTTCAGACACGTCTAGGCTACATTCTGAATAAGACTTGCAGTTTGTGTTACATACTGCATTGCCGTTGTTCCTATGTCACAAGTTTAAAACGAGATGAGATATTGAAGATAATTGGACAGGAGCATAGATATGAAACGGTGTAGTGGGTCTAATCATTGGGTCTCGGACGATGACTATGATATGAGGTGAAGGGAGGCAGGAAAGACCGGACGACGGACGTCCGAGTCCGAGTCGAGGCTCTGCCGCGTTGCAATCGAGTCGATCGACGCGTCGTGGGCGCCTATCGTTTCTTGTAGAGCGCTTTGACGCTACTTACGCCTTGCTTCCTCCTTCCTCGGGAATGCCTTCTCACCGAATATCGACATTCCATATGACACTTCAAACTCGAGAAGAATCCATGACACTTTTTTTCTTACCAGAAAGCCAGAAAGTCAGCCGGAGCTATGTAACAATGGCATGCTCCTGCCAATGGTCCGAATGAGGTCACTCGTCTCCCACCGTCCATGGGTGTTCGCATACTTTGGAGAGCGCAACCACGCATCTCGCGCAACAGGAAAGGGGAACGTTATAGTAAGCCAAAAAGGTAGGATAAACGCTCACTCACATATAGAGTGGGTCATTCATCAATGCGTAACTTTAGTACCTTCAATCTTGCCAGACGATCGCCCATCCTGACGGTACTTCATATGCGTACACAATTGTCAGTGCACCATGGAAGCACATTTTCCATAAAATTGGCTGCGTACGTCTCGCATGGTACTGATTGATGTGCCCCACGGCCCACATGCCGCTGGTCAAAGCACAATATTATCGCGCTTGCGCTTTGTCCGTCCACTGCTTCAACTCGCGGATGGGCAATTGCCACAAACAATTAGGTTATAAGGCCGGTCTCCCTGTTTATCTTCATCTAAATCATACCCGCATCTCCCTTCTCACATCTGAACACCTCGCAATGAGTCTCTCGTCCGCTTACGGCCCCCAGTCCTACGGCTGGCCGCGCAATTACTACCCATTCCTCGCAGAACTGCTGGGACGTCCCGGCCTCGAGTCCGGCCCTCTCGCCGGCAGATCCCCTCGCCAGCCCTCCGGTGTCTTCTACACTTATGGGTACCGGGTGCACTCTTGGCCGCGCTGCCCCGACTTTCTCGATGACATAGTGGACCTCCCGGGCCTCCACGGCCTGGACCGCAGAGACTGCGTCGACGAAGATGGCGAGGCTGTCCAGGTCTGCTCGTTCTTTACGGCCTCGCTGGAGGAATACAAGCAGGTGGATACGTCGAGGCTCCTCGATGTACGGACTGAGAGGAGGCTCCAGTGGAAGATGGGGGCCTATGAAGACAAGCCGCGGTGGTTCAAACTTGCATCCCCCGAGCGAGACAGTGGGAAAGGCATCACTACGCCGTACCAGCGGTTGCTCTCGGTACGTGTTCTTAACTTTGCTGCGCCCGCATCTTACTCTCAGTCTCTGACGATGGTCGACACGAATATCTCTTATGCAGCAACGGAATGGCATCGCTATTGGTTTCCGGGCCCGCTCTAGGTTTTACAACTATGACCACGTTGTTGCAGAACTCCGCAAGCGCGAGGGCCTCGAATTCCTAGAACTCCGGCAGTGCATCGGCAGCTACGGCGAGAAGATCGACGTCTGGGCGCTTTTTGTGCAGCGTAGCTGGATGGTGTGGAGAGCAGAGCTGCTGGATGAAGCTACACTCGACCTTGTACGGAAGAAGCTGGGTATTGAAGGCCGCCCCAAGCCGGACTGGTACGCGCTTGATTCGGTCTTTTGACGGTGGCTGGGCACGCCTCGTGCAGGAGCGGATTCCTCACGCATGTTCTCTTATCTGTGCTCAAGCTAGAATGACTTCGGCTAAGGACAATACGCGCCTGCGCTCTGCTCTGTGAAGGAGCGCTCAAAACTTACTGTATCGGGGTCCAGTGTGGTTGAAGCTCGCCTTTGTGTGTGAATATCTTCCTGGACCATTGAAAAAATAAATGCTTCTCATGCTCATCACGTCCGGGAGGATGACTGATATTGTTTGAGGATAAAAACAACTGCAGATGGTATTCTCTTCTTCCCTCTTGATCGAGTCGATAGAATTCTCTTGGCTGAGTTGGCTCGAGGACTTGCAGATCCATCCTTCCAAAACACGCATCTAGACGACAACTCGAGTGGACCTCATGACAACCACCACAACAAAATGCGGCATGTGCGTGCAAAAACATAGTGCATTATACGTGTAGGAACAGCAAGCACGAGCGAAACATTGACTTTACATAAGTTAGCGGTATATCGGTCTATGATCTAATGGGATAATGTAGAAGTACATGATCATGATGCAAACAGCGGCCCCAAGAAATGCGAAATGGTATGATGCGCGGCTCAGGCGGCGACGGCGTACTTGCGGCGGTTCATGGAGTCGATGCTCTCGAGGTAGTAGGCACCGGGCCAGATGTTCTCGACGGAGCCGACGGGCGTGTACGGCGCCGCGTTGTGGTTCTCCTCGCGCAGCTGCAGATGGAACGGATAAGAACACGCGCGCAATGCGGAGACGGGCACGCACCTTCAGGCCGGCGACGAACTCCTCGCAGGGCACGACCTTGACGGCCTCGAGGCGGCTGAGCAGATCCATCTTCTCGCGGATCGCGCTCGTGTCGCCCTTGACGCGCAGCGTGAAGAAGCTGCTCGCGCACCCGGAGCCGTACGCGTACATCGAGATGCGCTTGCCGAGGAGCTCCTTCGGCTCGACGACGGAGACGAGCGACGTGAGCCCGCCGTAGAGCGACGCGGTGTACATGTTGCCGCAGCGCGCGGCACAGCGCATCGATGGGCCGACGCGCTTCGCGTAGTCCGCCTTGGTGAGGCCCATGAATGTCTTCTCGACGGCCTTGTCGGAAAGCGTTGCGGCGTAGGGGAGGTCGAGGAACTCTGCGGGGACAGATGCGAACTCGGGCTTGTGCGGCGCCGAGAGGTAGTCGTTGAACAGCTGCCGGAGGCGTGAGCAGGCGACTTCAGTGTGGATAGGAAGCATCAGCATACCATGCGCGCGTGGCCCTTCTGCACCTGCTTGCCATACGGCGAGTGGTACACGGGGTAGTCGACGTCGTCGAGGCTGAAGACGGCCTTGGGGTCCGAAGTCTTTCCCTTGGCGTCACCATTGGCACCCTTCGAGAGCGCTTTTGACGCGGCAGCGATCTTCGCGCGGTACGCGGAGTACGCGCCGTCGATGGCGGTGATGTAGGTCGACACGGAGAGCGGGCCGTCGACGACGGGGTACTCCGACTCGAGCTTGGGCTTGTAGAAGTCGTACACGTTCGCCATGTACGTGCCGTGGATGGCTGCATGGTGATGTCAATTGCGCCCGCAGGGTTCTGCAGGGACGTGCTTACGCTCGAAGACGATGGGCGCGTCGGGGCCGATGAGGAGCGCGCAGGCACCGGCGCCGCCGGCGGGCCGGGCGGCGCCCTCGGCGTAGACGGCGATGTCGCCGGAGAAGACGATCGCGTTGCGGCCGTCCCACGAGCGGCTCTCGATCCAGTTGACCGCGTTGAAGAGCGCGGCGGTCGAGCCGTAGCACGCGTTCTTCGAGTCGAGGCCCTCGATGTCGTGGTTGCCCGACGACTCGAAGAGGTCCATGAGCACCGTCTTGACCGACTTGGACTTGTCGATGATCGTCTCCGTGCCGACCTCGAGGCGGCCGATCGACTTGGGGTCGATGTTGTAGCGCTTGAGCAGGCTCGAGACGACTGGTGGCGCCCGGGGGCAGTTGAGCGGGTATTCAGTTTGCGTGAATGATGGCGCTTACCGGTCAATGCGATGGAGTTGATGTCCTCGCGGTCGTCGGCAAACGACATGTACGACTGGCCAAGACCAATGGTGTATTTACCCTTCGGGACGCCGTCGAACACCTCCAGGTCCTCCTCAGAGATGCACTAAAAACGCGACGCGTCAGATTATAGACATTGACAGCGCACAGAGCCCCCACCCTTTTCGGGAAGTACATGTCCATGGCAAGGATACCGACATCCTTGGGACGAGGACGCTCGGTCTGCGCGTCGAAGATGGTGGGGATGGAAGGGGTGGTGGAGGAAGCTTCAATGGCCATTGTTGGAGATGGAGAAGACGGGGGGTGGAGAGGGGGACGGGGTTGGGTTGGAGGTAGATATGGGGATGGAAGGTTGACGTCTTGCACCACGAATGAGCGTTCCATTAAATACACGTCGAATGGCACGATATGCGGAGCTTAATAATCGCACGGCAGAGAAAATGAGACAACTGGCCCCAATCCACCTCTGATAGCGCCCCAGCTGAGCATATCTGCTCTTGTAAATCCTCCGGTTCTCTCGAAACTAACAATCTCGAGGTTTCCGTCCAAACTGCTCTGTTTCCTGCCGCCAGACGCGAAAACTGCACGTAAAAACTCACCGCGTGACCTATGCAATTTCACACTTCACAACGCGTTCCCTGTGCATTCCGTGCCGTCCATGCCTGCAGTCGTGCGCTCGCGAGCATATTTCGAGTGGACGCTAATCGGGAATGAAGCAATGCAGAGAATGACCCAACTGCCGGTCCCACCGGCTGCAAGGCGAGGAACAAGGTATGTTTCGCTGACTCAGCGTCTCAAAAGGAGTTATCCACCGCTCGTAGAGCCGCCGTATTTCAGTGATGGTCCCCGTATGTTGCTGTTGCGTCAACTTCCGTGTGCTCACAAATATTGGATTCTGCAAGTAACGTCCAGGGTGACAGGTTGTTCCCAGGAGTTCTGGTTTGTTAGCGACGATCTCTGCGGGCTGCTTTCCATGCGCACACACGCGTAATAGGGGCAATATCGCGATGAGATGCAGGTTCGTCGAGGATCTCATCGGTGATTGAGAGGCACAAGTATCCATGCCCAGCATTCATAGTTTGTCAAATGAAGCGAGCGATCGCAGATTCTGTGCCATCTAGTCTTGCGACCATTCTTTAAGGCGTTCCTTCCTCAGAAACACGACTGCCCTTTGGCACGACTCAAAGCGCAAAGAAGATTGAATAAAAGCCTGTGTGAATTCCGTGGCATTACATAGCGTGGCGAAGAGTGGATCAAACGTTTCCGGTAAGTGCTGGTATCGTACAAACAAATCCCTTCCATGTGCATGAAAGCTTCCTGCGACCTCGACAACATTAGGCATTACACAATACTGATACATAAGAACTGCCCATGCCGAATCAGCACCGTACGAAGCCAAAACCAAAACCACGGATGGCACTCACATTCCGCGTGCGAGCGAGCCAAACGTGAACATTCCAAACAAGGGGCGATGACGACAGGATAGACGGCGACGGCGCATCATCAGGCATTAAACGGTTCGGTGTCCTTTAAAGCTGCGCGATCGTGAGCGATAGACTCCCAAGCCAGCGAGCGACCGCGACTCACGTTTGCTCGGTAGATAGAACTTCCAGTACCCCGCGGCCGCCAACGCGGACAGCGCAAGCAGACCTATGCGTAGCAGGGCCGTCTGCGCGGCGGCCTTGTCCCCGTGGTTCAGCTCGAAGGAGGGGTGCTCGTAAACGTCCAGGATGCGCATGGTGGCAGGAAGCAGGGAATGCGAAAAGGGAACAGGCGGCAGGCGCGGGGGTACTCGTTCTGGGCGTGCGCTCAGGCTGAGCTCGACGGCTATATAGTACTGTAGCGAGCTGCTAGCGAAACACGTTTCGGGAACAATCACGATTCGCTGGCTGGCGACGGCTGCGGGGGTTTGGGGACGTGGTCGGGTTCGCGGGCGTTAGAGGCCCTGGACGCCGGGCGACACGCGCGTCTTGACCTATCGCCGGTCCCGATTGGGCCAGGCGACGTGTCTCTGATGACCGCCTCGGGCGGTGCTGCGGCGGGCGCTGCCCCTTGCTCTTGCCAGGTTTCAAATCCGGCCTCGAATAGATCGGAATGACATCTCCACGCGAACTCCACGGTGCAAGGAACCTGCGCTGCTTCGCCGTCCCCACGAAGAAGTCGACAACATATCATATGCTTGCTTGTACGGTAATCTGCCATCCGCGGCCCCGGTCTCCCTGAGCGTTTACGCAGAAGTGGGGACAAGAAAGTGAGGCAGTGGACGATCTCGCAAGTCAGACGTAGTGTCAGGAGCTGCAGAGCGTCCGCGTTATCTCAGTAAAACGTCCCCGCACACAAAGATATGCTGCCAAGCCCGCTTTATCACCCACTGACAGCAACGAATCCACGTAGCAAATATCAGATGATAGCCCCAGCAGCTAAAACGGGATATAATTAGAGCGTCGGGATCTGGACGGCATTGTCGTCCCTCACGGGATCTACAGGTACCGAGGGCGGTTCCCTCCGCATTACTTCCTAGCACAGATGAAGCGGGGCGCACCACGTTTTCGGCATGCTCTTTCGTCACACGACAGAGTTGAACGCACCATCTGAAATCCAGAAGAGCAGGAAGGTCGCTGGCGCTGCGTGGACCGTCTAGATTCGTCCCACGTCGCCGGGGGAAGCTGTCGATCGCGTTTATAGTCTAGACATTCACTAGATGGGTGGAGAAAATCAAATGTAATGACGGCAGGCCTGTCATGGTCTCACTTTTTCCTAGAGTCACCAGGTTGTTGCAAGGCTTCCTAGTGCGGATGCAAGGATCAGGGCTTTCTGTTATACGCGAAAAATTATAAAGGAATAGGATGGCTTACTGCAATAGCATGATAGGTAAATCTTGAATGAGCAATGAAGCTAGTTCACGATACGTCCTTTCGCGTCTCGGGCTTGGTCGTGATCGCGTGATCGACACGAGGAACAAAAGCTCGCGTGCGTATATGTACCCTTGCATCGGAGAAAGAGCGCAAACCTCAAGCATCCGGACAAACATCCCGGGGATAAAAAAAAGTGCTGCCCGTTGTTGGAAGGAGAGCATCATGAAATGTGCCTGGCCTGCGAGCGGGCGAACTTGCGCTTCCTTGAATCCGACGACTAGCGAAAGCGAAGGGCCACGACCATCCTGGGGATGATATTGTTGAATTCATGCTTCTCGCCAGAAAAAATTAGCGGCAAGCCGATTGGCATCGAGAACCTACTGAGTCTTCTTGCACCTGGTCGCCGATGGCGCAATTTGATCGCTAGTCTCGATAGCAAAAGTCAACTATGGGTTACGGTGACCTTAGTGTGCGTCAACGCTGATACGCCAAGAGGTAGCTGTCACTGTCCCCAAGGTTAGACCATCTATAAATCACAACATCATGCTCGGCACGATATAAGAGGCTAACTGACCTCTCTGAGTCCATTCGTCTTCGGAACTGGAGTACACAAAAGGAGGTTACGGGAGGGCATGACCGAGGCAATAACATGCGAGTATCACATCAGTAAGCAAGCTTTAGAGGCAGATTCATCTACCGTGAAAAATTCAGGCTGAGTTGACGGTTGAATTTCGGTTGAAAGCGATTCAACGTCGTGCGCTGAGTAGACAGCGACAAGGCAGACGTCGAAGTCGATGAGCAAGTCCACTCAACGAGCAGGCCGACATGGAGCTGACAAAAACACGTCCACGGACCTTTTGTCGACTGGCTTCCGGTACCGGATACCCACCTCGGTCCGTGGGTCAGCACCAGCGCCTAAGTGGCAAGGGCTTTACTCAGCAGTGGTGTTTGTCATCGCCTCACAGTCGGTCAAAAAGGACACCTCTCGTCCATCTTCCCCACCATCCCCGACACCAAGCACTTGTGAGTCCCGGTTTCTTGCCCCAGCTGCGTCCGTCGCATCTGTTCGAGTCGTTTTAACCCATTTTGCGGGCGGAAACTGTGTTGGATGGCGTTGGATGGAGGCGCTGGAGGGCGGATAACGCCAGGACTAGAGCGCTGACTTTACTTTGCAGCAGTCGCCATGGGTCGCCGTCCCGCCCGCTGCTACCGCTACTGCAAAAACAAGCCGTACCCCAAGTCGAGGTACAACCGTGGTGTGCCCGACTCCAAGGCAAGTCCCGCCCGCCGCCCGCGCACTCGGGCGTCAGTTACTCATACCCGTCTTATCTGCACAGATCCGCATTTTCGATCTGGGTCGCAAGCGTGCCTCCGTCGACGAGTTCCCCTTCTGCTGCCATCTCGTCTCTGATGAGTACGAGCAGCTCTCCAGCGAAGCGCTGGAGGCTGCCCGTATCTGCGCGAACAAGTATGTGACGAAGACGGCCGGCAAGGATGCGTTCCACATGAGGGTCCGCGTCCACCCCTTCCACGTTATCCGTATCAACAAGATGTTGTCGTGCGCTGGTGCCGATCGGTGGGTGTCTTCATCATGCAAAGGGCTTGCAGATGTTTATTTTGTATGTACAGTCTGCAGACCGGTATGCGTGGCGCTTGGGGCAAGCCCTACGGCACCGTCGCCCGTGTCAACATCGGCCAGATCATCCTCTCCATCCGCTGCAAGGACCAGAACGCCCCGGTCATCCAGGAGGCGCTCCGTCGTGCTCGTTACAAGTTCCCTGGTCGCCAGAAGATCATCGTTTCGCGCAAGTGGGGCTTCACCAACGTCAACCGCGAGGACTACCCGAAGCTCAAGGAGGACAAGCTTGTGGTCCAGTGCGTGTCCTGGTTTGCTCCGCTCGATTTGTTCTTACGTTTGCTTCAGGGATGGCGCGTACGTGCAGTTCATTCGCCCCAAGGGTCCCCTCGAGGACAATCTCCGGGCTCAGCTCAGGGCATGAGACGTCCGTCGTTGATTCCTCCTGTATCGTATCTTGCTGTGGGGTATAAGATATCCGTCGTGAGTTGATTGTGTGATGCGTGACTTCCATTTTTTATGCCTCTATATTCACTACATCATCCGATTACAATGGACGGTGGTTAGGGGAAACGGGGCAAAGATTGACTATCACGTCTCACAGATTCTGCAGCACTAGTTCACTTCGTGTTCCCTTGTATTGCGGAATGGTAATAGAGTGATGACACAAGTTACGGCAGAGCGTGATCTTGACAGTAGGTTTATTTGCGCATCTTGTTGCGGGCAAGGAATGATGCACACAATATTACTCGACTCGTCTGTCGTCACTGGCCTATGAGTCTGACTGAGCAGCATAAAGCATCATAGTAATGGCATAGTAGATGACTTTCCGTGGCCTTATTTCTAAGATATGATATGTTTTCGAGGTCATTTAGATTCAGAGTCCGCTGATTGACGCGACTCGATTGGATGAGGTCCTGGTCCTGGTCCTGCTGCATCGGGCTGAAGAAAGCATAGATCGAAGAGGTCCAGTGCTCGGACATGCACTCTGATAAAATGAGGTGAGCCAATGTTTTGTTCGCACAAGGGAAACTTACTCAATTCTGCTTTGTCGTCCTCTGCAGGTTCTTCCTCTGGTTCTCCCTCGTCACCTTCGTCATCACTGGGCATGGCCTGGTCGGATTTTCGAATTTTGGTGCTTGGTAGTACATCTGGTGGAGGATTGCCCAGTCTCTACATTCAAGCCTTCACTGGGCCTTCACTGGGTTCATTGACCCTTTTACTCCTGCAGATTGGGTGGCCCAGGTGTGTGGTTTGGCCTGGCAAAATGCACCTTCCAGCAAAATTTCTGATTTGTCGCAGTCATACCCCAAGGCCGGTGAATTGAAATATTTGCCAGCCTGGTCATAGTCACAAGTGGGTGGTGAACTGTTCGAAATGGTACAGTAGTCCTATATATGTGATACTCCTGGTTATGAAGGCTATGGCACTCTATGAATCTGACACTTCATGCTATAGGGGCTATCATAGTCCCCATAGCTCTCCATAGCTCTGCTATTCAGCCACATAGCCTATATATCTCACCAATAGAGCTCATAGCTGGACTTGCTGCTATATAAATTTCAGATTTCTCAGATGAGGCTGCATGTACAAGCAGTCTCTCTCACAAACAGCAGCAGCCGGATGAGCACAAAGAGCATGCAGGACCTTAGCGCATTCGTGCAAAGGGCCATGCAGAGTGTGTTTTGCCTGGGCATCGCGTCAGTGATGTTGTAGGCAGCGCTGAAGGTGAGTGCGAGTTGTTGACTTCGTCCCGAGGGGAGAGTCCGAGATCGAGAGAGATGAGGGCGAGAAGAGCGAGGTTGACGCGCAGGAAGAGCGACGGAGGCGGGACTTGGGTGATCGTGGCAGTACGTCGAAGGCGGCGGAGTCGTTGTCGAAGCTGCTGAGTCGGGCGTCGAGACGAGAGGGGAAAATTGACCGAATAGCTCCTCTGTAGCTGTCCTTACAAGACGAAAATACAGGGTTTTTATAGTAAACGGGAGAGCCTCTTCGGCCCGTATAGTAAGAGAGAATGAGTCGTTATCGAGAGACAAAGGATGAAAGGATACGAAAGGGAAAAGAAAGGAATATAACACGAGGCTCGCAGGAGACAAAGTACGGAGGGGCACATGTCGGGCGAGGCGGTGAGCACGATCGGTAGTGTGACTAGCCGGAGACTTATCGTGGTGTGAAATCTAAAGGATAAAAGAGATAGGGAATCGGATCAAGGGGAAATGAGAGACACGAGTTGTTAATTAGTACAGTAAGCAAGGAATGAGGCCGGCATGAGGACAAGAAAAGAGACTAAACCGTAAACGTACTCGAGCGCGTCGCGACGCGTCGTAGATCTTCACGCGGGTGCGATACCGTCGTATGCAAGGCTAGTAAGGATGCAATCCTTACACCTGCAGGGGGCTTTTGAAAGCAAAGCTCTCGCCGGGCTGGTCCTCTTCCTCCTCTAATTCTTCCTCCTCAACCCTGGTGGTGTCCTTGGTGTCTTCGCGGACGACAGCGGCAAAATCTTCTCGGCCAATGACGCGGGTGATGGGGATAGAGGTGCGGGAGCACGCGTAGTAGGGGACGAGACGGAAAGCGGCGAAGCGCAGCTTGAAGACGGCGCCGTTGAGTTCTGCGAGTCGATACGATCCGTTCTGCGAGCGGCGGACGACGATGAGGGGGCCGAGATAGCGCGGCTTCGACTTGCAGCTGAGGTTGGTCTCAATGGCCGAGTTGCAGACAAGGACGAGGGCGCCGGGGCGAAAATCGTGGTCGCGTATGGTGTTTGCGAACTGCTTCTCGAACGCTGAATAGAGGCAAAGCGGCTCTTGAGGATATTCTGGTGGATAGCGGCGAGATCAGCTTCGCGCTTCTGAAGCTGGCGCGTGTGAATAGCGATGAGGTTGGCAGTCTCGAGGGGCATGGAGATGTCAGGGATAAGGAAGGTGGCTTGCATGATGTCGAATGGGAGAACGGGCTCGATGCCATAGGCCATGTAGTAAGGGGAGTGCCCAGTTGACTTGCACATAGTAACACGATCCGCCCAGAATGCATGCGCCGCGAGAGCGGGCCACTTTGAGGTGTCGCCGTCGCATGCCTTGATGATGGACTCGCGGATCGTGCGGTGCGAATGCTCGACGATGCCGTTGGCACGGGAGTTGTAGGTGGAAATGCATATGTGCCGTATGCTGTACCTGTCCGCGAGCCAGTCAAGTGCTGCAACGAAAGCCGTACCATTGTCCGATACTATCTCTTCGACTGCTCCCCATCTGCAGAGTACTTCTTTGAAGAGGAAAGCACCAAGTGTGCGCCCATTCTCCTTCTTGAGCTTGCGCCATTTGGGCCATCCGGAAAGCGAGCAGCGGCCTTGGACAATGTAGCGAAATCCTGCAGCAGGCGGCATAAGCATCGTGTCGGTGTAGAGCTTGCGGAAGAGTGAGGCGGAGATAGCAACGGTTGGCAGGATGTGGACTTTGGTAGTTTGTCGGATCTGGCAGGTGTGGCAAGTCTTGACATACCAGCGGATATCACGTTCGAGCGATGGCCACCAAAAACGGTCGAGGAGGGTGCGGCGCGTCAAGTAAAAGCCCTTGTGGCCGAGATTGTCATGTGCGTTGCGAATGAGAGGAATGCGCTGCATCGGGGGGATGACAAGCTGGTGCTTGCCGTCGTTCTGTCGTCGCCAAAGCCGGCCGTCATGCACGAAAAAGCGGCACGCCTTGTTAAGGAAGCGATGGAAGGCGGGATCGTCGAGGTGTGCCGGACGCTCGAGCGTTGCGAGATACGTCTTGATGTGCCCCAGCTCGTCGTCGGCCGTGATGTGGTAATAAAAATTCGGCAGCGTCGCTCCGAGGCTGGATTTGATGTGGAACCACGAGAAACCATTGTTGCCCCTGAAATGCACTGCTTTGCCGGGACCAGCCCCAAATCCGGTGCGAAAACCAGGTGGAAACGTACACAATGAGCCATGCCGTTGCCGGTCCCGGTTCGAGCCTGATTTTAGTACGATTCCATTATATGAAACGCTAGCCTGCTCCGACATCTTCCCCATGCTGGATCCATGTTGGAGCGCCCGTTGTTGGCGGTGTCCACTGGTACCAAGAACTGGACGGCTCGCTAGCGTAGTAGCTTGTGAATTACTTACAGCTAGCCAATGTTGTGTGTAGATTTGTGTGTGTATCTTTCGTCATTATCACTCGAATGCGAAATCCCGACCCTGATTTATCATTACAAGCACCTGCAGATGGGCTGTGGTGTAGGCCGGGAACCTTGAGGAAAATCGACTAAGGCATATATGTGGCTGTACACTTGTTTGACGATGTTTACAGCACCGAACACTGCTGCCACGCAACGACTTGGCCACGAAACAACGACTTCGACGTTCCCACTTCAGTAGGGGGGTTCAAACCTTCCGAAGGTGAATCCGAAGGTCGAAGCCGAAGGTCGACTCGAAGGTCCTGTGGCGCAGTGCCACATTCGGTGACCTGTCGTGACTGATCGTTACGAGCGTGACCATTTCAGCCTTGCGGGATCTGGCCGCTGCTGCGGTGGGTGGCTTGTCGCTGTCTTGGACAGTGAGCTCAGTTTTCTTTCACTTGTCACTTTGATCCTGTGGCAAACTTCATACATTTTGAGAGCTAATGATCTATTCATCTATAAAGGGAGCATAAACACTGTTTTTCTTAAAAACTCAGCTGGTTATTGGCATGTATACTATTGATATTCTTACGACAATAAATGTTTTCCCTTAGCCCGGATGAGGCCAGAACCTGTAGATTATACAACAGATACACACGAAAATACATCTGTGACAATGTGCTCGAGAAACAATGACTCGTTGACGAGGTGGGTGCCCCGACGGTGGGGAGCGATGAGCGCGAGCCTGTCGACACCATGACACGCGACTTCCAGATGCTTGTGGAACGATGCTCGGGCCGGGGGTGACAAGGCTGGTGACATTATGTAAAAACAAGCACTCGTCACGCCTTCAGCCACAGGACCTTTGAGTTGACCTTCGCCTTCGACCTTCGGCCTCACCTTCGGGAGGTTTGAACCCCCCTAGTCATCTGGCTGTAAGTTCTATGGTGCACCCTTCGTGCCCTCTACGTACACATCTCGAAATAACTATGCCGTAGATGCTCCCGGTGTGCGTCGCTGGTGAGTGCTAGTGATGAACTAACTCAGTCTGCCAGCGCCGCATGACTTGGACAAGCATAGTCTCAAACCACTGCACCTGGCTCATTTGTGCCTCCTATCCTACCTCTATGCTGCGTAAGTTTTTTTTTGGTATTCTTATAAGATCTGAAACTAATTCTGTCAACTATTCATAGCGCTGTTGCCTCCCATTTAAATGACAAATCATACTCTGCGTGGACGTCTCGCGGCTGTCGTTCGAGCCTGCTGTCCCATGTACCGTACACATGCCAGCACTGGTACATTGCTTGATAATTGTATATTACCTGTACTAGGAAGGACATGGGGGCGAACAGGCTGAAGATGAGGACATAGTACGATGATTCTTAGGATAGTCTTCCATGTAAAGCACTCTGTTAAAATTGATAAATTTGAGCAATGTAACATCCAAGTGTAGTGTGCAGTACTGTAGAAATAGTATAATTGATGAATATTGGGATTTATCGTCAGCCATTATGCGAACTTCTATGCTGCACGCACAGCACTGCCCACGTAGATCCAACCCTGGAGAATTTACCCTGGGGCAACGCTGCCGAATTTGGGTGGCATCGACGCAAGACCTAACCTGAATCGACGTGGGCGTCTCCAGGCCGAGGCTCACTGGCGCCAGACAGCAGTGTAGGTGTTCACACGTCAAATAGACCTCTAAAATTTCCATACCATGCTCGGGGACTACGAACCAGATACTATTCACATTGAAGATGTCGAGCTCGACGAACCCGACATTCCTAGTCCACCCTCTTTCCACTTCGCAGATGAACAAGCAAGGGGGGCTCAGGATGTTAAAAGAAAACATATGGTACATTTTTTTGGTAAGGGTGGTGGGGGTCGAACTAGGTAGGTATGTAATCAGGCACATTTCCAAATATAGAAATGGATAAGATAAGATAAAAATTGGTTTCTTTCATCAAGTGCCCAGCTTTGAATTGTGAGTGCTCTAGTAGTGACTTATGTGCACTACAACTTACAAGGGCTAACAACAGAGTTGCACCACTGCTGGCTGTGCGACACCACCATCCTTCTGCCAATGGTCACTGCAGTTGGGCATGCCATTGGGGGCGGGCAATGGCGCAATGCAGCCGAGAGGTGTTTCGCCTCTGACATGAGGTCGTCCAGCTCGTAGCTTGCATCACCCACATGTTCCCCGTCGATCATGAATGCCATCGGCACTGTAAGGATTGCATCCTTACTAGCCTCGCATACAATGGTATCGCGCTTGCGTGAAGATCTACGATGCGTCGCGATGCGCTCGAGTACATTTACGGTTTAGTCTCTTTTCTTGTCCTCATGCCGGCCTCATTCCTTGCTTACTGTACTAATTAACAACTCGTGTCTCTCATTTCCCCTTGATCCGATTCCCTATCTCTTTTATCCTTTAGATTTCACACCATGATAAGTCTCCGGCTAGTCACACTACCGATCGCGCTCACCGCCTCGCCCGACATGCGCCCCTCCGTACTTTGTCTCCTGCGAGCCTCATGTTATATTCCTTTCTTTTCCCTTTCGTATCCTTTCATCCTTTGTCTCTCGATAACGACTCATTCTCTCTTACTATACGGGCCGAAGAGGCTCTCCCGTTTACTATAAAAACCCTGTATTTTCGTCTTGTAAGGACAGCTACAGAGGAGCTATTCGGTCAATTTTCCCCTCTCGTCTCGACGCCCGACTCAGCAGCTTCGACAACGACTCCGCCGCCTTCGACGTACTGCCGCGATCACCCAAGTCCCGCCTCCGTCGCTCTTCTTGCGCGTCAACCTCGCTCTTCTCGCCCTCATCTCTCTCGATCTCGGACTCTCCCCTCGGGACGAAGTCAACAACTCGCACTCACCTTCACCTGGAGCCCACCGCGAGGGGAAGTCCATCAGATCTCCCCTCACCATTGAGTTATCCAACTCTCTGCCTCGTTTCGATTAATTGTCCTTTAGACCTCCAGTGGTTGCCGTTAGCGGTAGCCGCAGTTTATGCCCACAGCCGCGGACGCGCACTCGAAACGACACGAGAGTCAGCCGAAGAAGACCACTAGCAGCAGCCATCTCGCACCTTCGAAGAACACCACTACCGCCCGTACGCGTGTTGCGCCGCAGCCCACCGACCGCAAGACCTGCTCAAGTTCCTCCAGCGCCCGCCCCGCCGTTCCCGCCCCAGCCGCACCCGCACCACGCGCCCAGTTCCTTCCGGCACCGGTGCCCATCCCAGCATCAGCCGAAACACCGCAGCCAGCTTCTGACTCATCAGAAATCGATTCGGGCGACGTTTCACCCAGCAACTTACTGGACTCATCACCCGAACGAGCTGCTGCGCCGCTCCCCTCAATGACCTTTCTGGCCGTCCAAATCCCCACCATCGTTATCTCACCTGTGCCTCCAGTCCCGCCTCAGCCCCCGACCCCTGCCTCTAGCGCCGATCACATCGCCCCCCGCACGTCTCTCGCACCTGTGCTCGCACGCCCAGTCTCAAGTTCCCGAATTCCTGCCCCTGCCGCTTCATCTCCCGCTCCACCTATCCCTGCAAACTCGACACCCATCCCTGCTAAATCCCCGACTCCATTCCTAAACACGATGCCCACTGGCACCTCCACTCGCACTGGCCCCGGCGCCATGCCGAATCCCCGCTCTCACCATGCCGTTATCTTCTCCGGCAGATCACAGGACTTCAAGGACTTCATCCAGGAGTATGATGATCTCGCCAACAGCTGTGGACTCAATGAGAAGGAGAAATCGGAGACAATTCTGAGGTACATACCAACGGAGATCCGGGACCTCTGGTGCACTCAGGCTGGCTTCGGCAATGTTACCATGTGGGCAGACTTCAAGAAGGCTCTCGAAGGACTCTACCCGGACACCGCGAAGGAGAGTAGATATACCAAGCGCGCCCTGTCTGACTTCGTTCAGCGCTCGGCAACACTCCGTATGGAAGATGAGGGAGACGTACTTAAGTACTACCGCGAGTTTCTCACCCTCGCGACGCCGCTGTCCAATGCCAAACACATCACCGACGAGGATTGAGACCAGAAATTCTTCTTCGGTTTCCATCCAGAGGACTGCATATTGCTGATGAACCGCCTGGCAGCCAGTAATCCCACGCACGACATGAAAAAGCCGTATAGCTATCAGGTCATCGCTGAGGCCGCGCGATCCCTTTTCTCGAACGCGCACTTTTACCCTGTTCATCTCCAGCGTAGCAGTGACTTACCGATCGATTGGTACCGCCGGCGGGAGGGTCAAGGAGCGGAAGAAAAGTCGAGGAAGGAATGGATGGCTGGGAGGGAGCACCGATCCTGGGAGAGAGAGGCGGAGGAGCTGCGAGGACGAGAAGGACCGCGGATCGAATGACAGGAGCGCGCACCCGACTACGAGACGCGCTGTGTGCACATCGCCGAGCTGCCTGTTCAAGAACCCCCGAAGCGCGCCAATGATGACCGCGACATCGAAGACCTCATGTCAAAACTGCATGGCCTCTCCATTACCGAGCCAAGCTACGCTGTGCTCTACGGACAGTGCGCTCACCGGTTCCCGAATGTCGCTAGTTTCCTCCCGAAGCCCGTCTTTGCACAGCCTGCCCCGAATGCATCAACCTACCAGTACACCTCACCGCACACCACTGCCCCAGCCGCAGGTAGCGCCCCGCCCCCGTCATCGCTCACTCCGACCCCAGCTGCCTCATTCTTCCGCCAACCAGCACAGTGCCCCGCGGGATGCTCCTTCTGCAACCGGCCAGGGCACCGCATCAGAGAATGTGCGACGGTGTGTGAGTACATGCAAACGGGCCGTGCGACGCTGTGGAACGACCGTCTTTACCTGCCCAACAACTTGCCAGTGCCAAACGATGGAACGGGGCATGGGATCAAGGCTGGCATCGATGCCTGGCTCTCAACCAACTCGACATTGCAACCCCTCGCACTTACCCCTGACACATCGCGCCCTCCCCCGCACGCTGCAGCCCCCTTCCAGCGTGAATCGCCACCGCATCAGACCCTCTGCTATGAAGCCGTTACACAGCAATCCATGGTGGCACCAGTCGAGAGCGCATTTATCGAGGAGCCTGCGGTAGTTGATGAAGAAGCAGAGATAGCAGCGGAGGTTGACGATGAAGATGGAGGGAGCCCGGAGGAGGGGGATTGGATGAAGGACGAGCTGTGGGAAATGTTAGAGGTTTTCATGACAGAGAAGAAGAAGAAGGACACCCGCAAGTTGCCCGAGGTGGTGCCGCCCAAGACGGCCAAAAAATCGAAGCCTCGAGCCCCGAAGACAGAAGCTCCCATTGCGCCCAAGCCGGCCCCGCAGTTCTGCTACCAGTCTACAGCGGAGGACCAGAAGCTTGTCGACGAGCTGCTCGCGTGGCTTCTCGATGGTCGACTCGTGAATACGACACCAGTGCACATTCTTGCTGCCAGCCCAACGATTCGGAAAGAGATGGTCGAGCGCCTTCGAACACGCCGAGTTGAAGCCGCCAGGTTTGAGGCCCTGTCCGAGGATCCAGTCATGGAGGTACCTGCTAAAGTTTTCAGCATGCTCAAGACACACGAAGCGATGCGCTCGCTTCCCTTGCGCGAGATCGATCGTCTGATCAACCACACAAGTCGCGAAGTCGGCGTTCTCGATCCAGGTTCGCAGATAATTGTCATGCACGTTGATCTTGCTAAATGCGCCAACCTGCCAATCAACTATGACAACCGGATTGAGATGGAAGGTGCAAACGGCGCTATCTCCTAGATGCTTGGTTGTGCAGAGAATGTCCCCATTCAAATCGGCCCCATCACCTTTGAGCTTCATGCTTACATCATCGAGTCGGCCCCATTCCAGTTGCTCCTCGGGCGCCCATTCTTCAGCCTTCTGCTCTGCCGCATGGAGGACCAGCAATCGGGCAACATCGACATCACCATCCGTGACCCCGCCAATTTTAATCACAAGATCTCGGTCCCGTCGCGTCCCCAACAAGCAGCGCGTGTGAACCTGCTCGAAGCGTATGGGTTTCAGCTTCGCGAATCACCACCAATGCTTTTAGGACTCACCGAATATTCTTATTCTGCACTCTCCGAGATCTTCCAGTCCCCACCCATTGTCGACACCCTCGCATACAAGAAGGTTGCGCGCAAAATCTGCCCAGTTCCCGCGACGCTCCCAGAGCGCTACCGAGTTGTGCGCCGTCGCCCCGAAGACCCTCTCCTCATGCTGCCATCCCTTCCTACGCACCCTCCCGACTTCACTCCCAGCGTACGTCTAACGGCCGAGCGACTCGAAGGCCTCAAGCTCAACGGGCAGAATTTCCTATAGCCAGAGGAGCTCAAGCTCATTCAGCACGTCCTGCGCCTCAACGAGATGGGACTTGCCTGGTGTGAAGCCGAGAAGGGTCGCTTTCGCGACAAGTATTTCGATCCCATGGTCATCCCGACCGTCGAGCACATCCCGTGGATCCACAAGAATATCCCCATCCCGAACGGCATCATGGACAAGGTCATCGAGCTATTCAAGGAGAAGGTAGCGGCAGGAGTCTACGAGCCGTCTGACGCCTCTTACAGGTCCCGGTGGTTTTGCGTAGTCAAGAAGGACGGGAAGACGCTTCGCATTGTGCACGATCTTCAGCCGCTCAATGCTGTCACCATCAAGAATGCAGCTGTCCCCCCATTTGTCAATCAACTTACCGAAAGCTGCACCGGCCGCTCCTGCTACTCCATGATGGACCTATTTGTCAGCTACAATCACCGCACTCTCGCCGAGGAATCCCGCGATCTCACCACCTTCCAGTCTCCCATTGGTGCACTTCGCAACACATCGCTTCCCATTGGATGTACCAACTCTTTGCCAATTTTTCACGCCGACGTCTCCTTCGTCCTCGAGCCCGAAATCCCACAAGTAGCCAAGCCGTTTGTTGATGACTGCAGCGCGCTCGGCCCACCCACACGCTATGAACAGAAGGAGGGCATCAGAAAAATATGCAGGTCCTACATAGCTCTACATACCTTATATAGAAGTCATAGTTCCATAGCACCTCCCTTTACTACATAGCCCTGATAGCCCAAGGGAGGTGCTATGGAGTGCTATAGAGCTGAAGGGGGATGCTATGGACTGCTATCATAGCTATCATAACTGACTATGAAGCTATCATAGGGTATTCAGCTATCACATCTATTGGAGCTATTAGAACTATGTTATCTACTCATGATATACTCAATATACAGACTTAGCATATCTATCAAAGCGATAGAATCTATCAAAACTATTAGTTTCATGGCCTAGCTATGTAGTAGATATTATATTTAATCTACAAATTATAAAAATATGCATAATCCCAAAAAGAACTGATCAATTCAGATTATATTGCATCAATGTCATTTACTACAAGATGTATTAAACTATTATGATCTATTACAACACTTCATAATCAACTACAATAATATGCAAACAACCTAAAAAGATAACAAGTCAATAGAAAAGGACTACCAAATACCTAAGTAACAACTTAACCCAAAAAGCGAAAATCTATAGACCAAAAATGAGATAACAAAGACAACAGATGATCAGCACACCTGAACTTGAGAAAGATAACAAAGACTAAACAGAGACAACATTAAGCAAAGAACATAAAACATTAATGATAGAGTCAGCATACCTTAGAGATAATAGAGCGAAGAAACAACGACGGGCAAAGAAAGAACAACAACGAGCAGACAAGGAACGACAACGAGCAGACAAGGAACAACGACGAGCAGACAAGGAACAACGACGAGCAGACAAGGAACAACGACGAGCAAATGACAACAACAGCGCCGACGACGCCGACGTGGCAAGAGATGGTGGGGGTTGGAGAGCAAAAGGTAACGCGCGTCGCACGAGCCTTATATACGAATCCCGGGCGAAGCCGAGATTCGTGGCTCCCGGGCGTTGCCGAGCGCCGCGTCGGAGGCTAAGTATTAGATTTCTTTATCTTAACCCTGCTGCTCAGTAGTATACCGCACACTTGCTACAAATGTACCTCATGTATCGTACTGAGATAAATGATACATAGTTTGAGTCTTTTTCTCGTATTTCTAGCTATTTGATTCGATTTGTTGTGTCTCTTCGCGCATTCGGTGGCTGAAGCCCCGAGTTAACGCGTCGAGACCTCCACCATCAGCCACTTTCTCTCACTCTCCCTTGTTCTCCTCCCTCCCTCCTCCCTTCCTCGCTTTTTTCTTCTTCTCTGTCGACTTTCAACACGGCCGGGATGGATTAGTAGCTGGAGAAGGGGTTGTAGGTAAGTAAAAGAAAGGTTTCTTACCATGTTTTCGTACTAATGAAGGGTGTCGCTCGTTTTCGAGCGACACTCGTTCTTTCGACACCCCCAGGCCTCCCATCGCCTGTCCCACCTGCCTGTCCCCCCCTTCCGCCTTAGTCACTCCTTCCGCCTTCTCAACAACGCCGGCAACACCCCCGGTTGCCTGCGCGTGCAACCTCAACCCCCGCGCCCCGTATGCCACGACCCCCGCGCCCCCCGGTCCCCATTTTCGCGCCCGCGGCCACGCACTACGCACGCCCACCGTGACACACCGTCCGCGCGCCGCCCACATCACTGCCCGTGCCCTCGACGTCCGCGCGTACGTGCGCAGTAGAGTCCCGTTGCCACGGCAACGGGACTCGGATGTCTTCCCTTCGCGCTCGTCGGTCCTCAAGCAACTCATCCGACGCCATCCACACTCCCGCTGTGTCGACAGCGCGGCGAATGGCCCAGCCCGCAAGACCTACCCTCGCCGTACTCGCCGCAGCGCCACACGCTCGCGCAACGCCCGCGCCCTTGCCCCACGCTTCGGAAACGCACGCAGCGCCTCGGACACGCGCGCTCATGGCCTCAGCAGCCGTGCACGCACGCAACAGCGTGGACACGCACCCGCGTGTGATCCTGCTGCCTGTGCACGGCCATGCGCGGTCTTGACGGTGCAAGCACGAGCGCGGACGGCCCTAACAGGCCTCCCCGTCCTCCGCGCCGCGTCTGCGCGCTCCGCGCAGCCTCCTCGCCCTCCTCGCCGCATCCCTCCCTCCTCCCTGCCTCCCCGCGCTCTGCGGCGCCTGTGCGCCCCCCGCGCGGGCTCTGCGGTGCCTCCCCGCGCTCTGCGTGCTCTGCGGCGCGTCCCCGCCCTCTGTACCGCACCTGCGCATTCCCGGCGCCATCCGCGCTGCCATCGCGCCATGGCGCCCCACCAGTGCGCTCCTCGCCGCGCGCCTGCGCTTCCCGCCGCTTCTATGCGCCCCATCGCTGCATCTGCACCCGCGCCGCGTCCACACGCTCTGTGTATTGTCTGTGCCGTCTCTGCCTTCCGCTTGATTTTGTTTTTTTTGCACATGTACTTATTGTAGGATTCCTTGTACTAATACTGACTCAAATATAATAAAATTTCAATTTTGACTTCTAATTATGGAATCCATCATACCTGACAGAGGCCTGATAGAATCCATAGCAAGCCTATGATGCTACATAGCTATGATAGTAATGGCTCACAGGTGCATAGGTCTATATACCTTTGACCTGCTGCTATGAAGGCTATGATAATGTCCATAGCTCTGCATAGGCACAAGGGTGGCTACATAGACCCCATAGCACTATGGTAGGACACATACTTTAGTACTGAGCTATATAAATTTCCAGTTTTCCTGATGGGTGGTTACGAGACGATCCCCGACAATCCTGGGATCCGCCGTTTCATTTGGGAACATGCTAACGATGTCCACCGTATTATGCACCGACTTCTTCACGCCGGCACAACTATTTCGGCCAAGAAGCTTTTCATTTGTGAGCCCGAGGTTCTGATCCTCGGACATCTCTGCACCTACGAGGGCCGACGTCCCGACACGACCAAGATTGACAAAATCCAGAACTGGCCCACCTGCAAGTCCGTCACCGACATCCGCGCCTTTCTCGGCACTGCCGGCACCATGCGCATCTGGATCGCAAATTTTTCTGCCATCTCGCGCCCACTTGTCAACCTCACCAAGAAAGGTGCCGAGTTCATCTGGACCGATGAGCACGACTCAGCCATCGAGCAACTCAAGACTGCCATCTGCAGCTCTCCCGCGCTTCGCCCCATTGACTGCGAGTGTGAGTGCGAAGTTTTTCTCTCCATAGACTCATCCCTTGTCGCAGTCGGGTGGATTCTCTCACAAGTCGGCACCAACGATGTACGCTACCCCGCCCGGTTTGGTTCTATCTCGTGGAACGACCACGAGAGCCACTACTCACAAGCCAAGATCGAGCTCTATGGCCTATTCCGAGCCCTGCGCGCCCTCCGCATTCACATCATCGGCCTCAAGAATTTCACAGTCGAGATGGATGCCCAGTACGTACGCGGCATGATCAACAACCCGGACATCCAGCCGAATGCCGCCATGAACTGCTGGATCGCTGCCGTCAAGTTATTCGACTTCAAGCTCGTGCACGTTCCCGAATCAAAATTCGAAGGACCGGATGGAATGTCGAGGCGAAGGAGGGCCGAGGAAGACGAGGAAGAGGATGAGGCCGAGGGAGATTTGGAGGAGTGGATTGACGAGAAGTTGTGCTTGGGGGTTTGGGTTTTGAGCTGGACAGAGACGGGGAATCGGGGGACTGTAGGGGCCCAGAGGACGTTCGAGGTTTTAGGGTTTGAAGAACACGAACATGGCGACGAGGACAAGACGACGCACCCGCGACTCCCACAGGACATTGCTGGGAGCCGGACGGCCGTGTAACAGAGCTAATACAACGGCGACTTCAACTAGCGTAGATACACAGCGCCAGTGAAGCATAATCTCGACTACGTAATGGCCCTCACTCGATAGGCAGGCGCTATGACCGGGCCGTGTCACGCCGGGCGTGATCCACCCCCGCCTCTACGAAACTCACCGTCGGACTGAGCCTCTGACGAGCTTGCGAGGATAGGCTCAGGGAGTGCTGACTAAACGAGACGAGTAGCCAGTGGCTGAGCCTCGGACGTCCTCGTCTCCTCGTCTCGTACCGTCAGCACTCCCGTCTTTTTGGCAGAGATGGTCTTCGACGTCCTTTTCCTTTTCTACCCTTACCATGCTTTGAGCAGCATTTCGGACTCTTCCCCATCTGGTGCTCCACACAAGAAGTGAAGATTTACTAGATGGCTCCTATCTTGCACGACCTCTCTAGCCTTCGCTCTCTGAGTGCTACATCATATCCAGTGAACAGGAGATGCTGATGATATCGTCGCGACATTGCTTCTTTTAGGTTTCAGATCCTCCCGTTGTCGCTGTATGTTTCTCGTTGAAGCCTTGGTGACAACTGTTCGCCTCCTGTCGAAGGCGTCCCTGTCCTGTCGACGTTACACTTGTCGGAGTCCTGTTGACCCATGTCGGAGTCCTGTTGACCCATCATAGTCAAGCCATGTTTATGCTGTTGCACCCTGCAAATTCTTGGTCTCCCTGTATCTTAGCTGACCTTTCGTTTAAAGCTTGAAGGGTGCGATTTGCGCCCACAAGGCGTAGCACTTGTCGGACGGACGGCATCGGCGCCGATTCGATGCTATCTGCACCTGTGTGGTGCCACACGCGCCTGCGCGGCGTTGCTCGTGTCGGACTGGCGCTGTCTGTGCCGGTACGATACTGTTCGCACCTGCGCGGTGCTGTTCGCGCCTGCGCGGCGCTGTTCGTACCGGACTAGCACCGTCTGTGGTGGTTCGGAACTGTTCGCACCTGCGCGGTGCTGTTCGCGCCTGCACGGCGCTGCTCGTACCGGACTGGCGCTGTCTGCGCCCGTTCGATACTGTTCGCACCTGCGCGGTGCTGTTCGCACCTGCGCGGTGCTGTTCGCGCCTGCGCGGTGCTGTTCGCGCCTGCGCGGCGCTGCTCGTGTCGGACTGGCGCCGTCTGCGCCCGTTCGATACTGTTCGCACCTGCGCGGTGCTGTTCGCGCCTGCGCGGCGCTGCTCGTGTCGGACTGGCGCTGTCTGCGCCCGTTCGATACTGTTCGCACCTGCGCGGTGCTGCTCGCGCCTGCGCGGCGTTGCTCGTGTCGGACTGGCGCCGTCTGCGCCCGTTCGATACTGTTCGCACCTGCGCGGTGCTGTTCGCGCCTGCGCGGCGCTGCTCGTGTCGGACTGGCGCCGTCTGCGCCCGTTCGATACTGTTCGCACCTGCGCGGTGCTGTTCGCGCCTGCACGGCGCTGCTCGTGTCGGACTGGCGCTGTCTGCGCCCGTTCGATACTGTTCGCACCTGCGCGGTGCTGCTCGCGCCTGCGCGGCGCTGCTCGTGTCGGACTGGCGCCGTCTGCGCCCGTTCGATACTGTTCGCACCTGCGCGGTGCTGTTCGCGCCTGCGTGGCGCTGCTCGTACCGGACTCGCACCGTCTGTGCTGGTTCGGAACTGTTCGCACTTGCGCAGTGCTGTTCGCGCCTGCGCGGCGCTGCTCGTACCGGACTAGCACCGTCTGTGCTAGTTCGCAACTGTTCGCACCTGCGTGGTGCTGTTCGCGCCTGCGCGGCGCTGCTCGTGTCGGACTAGCGCTGTCTGCGCCGGTACGACGCTGTTCGCACCTGCATGGTGCTTTTTACGCCTGCGCGGCGCTGTCCGTGCCGGACTAGCACCGTCTGTGCTAGCTTGGTACTGTTTGCACCTGCGAGGTGCTATCTGCACCTGCGTGGTGCTGCTCACGCCTGCGCGGCGCTACTCGTGTCGGACTCACGCGCTGTTTGCGCCGGTTCGACGCTGTTCGCACCTGTGGACGCTTGTCCCGGATTGGCGCTGTCTGCACTAGTTCGGTGTTGCTCGCACCACTGTACATGCGCAGCGCTACTCAAGCTGTACTGGTGCCGTCTGTGCTAGCTCGGCGCTGTTCGCACCTGCGAAGTGCTGCTCGCGGCGGCTACTCAAATGGATTGGTGCAGATACTGTTTGCACCTGCATGCAGCTGCTCATACCAGCTTCGCGCTTCATGCCGGCTTCGGCGCTGGCTGCGCTACACTCACATGGTACTGTGTGCTGGTTTTATCACCAGTGCGACAAGATCAACGCGTCGCAGTATCACATGTCCACCAGATCAAGGCGCAAAGATATTTCGAATGAATCCGGCAAACGCTAAGCCTGTCGGGAAAAAGTGTTCGACTCGCGCACGCACTGGTGCTATTGAACATCTTTATCTGGAACGTGCCCCATATCTTGCCATATTATGGCGAGCAATCTCTTGCTGCTGCCCAACACCCTAATGTATCAGCTCTTCTCGAGCTGCAATTCTCCGCGCTCTTTGGCAAGCTAAGTATACGATATCGACATGCTCTGTCGTTGCTTCCTTTCAGATTGAAGCTTCCTGCATCTACGCGACGCTACTCGTGTCGGACTCGCGCTGTCTGCGCCGGGACGATGCTATACACACTTGCATGATGTGTGCCGGACTGGCGTTGTCTACGCCGGTACGATGCTATATGCACCTGCGTGGTGCTGTTACGCCCGCGTGGTGGTTCGCGTCTGCGTGATGTTACTCGTATCGGATTGGCGCTGTCTCCGCCGGGACAATGCTGTTCGCACCTGCAAGGAACTGTTCGCGCCTATGCTGCGCTGCTTGCGTCTGCGCGACGCTGCTCGTGTGGGACTGGCGCTATCTATGCTCAGACGATGCTGTACGCACCTGCATGATGCTTCTTACGCCCGCGCGGCACCGTATACGTCTGCGCGATGCTGCTCTTGTTGGACTGGCGCCATCTACGCGGGGACGATGCTGTTTGCACCTGCATGGTGCTGTTCGCGCTCGCGCGGCGCTGCACGCATCTGCGTGACGCCGCTCGTGTCGGATTGGCGCTGTCTGCGCCCATACAGTTCGCATCTGCATGGTGTTTTTCCCGCCTGAGCGGCGCTCCTCGTGTCGAATTGACGCTGCTCGTGTCAGACTAGCGTGGTCTGTACCGGGACAACGCTGTTTGCACCTGCGCGGTGCTGTTTCCATCTGCGCAATGCTGTTCGGGTCAGACTCTTGCTGTCTGCATTTGTTCGGCTCTGTTCGTACCTGCGTGGAAGGGCCCGTGCTGTCTTGGCGCAGTCTCTGCTGGTATAGCACTGTCCGCACCTTCGTTGAGCTATTTACACCTGTTGCAGTAACAACGAGAAGAGATCTTCAAAATCGCGTGAATTTTCTCGGACTTGGACCTGAGAGCTGCAGAGATGCGGACCAGATCAGCCAGTTCAAATTATTTTTGCAACCTCACTCTCCATGACAGGCAAGGCATACCCGTCGCATTTGTCTCCAACATACTTGCTCTTGCAGCACCTATCGACTTCTATGGTCAAGATCCTTACATATTGCTCGCAAGGACTGCTACGGGGACTTCAACGTCCATTTAAACCCGCGCATATGTTCAGACGAGAAGTTTTCTTGGCCTACACACTGCTCGGCACAATCCTGTAATGACACCAGCTGCTCCCTAACATCGTCATCTCGCGTGGCCAACTTTTTATGTTCTTTAACAAGCTATGCAATACGGAACCTTACCTGGCCCTAGGAGAGCAGCAACAACGACACCCGAACTCAGTATGGGGGAGTCGGTTCCTAGATGCGGATACCTCCTGACTGCTCTCAGTGTTCTGTTCGCAGTTTGGATGGGATAGTAGGTATCCGCTGGTTTCTCGCACCCGAGGGACGCGCGACAGTGAATTGTCGCGTCCTTCCTCCTCCCATACTGGTTCGAACCTACGGTTCGAGTTTAGGCAGCGTCGGACTGAGCCTCTGACGAGCTTGCGAGGATAGGCTCAGGGAGTGCTGACTAAACGAGACGAGTAGCCAGTGGCTGAGCCTCGGACGTCCTCGTCTCCTCGTCTCGTACCGTCAGCACTCCCGTCTTTTTGGCACCCACCCACCCACCCGGTGCTTTGATTCCAGGATAGTAGGTATCCGCTGGTTTCTCGCACCCGAGGGACGCGCGACAGTGAATTGTCGCGTCCTTCCTCCTCCCATACTGGTTCGAACCTACGGTTCGAGTTTAGGCAGCAGACGTTGAGGAGCCGGGTGTGCAGGGGGGGGGGGGGTTCAAACTCCGAAACGGCTGGTTCCGAGACTACCCCAAGACAACCCCAAGATTATCCCCGCGAATTTGTCCATGCTAATTGGTTGTAGTCTTCAACGATACGACTATGACTAGGCTCTTCCTTCACTACAACCATTGATAGATCATTTTTGCATGACTATCCTTGTTCAACTACGACGACAGTCGGTGCATTTTCCAAGTCTTTCCTTCAGACTGGTGCTGCGTTGCGCTTCCACGATGAAACATCTGCGATTCATCCCTTCTCGACTGGATGAAATCGAATATGTCGAGGAATACCGACCTGGTGGCTTCCACCCAATGGCTATTGGCGATACATTTGCCCAGGGTCGCTACCGGGTCATTCACAAACTCGGCTTCGGCGGGTTTTCTACTGTCTGGCTGGCACGCGACCAACAAGAAGAGCAGGGCAGACTAGTAACTCTGAAGGCCATGCGCGCCGATGCTTCGTCCAAAGCCCTGAACGAGATTCCCGAATTGGTCGTTCCCAGAATGCTTCAGGCCATCCTCCCTCCCCTTAGCGACTTCCAGACCGTTGACGATCATTTCGTCGTACAAGGCCCGAATGGCTCCCACCGATTCCTCGTCTCCCCGTTTGCTGGTCCGACTGTTCTTGCCATGTCATACTCTCCAGGAAGAGTGTCCGGGAGCCGACGACTACGTGGGGACTTGGCTAGAAAGGTGGCGAAGCAGACAGCTGGGATGGTGTATCATATGCATCGTGCAGGTTTGGTTCATGGCGGTACGCCCTCGAGTTCCAATCCTTCTGAGGCAGACATCAACGATTGATAAATGATTCCACACAGACATCACCACATCAAACATCCTTTTTCGCCTGTCAGAGGACGTTCTCAGATGGTCGGATGCTCAAGTTTACACCCATCTAGGGTCGCCTGAGACGGAGGAGGTAAGAACTCGTGATGGACAACCTCGTGGCCCTCATGCACCCGCAGAGCTCGTCGGGTCTATCGACAACTCCAGGCTGGCAGACGCGTCGCTTCTCCAGGAAAGTGTTATCGTCAACGACTTTGGCCAATCCTATGCTATCGCCTGTCCGCCAAAGGACTACCAGCCCGGTACAGTGATGAACTACCAGCCACCAGAGATGCGTTTCGAGGGGCGTGCAGGTCTCGAAGCGGATGTGTGGGCGCTGGGATGTGCGATTTTTGAGATCCGCGCGGGATTTCCGCTCTTTGACTCGTTTTTAGGAAGTGACACCGACATACTCAGACAGACCGTCGAGACCCTCGGAAGGTTGCCTGATCCCTGGTGGAGTTCTTTTGGGAGGCGCGCTCTGTGGTTTGAAGAGGATGGAGAGCCCAAAAGTGCCCAGGCTCAAGAACTCGCCGGCGCTCTTCTACATTCTTCGAAGAGCTCTATCCGAGCGAAGTTGCGCTTGATAGGCGCACAGGACGACCCACCATCCGTTGATGAAGGTTCGATGATAGAGAAAACTGGGGTAAGGCTACACGAGGAAGAGGTGGAATTGTTGGGCGATCTTCTGGAGAGTATGTTGCAGTATCGTCCGGAGGAGAGGATCCCGATGCGGGAAGTTGTTGGGCATCCGTGGTTCATGGTGTGAGATGATCTACTTGCAGTCTGTTCAGCCAACTTTCCATTATTCTCATGCTCACAAACATCTACGGGATTACTTATGTGCTTCATTAGTATTAATACACCATGCCGCCATTGCCCATATGCCCCCGATTCCTACTGCTTAACTCATGCTATCTTGCTTAGCTGCTTGGTAAAGGCCCCTATAGTCCCGTACTTGACTTGCACGTATTGTCACCCACACTACTGCATGCGGGGTGACGTAAAGCTCAGACACGACGAGCGCTGAAACCTCTGCGAAGTGCAGCGTTATGCTGAGGTGCACGCGCTTGCTGACCGCGAAGGACGTCCCTCCGACTTAAGCTGCCCTGCGAAGGCGACGACCTCCTAGGGCACGGCGCCGTCCGCGATCCGGTCGAAGCTGATGATGAGCGCGGTCTGCGCCGCGAGGTAGCGCTCGAGCTTATTGAACACCTCTTTGAGGCAGAGCCGCATGGCCGTGTGCGCTATCTGACAACCTTCACCGTCGTGCGCAAGGGGGGCCTCGTGCTTGGAGGCACGCGATTACCTCCCGCATGACGGACAAGGCGTCGGCGTGCTCGCGCGCGAGATCCTGCAGGAACGCGAGTGGGACGGATCCATTCAGGTGCGCGAGCAGCTCGGCTTTATTGGGGGTTCTCGAGGAAGACGAATTGCATGGGGGTATGCGCGTACTGGGCATAGCCTGCGATGGGAGGGTCATTCTAGTGATAGTGTGGGGTGGGGTGCTCAAACTGCAACAACACAATCAATGGCTTTTACCACTCCAGTCCAGTAGATCAGAGCACTGGGTCCGCCCGTGACCTGGAATAGGACAATCCCAAATGGTTCAACTGTAGACTGTAGGCCGTCCCTCGTACGCAATGGTGGAGAGTCCACTGGTTAGAATTCAAACTCCATTCACAACTCCCAAAGTGACGGAACGCCAGTGTGAACCAGAATTGTGCAATTCAGACCAGACCCTAGACTTCATGTATATAGTATGTATGAGAAATTGTCGATCATCAAATATCGCGGACACTCTCCGTGGTATCCTCATGGACTAGGACAAAACCCGCCCCATTTCTGTACTCTAGCGGCCACACTTCGGGGTTAATGGTCCCAGCCTCGTCAGGTAGTGGTGCAGTGCGATCCCGGTCGAGGTTCCAGTGCACGGCGAAGCCTTTGTTGACTTTGGCTGCGAAAAGCAATCAGAGACGGCACCACAGGATCGGATAAAATCTGAAACGCACTATCCACAATATCACCTGTAATGTGAGGTACCGTGTGTACATATTGACCGTTAACTTTGGTTGTGTCATGAGGTTCCTTCCTGTCAAGTTATCAGCATAAAATCAGAGAATCATAGTGAACACCGGCTTGTCTGATAACGGCGGTATCCATGCCATACTTCTGGGCAGCCTTGATCATAAGTGTTTCACACAATTGCACCACAGCCTGAGATCTTGGTCTGTTGCACTTCCAGATCAGATTGATTCCAGACATGGTCGATGTTAGAGGTAAATCTCTGACCTTCGCTTACTTATAGCTTCGTGGGCACAGGGCCGCACACCACAAAACTACATATCCGGATGCATGCCGGACGTTACGCCTATCTGCATCAGCACAGAAGTGACTGAAGGTACCAGAGTTCTTTTCGCCGAATCGCCCGCCTCTTCTATAGATGGTGCCTCAATCTTTCTGATGTAGCACGATACCAGAACCCTTGGCTATCTCTGCGCTTTGAAACCCTGATCACTTCATAGCGATGGCGCCATGAAGTCGCATTCTATGGCTTGGGAACACGCGAAGAGGATTCGAAGGCCAACGCGCGCGAGGGCATGAGTGGGGTTCTCAACAACGTCCAGGGAGGGACCGGGCTGAAGGTAGGCGACATCAGTAAAACAGACAAGTCCTTGAAGCGTCTTGCAAGAGGCTCAAGAGCCCAAGCACATTCAAGGACTCTTATGTCCTGGATAGTTGCATTCAAGCTTGAACGCGCCTTTCAAGGGCTTGCACACCCCCGGCGCCGTCACTCGTGTATCGACACTCGCATTCGACACGCCCAAAACGGAAATTCCCGATATGGGCAAGAACCGGCGCGCAGCCAAAGCTGCTCGAGCAGCAGGCTGAGCAGCAGCTTCACCAGCCCAGCCAACCGCGAGCCCTGCAACCCAGCTCGCCGTCACCGTCGCATCCGTCGACTCGCTAGACACCAGCAACGCGAACGAGCCGAAGCCGGCACCTACACAGCAGCAACGAGACGCGCATGCGCAGAACGCGGGTCTCGCGCCTCGCCTCTTTCATCACCCACGCGAGCCCCGAGCTCATACGACGCACCAGCACCACCCGGCAGCAGCGCAGCGCCGCTCGCACCCGAACGTGAGCGAGATGGACACCTCGCAGCCACTACTCGCGAACCCCGCGAGGTCCACCGCACGAACGCGCGTTCCGCACCACAACCCGCCTCTCTCGCATCCCACATCCACCCCGCGTCTCCCGCATGTACGACAACCCCGCACGACGTGGCCGCGCATTCCAGCACCATCACACGACCCCGCGCTGTCAAGAACGAGTCGAACGGACTCGTTGGAGCCCGCAAGGAATGCGCGGACGCCCCGCCCGCCCGTACCGCACCCCACGCCCCAGCATCCGCGCAGTGCGCTGCCCCGTTCGCCCATCGCGACGATCCTGTGCCAGCACACCACGACACAACATCGCCAACGCCCGGATTCGAACCGGGGGTGCCCCAAACGGCCGCCGCGTACAAACCAGACGAAGAGCCCGCGCTGCTCAACGCCTCGCACGTCGACGAGCTCGTGGCGACTGCGCTGCGCAAGGGTTATGATTCGGGCTTGAAGGAGGGGCGAAACTTGGGATTTCGCGAGGGGTTGCAGATGGGGAGAAAGACAGGAGTCGAGAGTGGGAAGGAGCTGGGATACGAGGAAGGGAAGGCCGCCGGTCTGAAAGAAGGCCGCGAGCAGGGCCGACTCGAGGTGAGCACGACCGTCTGCGTCGCGTCCGCCATCCAGACGGACGACGTTTCCCCGCCCCGAGTCGCACGCGCGATGCCCCCCACCGACTACGCCTCCGCCGTGAGCATCCGGACGCGGCCGCCGTTCTCGTCGCCGTCAAAGGCGAAAAAGGACGCAGGGGCGCCGGGGTTGAACCAGAGGACGGGCTCGCCGCGCATGAGGAGCTCGGCGAGGTAGATGCGCATGAACATGGAGATGCCTGGGTGCGGTGTTAGCTGTACGTATTTGTGGGTACCCGTGTACCGACCGATGCCGGACCATCCCAACACGAGAGCACTGTTACTTGTGGCTCTACGTTTGTCGATGCCTGCAATGAGCTCACGATATTCTGGACGGACGAGCAGCCTCGGAAGGTACTGCCGGCTCGGCGTCGAACTGAGGGAGAACCACTCGGGTGTGAAAGTCCGAGCGGTGCCACTGCGAGACGGTCAATACGGAGGGTGGCGACAAGCCACGGACGTACGGGTGACGAGTCCCTGAGTAATAGCTGTCTGTCCAGTCCCTCTGGCCGAGGTCGGGGACATCTACTGTCTCACCTTGGTTGAAGACACACCGGCTGCGTTCAGGGCGGCTCCAAAGTGCAGCGTAAAGGCGGGCTATGTCAACCCACGGACCGTCCTGCGGTTGACAAGGACCACGGAAATTCCATAGTTCACAGATGGTGCAGCGTCAGAATCAGCGAGGCCAGGGGGACAGGCGGACTCGGACATCGCGGGCAGTGGCAGCGTCGAGATGCCCCTGAAGCGCCGCGGAGAAGCAGCGAAGCGCCCGCCGTATTTCCTTTCTTGGGTGAAAGCAAGAATGGAGACAAGGTTCGCGGCTCGTGGCCGCCAGCCTTGCCTCCGCCCGCCTCAGTGGAGCGTCGCCGCCATTCAGTTCCAAGACGCGCTCCCAGTTCTCCCGCACTCACCTACACCGCCATCGTCAACACCCCCATGCCCTTCGAACGCTATCTCCAGCCAGACCCTGAGCCTGGGCCCCAGTCAGACCCGTCAGCAGCCTCTTCGTCCAGTGCGGCTCACGACTATGGGCAGCCGTCGTTTGACGGGTTCTCGCGTGGGGCCATGCCAGGCGTCGATGCGTCGACGTTCTCCGGTGGCGTTCAGTTCCAGGTGCCCCAGTTCATGTATGGTGGCCTACCCACTGTGGCGCCTGGCGGCGGCGCAGAGGTGCTATCTGCCGGATTCATGGGAATGCAGGGCGCGATGGGCTCGTCCTGGTTTGCGAACAGCGGATTCACCCCTAAGGCTACGCAAGAGGCGTAAGTTTTCTGTCGATTTTTTTGTTCGTAGGGCCTGCCAGCTAAACGCGGCGCAGGTATCCGGCCGCACCACCAAAGTATCCCGCGTCGAGCTACAGCACCCTGAGCGCCCATCTGTCCGCTGAGGATCATGGCCATGCGTCCCCGACCTCAATAGGGTCGTCTTCCTTTTTGTCGCAGTCATTACCACCTTCCAGGCCGCATATCTTAGCGCCGACGCCATCGCAATGCCACCCGATGTCATCGTTGACAGCGGCTTCGCCCCCGGGACTAGGTGCCTTTGGAGCATCGCTGTCCGCACCATCTCCTCTCGGTCTCCCTGTTTACTCCGCTTCTGGCTTCGACCTTCTCTCCATCTTGGCCCGCGTGGCCCACAGACCAAATCCGAGGATCGTGCTCGGCCCCGTCGACATGTCGTGCTCCTTCGTGGTCGTCGATACCCGGCGCTTCGACAGCCCCGTTGTATACGCGTCGCCGTCGTTTTGTCGCCTCACGGGCTATGACGAGCACGAGGTCCTAGGGCGCAATTGTCGCTTCCTGCAGTCCCCGGACGGCCACGTACAGAGAGGCGAACCACGGTCGTACACAGCACCAGAGGCGGTGTCCTACCTCAGAAAGAGCCTTGTTAGCGACAAGGAATGCCAAACAAGCATGATCAACTACAGAAAGGACGGCTCGGCCTTTATCAATCTCATCACTATCATTCCCATCGCTGGTGGAGTGTCTAATGCTCCTGAGGAGGCCGACGACATCGTGTACCATGTCGGCTTCCAGGTTGATTTGACAGAGCAACCCAACGCCATACTCCAGAAGCTGCGTGACGGCAGCTACATGGTGAACTACAGCTCCAGCTACATAGGTTCTGTCGCCACGTCCATGTTCCCTTCACGAGACCGTCGCAACAAGTCATATTCCCTTAATGCTGTCTCAAAAGACCTGCGGCACCTCCTGGAGAATCAGGACTTCGTATCTTCCCTGTCTCCCTCGGCATCTGCGCCTGCAGACGATGCCGCCGATTGGAACGAGGGCAACCAACCACTGAGCCTGCTGCTCCTAGACGCAGCGCCCGACTTCTTACTCGTCCTCTCGCTCAAGGGCTCCTTCCTGTACGTCTCTCCGTCCGTGCGCCGCGTCCTCGGATACGACCCCGAGGAGCTCGCTGGCAAGTCCGTCGTCGACTACTGCCACACCTCGGACCTCGTCCCGCTCATGCGCGAGCTCAAGGAGTCATCCACACCCCCCACACCCCCGCAGGACCCCTACGGCGTTGGCGCACTCGCGGCGTTCCCGGGCGCGCCGAAGACCGTGAACCTGCTCTTCCGCGGGCGGTGCGCGTCCGGCGACTACACTTGGCTGGAGTGCCGCGGCCGCCTGCACGTCGAGCCGGGCAAGGGCCGCAAGGCAATCATCCTGAGCGCGCGCGCGGCGTCCGTGCCGAGCCTCGACTGGGGCGCCGTCGTCGCCGCCAACGAGCCCGCGCCCATGCCCACGCTTGACGCCGCGCCCCCGCGCGCCGCGGACCCCGAGATCTGGGCGCTGCTCAGCGCGGGCGGCACCGTGCTCTTCATGGGCGCGGGAGCGAAGGACCTCGCCGGCTGGGGCGTCGCGGAGGTCATCGGCATGGCGCTCGGCGACTTCGTGGTCGAAGGCGCGGACGGGCCGTGCGCGGCCGCGCTGCGCCGCGTCGTCGCGCGCGAGAGCACCGCGCCGGAGCGCGTGCGCTGCGAGGTGCGCAAGAAGGCGGGCGGCGCGCTCGCGCTCGAGCTCGTGCTGTACCCGCTGCCGCCCGCGCCCGCGGAGCCGCCGCTGCCCGTCGTGTGCCAGTTCCGGCTGCCGGGCGCCGCGCGGCCGTTCGTGGGCGCGCCGCCGCCCGCGGAGAATCTGCTGCGCGAGCTCGAGACGGCGCGCACGACGAGCTGGCAGTACGAGCTGCAGCAGCTCAAGATCGAGAACCAGCGGCTGTGTGCGGAGATTGAGGGGCTGGAGACGGGGCTGCGCCCGCCGGAGCAGGCGCGCGGGGCGCGCGCGCTGCCGGACGATGCGTACCCGCAGGATGCGCGCTACCATAATTCGGCAGAGTGGGTGTCGGGGTGAATCTGTGGGGATGTTATACATATATATCGGTATCGCTAGGGTCTATACTGCGTTGGCCCCTGCAACAGCCTCGTATTTGGGAACATTATCTTACATCTGTTTTCTTTGTATCATTAGTACTATACATAGCTTTAACATTGCATCGGCGATTGCATTGTGGTGGACGTGGTACAGTGTGCTAGTATACAGTGTGGGGTGCGTACTTCCAGCTAGATAGTCCGTCGCTCGTTATAAAAGAGGCTCTCTGCTGCTGGACAGACGGTTCAGATGGATATAGACGTCGGTCCCGAAGCCGTCCATCGAGATCAGGCGGAGGTCGCCACCGAAGTATCGCGCGTACTGCAGCGAGCTGTGAGCATCATGCCGAGACTGAACGGTAGATGGCGTACCAGTCGCGAGAGCGGAAGGCCGTAGCCAAAGCCGGCCATCGGCGCTTTGAAGTCGCTGGCCTGGAAGTCCTGGTCGATGTCCTGCCCCTCCATCGTCGTGTACATGTACGTCCAGATGAGCGGGATCGCGCTGCGCGGGATCCCGCCGCCCTCGTCCGAGATCTTGATCGTGATGTCCTCCTTGCCCTCGACGACGATGACCTTGATCGGCGGGAGCAGCTCCTCCTTGTCGCGCCCGTAGCGCTCGACGACCGCGCGCAGCGAGTTCTTGAGCAGCTCGAAGCAGATGTGCGAGAGGTGCCCTGGGACGTAGGCGAATTGGAGGTCTTTGGGGCAGATGAGCTGCACCGGCGGGCCTTTAAACATCGCGTAGTGCTCTTCGCAGACGAAGCGCGCGTTCTCGATCGCTTCGTGGACGATGTCGTGGATGTTCTGATAATGGGGCGACGTGAGACGTGGAGAAGGTTCGGTTTGAGTTTGGGACTTACCGCGCGCGTGCAGATAATGCCGACATAATCAGGGTGGGATTGTAGGGTGTTCAGTGCGATATCTATCTTACGCTGAGCATGCGTTCCCAAGTTGGAGGGCGAGCAACTCACGTTGGCCAATCAAGAACCGGATGCCAATTCGTGACATGTAGAAACGGTCCAACCAGGCTTGGATGTCAAGACCTATGTGTCGGGCATTGCGGCTTCGTTTCCACTCAAGCACACCCTGCGCTACGGTCGTGACAGTGGGATCGTGCCGCCTCTTGATCATTTCTAACGTCTTGGTGAACCGCTTATTGTAATCGTGAACTTCTGGTGGCCAATCTACTTCCGTGGGCTTGGCATAATACCTGTTGAGCAGCATCACAGTTACTCGATGCCTAGCGCATGGAAGAATGGTGTACTGACCTCTTCTCCATGGGAATACGCAGCTTCAGGCGATTCTGGCCGTTGCCGTTGCCGTTGGCATTGCCGTGCACGGCGTAATGCTCCCCCATATTTTCCAGGGATGGGTTTGGCAGGGACTCGGGCAGGTGTTGTTCGTCGTCGGGTCTGCCTATCAATGCCGCGCGAACGTCAGGGGAGACGTGCAGCGGCGGGAACGATATGAGCTCCTAAAAACGCCGGTGCAATGAGCATAAGCTCGCGTGACTCGAAACGCAGGTGATGCGTACTTCAAACGACTGAGCATACCACTCTTTGACCTTGTTGATGGACGGCATACGTCCGAGGCCATGTGGTAGTTCGTCGAGTTCCTTGACGCGATGAGCCAGGCGAACGGGCAGCTCCTCTGGGAACGAGTGCGATGTCAGAAGTGACTCGAGCCATCAAGTATAATACACTCACCGCCGAGGAACATACTGGCTTTCAACAATGTTCCTTGGCTGGGGTTCTGTCCGAACAAGACCATTTGCTGAAGAGACACTAGGTACGATGGGAGTCAATACCTGCGGCTTCAACAGACGTCCGGAACTTACCTCCGGTCTGAGGAAACGACGCGAAATGGTGAATCCTATCCCAGAGTGCCGACGTGATTCTCCATCCCGCGGACATGGTGAGGCTAGGATTTGAACGAGTGGGTTGAGATAGAGATGGATATGTGCAGCATGCAGCTGAAAGTAGATGTAGTGGTCGAGAGAATGGAGCTGCAGCTGTGATTTCCGTCGCGCGGGGAAGATATCACGTGTGACCCGCCCAGAGCCGACTGGAACGTCGGCGTCCTCAGGCTCGTCGGGTCTAGCAGAACTCGGGGTTTAGCGTCACGGATCTCACGTCGTATACTGGCTCTCAATCAGCAGTAATTATGAAGTATCATGAGGCTGTCGAATTGTTGCATGCACTGCATCGAGGGCTGCCTATACGTATCCGAGAACTTGGCGGCATAGGGATTAGTCAGCAGACCTGCTCTACTGACCGACGCGCGACTCCTTCAGTTCACCAAATCCTTGCTCAGGTCCTTCAGGTCGGTGAGTCTTTTCTCTTTGCTCTCGACCTTATCCAGAGAATTCTGAGCTTCTCGAAACTAGATTCTGCCCTTCATGCCCAGGGATGATAGTCCTATGAGTCGTGATGATGACCGACGGCGCTCTCGAGGTGAGGGCAAGTCAGCAGCGCGCGAACGAGACTATGCCAGTGGAGATGAGTCGAGAAAGCGAAGAAGAGTAGACGACGGCGCTAGAGATGCGGAGGACGAAGCTACGCGCAGGGAGAGGGAGCGCCTACGGGATCTTAGGGAGCGAGATGAATTCGCAGAGAGGGTCAAGCAGAGGGACTCGGATCGCACGAAACGTCTGGTCGAGGATCGCTCATCAAAGGCTACCGGGGCAGCAGCTGAGGCAGCACAACGCCGCAAGCTTGCAGACGACTCGGCCTCGCGGGCGCTCGCTATGCCGTCACTCCGAGAACACTCCCGACAACAGTATCTCACCAAGCGTGAGCTCCAGCAAGTAGAGCTCCTGCGGAAGGAGATCGCGGACGATGAAGCCCTTTTCCGTGGCATGCGAATATCGAAGCGTGAACAGCGCGAACTCGACCGCAAGAAGGAGGTTCTGCGGCTCGTCGAAGAGCGGCTCGGGATCGACGACAAGTGGGACGGGTACATGCTTCCGGAGGACTACATCACCGAGCAAGGCAAGATCGACAAGAAGCGCAAGGAAAGTGCTCTCTACCAGCGCTACGAAGAGGCGAAGCCAAAGGACGACCAGTTCGTCACCGATGTCGACCAGTGGGAGGCCAGTCAGACGAAGCACAGCACCTTCAAAATGGGCTCTCTGGACAAGAGGGAGATTGTGGAAGAATACGACTATGTGTTTGACGAGAGCCAGACAATCAGGTTCGTCATGGAGACGACTCTGGGTGGTGAAGGCCCCATGAGCGCGAAGGACAAGTTTTTGCAACAACAAATCGATGAGGCAGAACGACGCGGTGAGTTGTCATGCTACCTTTCGTTTTTTCCACGACTTACGCTATGTTCAGCGCAAACGATCGACCAGACACGGAAATCGTTACCCATCTATACCTACCGCGAGGAGCTCCTGGCTGCAATCAAGGAGCACCAAGTGCTGATCGTCGTTGCAGAGACTGGATCAGGGAAGACCACACAACTTCCGCAATATCTGCACGAGGCTGGGTATACCGCCGGCGGCATGAAGGTTGGTTGTACACAACCCCGTCGTGTCGCCGCCATGTCCGTCGCCGCCCGTGTTGCCGAAGAGATGGGTACGAAGGTCGGGTACGAAGTCGGGTATTCGATCCGTTTTGAGGACGCGACGAGCGACAAGACCGTGTTGAAGTACATGACGGACGGTATGCTCTTGCGTGAGTTCCTGACAGAGCCAGACCTTGCCGGCTATTCTGCGCTCATTATCGACGAGGCACACGAGCGGACACTCAGTACGGATATCCTTTTTGCGCTTGTCAAGGTGCGTCTCATAATTTGTGCGTTCTTTGTCAGGCTACTAAGTGATACCACAGGATATTGCGCGGTTCCGCCCCGAGCTCCGTCTTCTGATCTCAAGCGCCACGATGGATGCCGAAAAGTTCAGCGAGTATTTCGATGATGCCCCTGTGTTCTATGGTATGTCCATTATCATTTTTGCAAGCTATGATGGCTCAATTGCATCTTCACAGTTCCTGGAAGACGTTATCCGGTCGATATCCACTACACCCCACAGCCGGAAGCGAACTATCTGCATGCCGCCATCACGACTGTTTTCCAGATTCATACTACGCAACCTAAAGGCGACATCCTGGTTTTCCTGACGGTAAGTTCCTTACAATGTCAACCTTTCTTTAACTGACTTTGTTTCCTAGGGACAAGACGAAATTGAGGCAGCTCAAGAGAATCTGACGGAGACGGCACGCGCTCTAGGGAATAAAATCGCCGAACTCATCATATGTCCCATCTACGCTAACCTGCCGAGCGACATGCAGGCCAAGATTTTCGAGCCGACTCCTGAAGGCGCACGCAAGGTCGTATTGGCCACGAACATTGCTGAGACGTCTATCACCATTGATGGTGTTGTGTTCGTCATCGATCCTGGATTCGTGAAACAAAACTCGTACAACCCGCGGACGGGCATGTCGAGTCTTGTCGTCGTTCCCGTAAGTACTTCGTCATTTGACTGCCACAGCAATTACTAAGTTCCTTACCTCTTCAGTGTTCACGAGCTTCAGCCAATCAACGAGCAGGACGTGCCGGACGCGTTGGGCCTGGAAAAGCTTTCCGTCTGTATACCAAGTGGGCGTACACAAATGAGCTCGAGGCGAATACTGTACCCGAAATTCAACGCACAAATCTGGGGATGACAGTCCTTCTACTCAAGTCCCTAGGCATCAACGACCTCATTGGGTTCGAGTTCATGGATCCTCCGCCAGGGGAGACGCTCATGCGCGCTCTCGAATTGCTTTATGCCCTCGGGGCATTAAACGATAGAGGCGAGCTGACGAAGTTAGGGCGACGGATGGCCGAGTTTCCCGTGGACCCCATGCTTTCAAAAGCTATCATCTCAAGCGAGAACTACCATTGCACGGACGAAGTCCTCACCATCATCTCCATGTTATCCGAGTCGTCATCACTATTCTACCGTCCCAAGGACAAGAAGTTACATGCGGATCAGGCGCGCCAGAACTTCGTCCGGCCCGGCGGCGACCACTTCACGCTGCTCAACGTCTGGGAGCAGTGGGCGGAGACGAACTATTCGCAGCAGTTCTGCTATGAGCAGTTTCTGCAGTACAAGAGCCTGTGCAGGGCGCGCGACATCCGCGACCAGCTCGCGGGGCTGTGCGAGCGCGTGGAGGTCGTGGTCGAGGCGAACCCGAACTCGAACGACATCACGCCGGTACAGAAGGCGATCACTGCGGGGTACTTCTACAACACGGTGCGTGCTTTCTGCGCTTTTCGCTGGTCGTGCGCTGATAGGTTTGGCAGGCGTCGTTGCAGAAGAGCGGGGATTCGTACCGGACGCTGAAGACCAATCAGACCGTGTACATCCACCCGTCGTCTAGCCTGTTCCAGCACCAGCCGCCTATAAAGACTGTCCTCTATTACGAGCTGGTGATGACGTCCAAGTCGTACCTGCGACAGGTGATGGAGATCAAGCCGTCGTGGCTTATGGAAGGTGGGTACCATCGAGCTCTTCGGTCGAGACGATGCTGACATTCACGTTTCTCAGTCGCGCCACATTACTTCAAGCCTGCTGATTTAGAACAGCTATCGAAAGGTGACAAGAAAATGCCGAAGGCAATAGGTGCGGCTGGGACGCCTCAGTCTGGGAGTACATGATGTATCTGTATATGTGGAATCTGTAACCTTGGTGTCGGTTGCTGTAGCTTGTCGTGCTTTCATATTCCGGATAATTGTTGCATTCATTGAGAGTTTACACTGATGACGCCTGATACAAGTACATATGTAACTGGTAAGAGCACCGCTACTGCCAAGTCCTTCGCCGGTGGGTAGTAATATCTAACGCTTCACCTCTTCGGCTGATGGATGGTCGTGAGGTTGAGTGACATGGAAGTTGGGAAGATGCGCTCACCAAGTTCCCGATACCTCTGCCGACGAGGAGGGTCTATCTCTTCTAGTTGTTTGAGAAGAGCAAGGCATTGCTCGACGAGGTTCTTGGCCTCCGCGGGACTGATTTCGGCAGAATGTTTGGAGAGAATCAACTGCTTGTAATGAACCAGTGTTTCCATACACCCTGGAAGGTTGAAAGTTTCAACTCTCGGTTCTAATACGCTGGAATCGTTTGTTCGAGACTTACATTTACTGTCCGGTTGCTCGTCTAGAAGATCTTGTATGATTACGATTTCACGTTCGAGAAGCTTGCGATCGTCCGCTATATCGTCGAAGGAAGTCAGCAGCTTCAGGCATAGAAGCGAGGTCGAGAGACTGACCGGAGCCGATCAGCCATCGGTGATACAGCCATACACTTTGATCATTCGGGTCGGTGTACATTGCATTCTGGACAAAGTCGAATTCTATCGGCACGGTCTTGTGAGGTGCATCTCCGGTGGACAGGAATGCTACTCACCCTGCTGCACAGACGAGGCCTTGTCCAGTTTGCCACTGCCACACAAAGATTCGAGGACCTTGGTTCGTTGATGCCAGGCGCTGAAGTTCGAGAAGTTCGCTTCGATCTTGCGGGTCGTAGAGGCCAGCTCGGCCGTTTCGGGTCGACGCACCGGCATGTTAGCAAGGACATATCGCCGATAGTTCCAGGCATGGACTGGGAAGTATGATCTGATCAGGGCGTCTTGAGGCACACAGCGAGAATGGAGGTAGGACTCACAGTTGCGTGCGTCCGCGTCCAGCATCTTCTCCACGACGAAGAGCTCCCTCTCCCAGTTCGCCTTTTTCCAGCCGTGGATGTCGTCTCCGTCTCCGCCGTCGGGGACGTTCTCGAGGCACCATCGCCTGTGGTTCCAGATCCAGTAGACTTTGGGGTGCACCTTGAGCGCGGCCGTGGTCATCGCCAAGTCGTTTGACAGGAGTGCGTTGACGTCTTTCGGCGAGCTATCTGGACATCAGTTGGATCCAAACCTGATGGAGCAATACGAGCGCATACCTATTAGGGAAGATGCCATGAACGAGGATGTTTCTCCGATAGTTCCAGACAGTGTAGAACTCTGGATTCATGCTGAGGAGTTTCGAGGTCAGCTCCAGAGCCTCTGGAGACCAGTCCTTTCGCTTTTTCTAGGCTGCTGTATATGATAATGGTTACAAAATGAGATATCAAAGCTAGCGCACCCTCGATAGGACGTCATCGGTGAGAGCGAGGTAGGAGGCTAGCTTCGCCTTCTCGCGCTCTTTCTTGCTCTGAGCTACGTCGCGGGACTCGCGGACGCGACGCACGCCGTGCTTGCGAAAGGGTGAGCCTCAGCATCTATATGCATCGAGAGGTGCGTACCATATTTACAAAGTTGCGGTGGTGGAAGACTGAGAGGACGACGAACGCAGCAAGTCGCCAAATTGGGGTCACGTGCCGCCCAGGAAGAGCCTTTGCAGCGTCGCGTCGCATCTCTGCACAAACCACCGTGTGTACGGCCTCTGTCGACCCCGCTTCCCACTCACCATGCCTTCGGCCATGGAAATGACGCCCCCAGTGGATTCTCTGGCTTCGCTGTTCCCTCTCACACTCCCTGTCCCCACACCCATATCCGCTCCCGACCTCCTCGCTCCGAAAGACTTGACTCGGGAAGAGGACCTTCTGCGCAATCCTTTCTCGTTCAGACACTGGTGGACCGCTATCCATGCCTTGCGAGATGGCTTCGTGCAGCGACAAAGGTCCGAAAAGCTAGACCTTCCGGAGGGCGTCACCAGCCTCCTCGGACCTCTCGCTTCCGCCAACACTCGCAAGGATTTCCAGCGCCTGACGTACCTCTACGAGTCGGCGCTGGTCCATTTCCCTGGCTCCTTCAAGCTGTGGAAGTCTTACTTGCAAACACGAATGTCCTTTGTTCTTGGCAAGCAGATCGTGCGGAAGAGGGCAGGCGGCAAGAAGAAGTTTCCGGAGATGAAGGATGCGTTGGAGGATGAGGTCGAGGACTTGGAAGACTGGGAGGACGGCTTGGATGGGGTCGTCGGATGGCAGGAGTGGAGGGCGCTGGTTGCGACGTTTGAGAGGGCTCTAATGTGGTTGCCCAAGGTACGTCGCCCACACTGCTGCATGAACACGAACTAACGCGCAACTACAGCTACCGAAGATATGGTTAATGTATGTCTCCATCTTCCACCACCACCAATGTCCCCCCTTCATCTCCCAGACCCATGCGCGCCGCACGTTCGACCGGGCGCTGCGTACGCTTCCACCGTCCCTCCACCATCGGATCTGGGTGCGCTACCTGCTGTGGGCAGAGACGAAAGGCGGCAGCACCACCGTCGCCGTCTACAGGCGGTACCTCACTGTCGACCCTAGCCTCACCGAGCGCTATGCCGCGCTGCTTCTCTCGCCTCGTAACGACGCACCTCGACCTTTGGAAGCCGCGAAATTGCTGCTGAAGCTCGCGCGCGACGCGGCGCAAGGAAAATACGTCAGTCCCGAGGGAAAGAGCCCTTACCAGCTGCTCGGGGAGTGGCTGAGCGTGGTCGAGGATCACGCGGAGGAGGTGGGTTTGGACGTGGAGGAGACCGTGGAGGACGGGGAGGCAGCGCAGAAGGCGGACGGGGGCGCAAATGGCGTCTCCTCAACTTCGACAGGTCTTATCAAGTTCGCTGGCCCTCCGAAAGTTGTCGCCGCGGATGGCACAACCGATCAGCCCTATGACGAGGACGTGGACCCGATCAGTGCGCGCAAGCTCAACATCGAGAAGATTGTGCGACAGGACGGGTTGGCCATCTACAAGGACCAGGCCGGCCGTCTGTGGACCGGGCTCGCGACGTACTGGATCAAGCGCGGCGAGTTTGACCGCGCGAAGCATACGTTTGAGTCCGGTATCGCGTCTGTCCTCACTGTTCGCGACTTTACGCAGATCTTCGACGCGTACGCCGAGTTCAGCGAGTCGCTGATTAGTGCGTTGATGGAGAGCCTGGCGAATCCTGACGAGGACGAGGATGAGGAGGACGCGAAGGAGACGGAGCGCGAGTTGGATGCGAAGGTGAAGGAGTTTGAGGAACTCATGGATAGGAGGCCGTTCCTCGTGAATGATGTCCTTCTCCGAAGGAATCCCAACGATGTCCAGGAGTGGGAGAAACGCGTGGCGTTGTGGGGCGAAGACGATGCAAAGGTGCGTCCTATTTTCTTCGACTGTACATCATGCTTACCGCTCTTCTCATAGATCGCCGAGACTTACACGAATGCATTGTCCACTATTGCTCCCAGAAAAGCAACAGCGAATTTGCATCGGTTGTTTATCAACTTCGCTAAATTTTACGAGGAGGGAGGCGCTACGGGCGAGGCCGAACCTGATTTGGCCAGCGCCCGCAAGATCCTGGAGAAGGCGACGAAGGTCAACTTCAAGAACGTCGAGGACCTTGCGGAGATATGGTGCGAGTGGGCAGAAATGGAGATTCGACATGAGTGAGTTTATCCGACTGCCCTAGCCGTCGTTTGTACTTACTTTTCTCTACAAGGAACTACGACGAGGCCATTCGGCTCATGCAACGCGCGTCCGCCATTCCTAAAGATACCAAGATCAATTACTTCGATCATGTGCGTATTCTTGCCGTGCATGTTTCCATATAACTGACCCCTGCTCTAGTCTCTGTCTGTACAGGCCCGATTGTTCAAGTCTCTCAAGCTATGGTCGTTTTATGTCGATCTCGAGGAGTCCCTTGGGACTGTGGATTCTGCAAAAGCTGTTTACGACAAGATTTTGGAATTGCGGATCGCCAATGCACAAGTCATCGTGAACTATGCGACTTTCCTGGAAGAGAACAAGTATTTCGAGGAGAGCTACAAGGTAACGTACCTAACAATATTATCGCGCATCACACACGCTCATCATGTTCTGCCCAGGTGTACGAACGGGGTATCGACCTGTTTACTTTCCCGGTGTCCTTCGAGATCTGGAACATTTACTTGTCGAAGTTCATCAAGCGATATGTAAGTACTATCATCGGGTGCTTTTTTCTTTTTCTCATTTCGGTGTAGGGCGGCACGAAACTTGAACGCGCTCGTGATCTTTTCGAACAAGCACTGGAGAAATGTCCACCCAAATCGTGCAAATCCATATTCTTGATGTATGCCCATTTGGAAGAAGAGCACGGGCTGGCGAAACGCGCAATGTCGATCTACGATCGCGCGACGTCGGTCGTGGACGACAACGACAAATTCGAGGTAATGCAGCATGGTTGTTTCTCCCGACTTTGGCCCGTAATCTGATTGTCTTCTCTAGATGTTTGCAATTTATATTGCAAAAGCCGCTGCAAATTATGGCCTCGCTGCTACCCGGCCTATATACGAGAAGGCACTGGAAGTACTCCCAGATCGCCAGGCCGCGAAGATGTGCCTTCGCTTTGCCGCTCTGGAGCGGAAGCTCGGAGAGATCGACCGTGCCCGCGCCATCTACGCGCACGCCTCCCAGTTCTGCGACCCGCGCGTCTTCCCCGAATTCTGGTCGGAGTGGCACACGTTCGAGATCGACACGGGGTCGGAGGACACGTTCAGGGAGATGCTGCGCATCAAGCGGAGTGTGCAGGCGCAGTTCAACACGGAGGCAAGTTACTTGGCTGCTCAGACCATCAGTGCGCAAGCTCCTTCGTCTGCGAAGATAGAAGCTGCAGCGGTAAAGCCGAATGGCGATGCTATGGCTGCGATGGATCGACAGGGCGGAGGGAAGGAAGGGCCGGCTTTCGTCGCTGCGCAGCAGCTTCCTCAGCCGAAAGATGTCGTGGCTGCTGAAGTGCCTGTCAGTGCTGCTAATGTGGAGGAGATCCAGATTTCGGATGATGAAGAGTAGGATGTTCGTCGATACTGCAGCCGATTTTGTAGCCCGCTTGAAATGTCGGTATTACTGGATTTATTGAGATACAGTGTAGTCTATGATACATTTAGCTTGCTTTCCATCCTTCAATTTCTGCAATGCACAGATCCTCCCATCGTGCATCCCATCCATCGTCCTCGAGCCATGGTTGCTCAACCCATCTCTGAATTACTTCACGAGCAGCGTCGAATGAGACCGAGTGACTTCGTAATGAGTTCACCAATTCTTCGTGGAGATGCAAGGAACGATGGTACGGATGTAAGATATTGGAGATAGACCTCACTGCATATGCTACATTAGTAGAGCATGTATGATATCAATGAAAAACCGCACCGAATTTCTCTAGGGGCCAGGTCGTCCACATGGATTGCTCATGCACCCACGCCCAGCCCTTGGCTCTGTGGGTCTCCGCGACGAGAGCTTCGAGATTGTCGACGATCGTAGTCATTTTATGGAATTGCTTCCTCTGACAAGATGTCGGATTCCATCTAACGTCGCTAATTATAATGGACTCACCAGTTTTGCTATCACCAAGTCAAGATCCGAGAGGCAATCGTCCATATGCTCCAGCTTCGGGGAGACGATATGAGACTGCGGTTGCTGTCCATCAGGGACAGAAAGCAATTGGTTTCTGCAATGATATTGAGAAGTACGCCAATTTATAGATAGGAGAAAAGCGCACTCGAGATCTGTTCTGGCATCGACCAGGGATTTGATGCTCTTTAGGCCGTCGGTCAGCACCAGGTCGTCCCATGTATAGCAGGCCACTCGCAAGTCTTGCAAGGAGTTTCTGACTTTGCGATGGTACGTTGATTCAACTGGGCGAGCCGATGGTGAGCCTTTTGGGTTTTGCTTGATCTGCACGGGCGAGGGCGAGGGGGTCGAGGGTCCGCGGAACGATGCGAGGCGTCCGCTCATTCCTCAGCTGGTGGTGGTTTGTGGTTCACATCAAGCAACCGAAGTGAAGACTACTTATTGGAACGTACCATGAACCAGTAGGTGCTATACAGCACTTGCAACTACTAGTGAGTGCTGTAACTGTAACCTCACTCGGACTTCCTCCCAAAGCTCGGCGCGCCGCGAAGCGGGCGCTGCCGGCCACCGATACTATCGACTCTCGGGCTTGCTCTCGGGTAACACGTTCTACGCCTTGCGACAGTCTTGCGACCCGGGCACCTTTACTGTCACTTACGAGTTGGCCGTTCTCACAATGTCACAACAATATGATGCCAAAGCGGCAGAGTTTCTCAGGGCAGAATCCGAATTAATCCTGGACGAGGTTCGACTAGTCTTGCTCGACGTACATCTGGAAGCCCAGCTCACTTGATGACAGAAACGAAAGCGTAAAGCTGGAAAATTCAAAGCCTTCGGCAACCCAATCGAGTTGAAAGGGGTACCTATAGATGTGAAGATAGAAGGAAATTATGCTTGGCTTGCGGAGAATACATCGATCGTCCGTAAACTTGATTTGGAGGTAAGTTTGGTGTATCCCGGTTTGGCAGAGACCGCGCGAATTCATCCATTTCCCTTAGACTGGAAAGACACTCATGACTTTCAGAGGACATAGCGGCCCTGTGACAGCTCTTGATTTTTGCGACATGCATCCTGGCTCCGGCGATAAGAAGATTCTGATTACTGGTTCGTGGGATATGGTATGTGCAGCCGTTCGAAATCGCCTCACCTTATTGACCTCGTGCCGTTGGAAGACAATCAAATTGTGGAATACAGACGTATGCTTAATTCTACTGAAGCGATATGATGTAACTGACGTAGCGGACGGCAGACAGGCAATGTGATTTCCTCGACCCCTGCACATGCCGACTTCGTGAAGACGCTTCTCGTTGTCCCACGATTCAATTTGCTGCTGTCCGGAAGCTCCGACAAGTCTGTTCGCTTCTGGTAGGTAAGCCTGGTTTTATTTTGACCGTTTTAACAAATCTTGCAGGGATCTATCTTCGCCCATGTCGTCAGGGCCGTTACCTTCCGTGGGCTCGTTGTCGTCTCATACACGTCCAGTTCAGTGTCTAGCTGCCCACGTGCTGGAGCCAGATATACTCGGTTCACCCGTCATCAATGTATTTACGGCTGACACGATGGGTGTCATCAGAGTGTGGGATTTCGTGAGAGAAGAAGGGGATCAATACAGATGGAAACACAGCCTGAAAGACGAACTGAAGCACCACCGGACTGGTATCAATCAACTGCTCTATGCCAACGAGCATTTATGGACCGGTAAGTCATGGATCGATCTTTCGTTCGCCTCCTGTGCGTACCGATCACCATCATGAACTGCAGCATCTACGGACGAAACAATTCAGATACTCTATTATCCCTTGACTTCTCCCACACGGTCACCTAAGGTCATCTCCACGCTGAAGCACACTACAGCATTCAAAGCTGTCCTTCCGCTGCCAGCTTTGTCACAATTGGATGCTGACTCATTTCCATATTTGTTCGGAGCAACAGGGAATCTCATAAAAGTTTACGATGTGTCATCACTTGACGAGCCTGAGTTGTTGACAGACGTGGAAGGTCATTGGCATGATGTTACACATTTGCGTCTTTGGGTCAAAGGCAAGGTGGACGATCTGAACAAGGAGCTTTGGATCATCAGTACAGGTCTAGACAGGACAATTCGAAGATGGAAGATGTCAGGTACAATTGGTATCCATGTAGCAGTCTATTCGCAAGCTTATCAATGGTTGATTTCCAGAAATGCTAGTCTCGAAGAATTTAGATGCGGAAGACAAAGCAAATACCTACCTTTCTAGTTGGGATAGTGCATCTCAAACTTTGACAGAGGATGAGGAGAGAGAGCTGGCAGAGTTAATGTCTGATGATGGTTGAGACAATGTTGCAAGAATTTATCAGTGTTTCCAGTCATTGCAGTAGATAGCGCCTCAAATGCGCATGCATACAAGCGAAGAGCAGTTGAGTACGGCACGAACGCGCTGCTCAGAAACTGAAGACCTCCATGTGTCCATCACTGCATCACAGTGCGCATACCGTGACATCTAGATGAAGGCCATACACATGTAGACTGGTGACCGATTCTCTCGAACACAATGACAGACAAGATATGCATGATGAGCAACATGGAGAACCATAGGACACTGCAAAGGGGAGGGCACGCCGCAAGCATGATCATCTATGTCAAATGCTCACTGACCTTGAACAGCTGGCGGACTGCACGCTGAGGGATTATCGCTACGAGGTAGCATCAACCACAATAACAGCACCTGATGCCAACCTGATGCTGAGGACCTCGAGCTTGCAAATTGAAATATACCAATAACATTTCATTGGGGACGATGCCTTCAGCAGTTGTCAGTCTACGCGCCAGAACACTTTATTAATTCAAGCCAATACTTACTTTGCAAGTACTGTACCTACTACCTCACGTCCATCTACACTATCAAACGGTTCCTATGGGCGGCAGAAGACGATGTGCGTGCGACGCGACGCGACGCGTGACGGTATTCCGTGATGTCACGCATGCGGGATACCTCGACGGTCGGCATGTACGAACGTACGAAAAGCTCAGTATGGCATGCGTTTGCGCTACAGAAGAGATAACATGCACGAAAAGCTACTTCTGAGAGGAGTGGCATGTGCAATGGAGGAAGGACGCTATGTCACAGATGGGTGGCGCGTAAGGTCGCGCGACGGCACAGCCACACAGGGAAGGTCCGAGGGAGGACGATTACGCCGAGGAGGCTACGCGCGGAGGCATCGGGTGAGAATGATAGAGTAGTGATAGAGTAGTGAAGTGATGAAGTGATGCTCTGCTTACTCCCTCTCCTCCCATCACCGCCTTCCATCACGTCTCACTCACACTCTCCCTCCCTCTCTCTCGCTCGACAATGAAGCATGACCAACTCTTTGACCTCTGTCATTCCGCTCCGTCTATCGCCGCTGAGCTTGCCAAGCATCCATCTCACTCCGTCGACCGTGTCGTAAGGCACATGCGCAAACGCTGGCGGGCACACACCTCGGATGGCGTCAAGAGTCGTATACCCCCGGGAACCGAGAATGACAGATTAGACAGAGCAGCCTCCTGCGGAAAGTTCCCTTATAGACCATCAGATCTATTCCTCAAGGTCGGTCTAGCTTCTCCTAGATACTACATAGCATACAGTCAATGCTGAAAGGGCTACGTTATATACTCAAAGGTCTACGCAGACGTACTTGACTCCCTTTGTTATAACCCCTTTGCAAATCTTGTCTCTCCTTCACTGGTCGGCACCTCGGGCGTAGTCCCGCTTTCCATCGTCTCCGTCATCCCAGACATCATGCGCCACTACGCAGATCTGATCGCGAATGCACAGCACGAGGTCTTCCTCGCCACGAATTACTGGGAGAATTCATATTCTGCTGCCGTCATTTGCGGGGCGTTTCGTGTCCTTTCAAAACGCGGGATTCAGGAGGGGAGACGAGACGAAGACAAAATCGTCGTGAAGGTCGTGTATGACCGAGGGACGCCATCGCAGCTCATACACAATCACTCGCCAGTGCCTCCCGAGAAATGGGCAAGCGTGGGCCTCCCGCGCCCAGAAGAGCTCAAGGGAATCCGAATGGAAGTGGTCAACTATCATCGCCCTCCGCTCGGGACTTTCCACGCCAAGTACCTTGTCGTCGATAGAAAACTTGCGTGCATTAACAGCAACAACGTTCAGGATCGTCCGAATGTAGAGATGTGCGTGCACTTGGAAGGTCCTATTGTGGAGAGCTTCTACGATGTTGCGCTATTTTCGTGGGCCAACAAGCTTGACCCACCGTTACCTCTACTCAAGCGACCGCCAACCCACAGGGATGATTACAAGTTCGGAGAAGAGAACCAGCATCCGACATGTGCGCCATTTCTTCCGTTTTCTCGGCGTTTTCTTCCCTTTACTTGTCGACTGATTGTTCCTTTGTTTGTCTTAGACATCGATTCTCATTTTGCTGGTGAGGCTGCGCGAACCCTTCTAAGGGAGCAACAAGAACGCGAAGCACAGGAATTCAATGATACCGAAGAAAACGGGAAGCATAAGTCGCACGATGCAGATGGCTCGCTGTTTGCCCAGGTCGTACGTGCCGCCGTCGGGATCCCGGGAACCGACGAAGGCATGCACGGAAAGGATGAGCTAATAGCTCAGCATCTAGCGATGAAGTTACCAGATGTTACTGACAGGAGCGAGTCTGTCTCTGCCGGAAACGAGAAAGCGGAGAGTTTCGAGATCACGGACGACAGGCAGGAGGGAGAAAGAGATGACAGTGGGAAAGTGAAAGGATGCGGAGGTGGTTATCCAAGCGAACATGAATTAGACCAGCTCCAGGAACGACGAAAAGAACACATAGATTCGCAACCTAACGGGTCCGCCAACCAAACAAGCGACTTATCATCCTCCGCCTCCTCATCGTTTCCTTCCAGTTACACAAACTCCTCCGCTGTATCCATGGGTCCGCTCAGGTCCGGAAAGAACAGCTTTGCCTCCTCACGAGCCTCCAGTCGAGTAGAGGTAATCACGATGCATCTCAATGGATTCCGGATCCAATTAGACGGTACGGTAGAAGATGACGACAGTCTGGACGACTTTCGGCCCCATATTATTCACTCCCCGCATGAGCCTGTCCCAATTGCAATGGTCAATCGTCTACCGAGAGGAAGTAAGTATCAACGTTCCTTGTTCACCGCCATTTTCGGAGTCGTGCCCAGAAACGGAAGCTGACAGTGTCGGTCTTTCTCGGTCTCATTGCAGCTCCTGGACATGAAAGTGTTCGTGGCGTCCCGCAGAACATCGCCTGGCTGAGCTTGATTAAGAACGCGAAGAAGTCGGTGTTTATGTACGTTTCTTGTCGTTCCTCCTATTTCCAGTACTGATGCCATTCTTTCCCGCGCTATCGACAGTCAGACGCCGACATTTAACGCGTCGCCAGTCATTCCCGCCGTGCTCGATGCTTGCCGGCGTGGGGTGGAAGTGACACTTTACCTCGACCTTGGTAAGATTCTCCTCTCCATCACTCCTTCTATGATTTGCTGACGGCTGGTTCAATTCTTAAGGCTTCAACGACCTTGGCGAAATGATCCCTTTCCAGGGTGGGACGAACGAACAGGTTACACACGCGATGTACAAAGTCCTTAACAAAGAGGGCAAGGCGGGTAATCTGAAGGTCTATTGGTATACAGCCAAGGACCAGAAGGAGCCAGTTAGCGCGACGAGGAAGACGAGAAACTGTCACAGTAAGTAGCAAAAGCACTCACGCGTGCTACGATTTGCTCACGAACACATTTATTCATCTGAATGGTCATCTCGCTAAAGTAAAATTTATGGCCGTCGACTCGCAAGTTACGATGGTCGGCAACGGGAATCACGATACCCAGTCATGGTTCCATAGCCAGGAAATCAATCTCATGATTGATTCAGCACAACTAACTCGCGAGTGGTTAGAAGGTATCGATGCGAATCAGAACACTGGTAGATTTGGGAAAGTAGATACTAAGGATGGGATTTGGAGGGCACCGGACGGGTCAGGACGGGTCGTGCAATCGAGTGGGGTAAAGAGGCCCGGACCTATGGATGGGATAAGGGGGGTCGCTAGCACAGTCAGAAGGGCCAGGGGGGCTTGATAGTGAGATTGGCCTCTGAAATTTTGTATCTTGTATCGATGCTTGACGGACGAATAGGTGTATCATATAGTTCATTACCTTCTATGAGTCGTCTAAAGTTGTACCTTAGATCTAGAATCGCTTTTGCTTACGGCGATAGATTCTTCCTATATAATTGTGCGCTGCATAACATTTAATGAGAGGTGTTATCAAGAGGACATGAGCAACGTCTGAAATGATTTTATAAGAGATTGTGCGCGAATCTCACCCTCAAGGACACGAGAATTAGGGACAGTAATCACTTCCGGTAGAGATCCAACGTGCGCAGAAAACCTGGATGTGCAGAGTAAGGTCAATGTATAACTTCTTCCAGTATTAAGTCTGTTGTGCTAACCTCCTTTGCCTGAATGACCCAAGTGCTCGACAGAGGAAAAACCAATTCTCATCAGTTGGGTCTCAAAATCGGACGGCCGGAGGCGGAGAGACTCGCTGGCTTTCTTGAGTCTCTATCATAAAGGTAGCAAGTCAAAAAAGATACGGGACAACGAGGTCGGATGGTATAGATTATCAGACTTACGGGATCCATGCGCCTGGCTTTATGGTATGTTTGCCATTCTTGAGGTTCAAGTAATAGAATACCACCCGGTTGGAGGACTGAAAAAATGCGCTGAAAAAAAGCAAGCAACCCTTCGTCGCCATTGTTCAATGGATCCATTTACTGACTGAGAGTCTGCAGGAAAACCAGTAAGGACAAGACTGAGAGAGATGGAGTCGTACAATTATTACACCTACGCTAGAATAACGTTGTAGCCTACTTTGTCGTCAATGATTCCGTCTTTGAGCCAGTCGGCTGTTCGGAATACGACATTATGTGGGAAATGCACACGATGTTTTGGTGATTCGGCAGATGGAATGAGAAGTGGGCCGAACATGTGTTCAAATGCCGCTGGGAATGAGTATTCTCGTGTCTCTTGTCCTAATGGCTCTTGTGAGATTTTTCGACGTTTACGTTTCTCAGCACCAGTCGGTTCTTCGCTTCTAGAAGGCGAGGGTTGCGAGGGGAGAGGGCATCGAGGGTGCTGGCTCCAAACTGTACGTCGACGCTTCCATGCAGCGCGTATAAGTTCATCATCAATGTCTACACCTATTACTTCCTTTGCGTTCAAGTGTTGGGCTATGGCCATCCGAGAAAAACAGCGTAAGTAAATACTGAAATTTCTGGTACTATATGCTCACCAATTTCGCACGTCACGAAACCCTCATTACATCCGATATCAAGAACGCGCGCACTTTCAAAAATGTCTCTCGGTATGAGTGAAAGTCGCGGATCGTGAAACGAGGGGCGTTTGGTATAATAGCTTTACGATGCCACCCGGAACAAGCATGAGGTAAACATGCGTTCATGCAAAGAACTGGGCAAGGACTCACTGACCCGCGATAGTTGCCATATAATGGGACATGGCCCGCCATTCTTCAAACCATACGGGCGAAAGAGACGAAGCAAACTACAATGTGTGGAATGATGGTGATTGCTAAACAGAGAGAGCATTCAAGTTGTCAACAGCAGATATAATGTTTTGCAACACGTGATCATATCCTATCTATGAACATACAAAACTGTAGTGTATAGATGAAAACAGACCTTCTAATTTCTTGGGAAATCAAGACACACATACAAGCCATCCGACTGTAGTTGTACCTTATATATGGACCAAGTTTACCTCGCATCATTGCATCAATGCTGAAGTTCGCAACGCACGTGATCAATCCTGTATAGTCGTGTGATCAACCACATCTCCAAGTGGTAATCGACCACCCGCAGTATCCTCCAACAACTTCAATGATAGCGCTAGGACAAACAATTCAATGGCAAAGTCGCTTGCCAGTCCGTTGATGAGCATGTACAGCACCACATCCCCATCATGATCATCATATACTCACCTGTGGGTGTGACGAGTATTCGTAACTCGAGCAGAAAGCGAATTCCCGCTGGTCGTTGTTTCTAATATTCAAGGTGAGATTATTGCGCTTCTTCGTCGCAATACTGTTTGCTGAGCCCATTCAGTACAGTTCATCATGTAATTATGGCCAGCCAAGGTGACAATGTACCATGGTGTTATGCACAGCCAACTCTTGGCCAACTCCCTACTATAGCCATGTATGTATGCCTGGACAAATACTATCTGGTAGCCATGGAGTATTGTGGGGCCAAGCCTTGATGTCAGACATGAGGTGCCCATGAGCATTGGGTGGCCAAGTATCTGAATCACCATAAGCCTATAACTAGCCAATTATTGAGTGAAATTGTACATGTCCATGTTACCATGACTGTGTTGGAATTACAAGCTTGCCGCACGCATCCAAGCGCGTCAATGCGCGAGACCTCGTGCATCTCTCATTTGCCATATTGTACCTTACGCTTTGGCCTTTGCCATGATTACCATACTCTTTGCCTCGTGAGCTTTAGTTCTGTCTGTTGCCTCATTAGCTACCTTTTTCGCCACTTGTATCTACTATAAATACGGGCCTAAAGAGCCCTCGAATATCATCCCGTTTGTATCGTACTGCCCCGTCTCGCATCGCTCACGCGCTCAGTCGCTCTCGCTCTCGCGCTACCTCGTCCCGTCCCCCGTGCGCCAATTTCTACGTTCACAAGGTTATGGGCCCTGCGCCTGGACCGTAATCAGCGCGAAGCAAGCAGATTAGAAGCCCGAAGACTTACCTATTCATTCCCGGCCACCCTACACCTCGAGCGACGACTATACGATCATGGGCGAAGACGACCTGAAGATCAAGGTCCCGAAGTTAGCGACGGACGGCTCGAACTGGATCACTTACAAAGAGCGGCTGCGCTGGGCACTCGACGCGCGCGGCCTGCTGGATCACCTCGATAACGCGAAAGATGAATCACCGAAGACCGCATTGCCCAAGGCTAAGGGCGTATCTACACCGGCGAAGGACACCGCGAGCAGCAGTCAGGATGGACGCGCCGCGAGTGAGGGCCGAACCTGGAAGCTCGGCGAAGCGATCGTCAAGCAGTATATTGCGGCTTCGATTCCCGATTCTATCTTCAACCGCGTTAAAAATGGAACATCCGCAAAGGACGTATGGACCAAGCTATCAGCAATTTTCGAAGGACGCTCTAGGATGATCGTCGTTGACATGCGGCGCCGCATTCAGAGCATGCAGTGCGGCGAGAAGGACGACGTGAGAACTCACTTTGACAGGATGTCCGACTTGTACGAGCAGTTGGCGTCGATGGGCACAACGCTCGGCACGGACGAATACGTCTCTATCATCCTTGGATCTCTTCCCTGCTCATACGACTCTATGCTCGCGGCCATGACGACAACCGCCACGTTGAACGACAAGACCCTTGAACCAGATATGGTCATTAAACTCGTTATAGACGAGTGGGAACGACGTACGGTGACGAACTTCTCCAAGTCCAAGAGCAATTCCGATGATGCTGCTTTCTCGGCTGATGAAGGACAGAAGGCAAGACAGAAGGGCCGGCGCAATGTCGAATGCTTCAATTGCCAGAAGCGCGGCCACTACCGGTCAGAATGTTGGGAGAAAGGTGGAGGGAAGGAAGGCCAGAGGCCAGAGAAATCTGATGAAAAGGCGGAGGGAACGGCGGCAGCTACGGCAGAGGAAGACTCTGACCCGGAAGCTTGGGCCGCAATCACAGACTGGGCAAGAGACGAAGATCAGCCAATCGCGGTACACGATGCAGATGGTGCACGTACCAACTCGGGAGTCGAGAGCGAACTCTACGACTCGGGGGCTTCTCGTCACATGTCGCCGTTTCGACATCAGTTCACGAACTTCCGCTCGATCCCCCCACGCCCCATCACTGCCGCAGACAGGCATATTTTTCACGCGACAGGCGTAGGTGACCTGCGCATCACCGTCCCCAATGGCGAAACATCCACCCCTGTTGTCCTCAAGGACACCCTTTACGTGCCCGCCATAGGACTCACCGTCATTTCGATCTCCCGCATTATGAAGGCCGGTGCCACCGTGACCTTTGAAAACGACATATGTCGCATCCGAAACCCCAAGGGTGCCGTCGTAGGTGAAATACGGGCCGCCACGAACGGACTATACAAGGTAGACCGGGGCAACAACTTGAAGGTGACAGCCCCGACAGAACGTCAGAAGGATCCGATCGAGGGCACTGAACGCGACGCACCTATAGCGCACGACTCCGTTGAGTCGGTGCAGGCGCCCCCATCACCTCCCGCTGCTTCCAACTCCTTGCTGCCTGAGGGGGAGTTAATATCGGCTGACCTAGATCCGATTCGCAGTCAGCAAGAGTTTGAAGGTACCGCTACGAGGCTTCAAGATTTTCAAAATTCGAATCTCGACAGAGACTCACCCGCGGAGGGTCGCCCACACATCCAAGACACAGGACCGAACGTCTCGACGCATTCACAGACTCGGGACGAGCCGACCGGCTCTTCCCTCAGTAGTAACCACACCGCCGACCATTTTCCGCTGCTAGAAGCTGAGACCACGACGTCTGTAGCGCTGGGAGCAGCGATACATGAGACAGATACGGAGCGTTTGAGCTCGAGGCCACTCACTTCAGATTCAAAGCCACGCGAGAACAGCAGCCCCGAGTGCACTTATAGCACTGACAGCACTACAGCCACAAGCTTCACCGCTAACGAACCAGTCCTCGCCTCAGACGCCTTGGACGATGATACGGGACTTGGCCCCGACGCAGACATTGTATTGTCAAGAGACTTTCCTAACGATTTTTTCGACTCTCATCAACAACCCTTTCGCAACGACAAAGCCCGACTTTCACGCACAGACGACATATACCAGCACCCCAACCCAGTCATGATCACGACTCACCGCGATATTTCTACGAAGACGCGGCTCAACGCCGATCACTCTGCTCACGCGCTCGGACTGTGCGCAGCTTGAGGGGGAGTGTTGGAATTACAAGCTTGCCGCACGCATCCAAGCGCGTCAATGCGCGAGACCTCGTGCATCTCTCCTTTGCCATATTGTACCTTACGCTTTGGCCTTTGCCATGATTACCATACTCTTTGCCTCGTGAGCTTTAGTTCTGTCTGTTGCCTCATTAGCTACCTTTTTTGCCACTTGTATCTACTATAAATACGGGCCTAAAGAGCCCTCGAATATCATCCCGTTTGTATCGTACTGCCCCGTCTCGCATCGCTCACGCGCTCAGTCGCTCTCGCTCTCGCGCTACCTCGTCCCGTCCCCCGTGCGCCAATTTCTACGTTCACTAGACTGGCCATGTCTATGAATACTTTCTGTCATCCATCCAGCTATACATGGCCAAGATCTTCATCTACTGTCAAGTTTCATATGAATATGATTGGCTACACTTGATATATGTATCTATATGCATGACTATATGATTGGCCAGAATGGATTCACATGGTACAATGCTTGTCCAAATCTTTGTATGTTATGACCGTATTTTCTTTTCTCTTTTACAAGGACTTATCATTTCTTTTCTCCTGCGATGACACCCTCCAACCATCTATCGATCCATCGATCTATCACTTACTGTCATCGCTTCCCCCATTGACTGCTTATCTAAGACTTCGTATAGGATATCCTGCTGCCTCTTTCGTCTGCCTCTTTCGTCTGCCTCTTTCGCCTAGGATATCCTACCGTACCTACACATATATAAACCCCACGTACACGGACCTGTAACACTAAGTTTATCCTCTTGTATATCTTGTATCTCGACTTGCAATATAGTCGTTCGATTCACTCCTCTCCTCTTCGCTCCTCGACCGCCTCAACCATCCTCTATCTCTCTTCGCTAAGGGACGGGCCTTAGCGTCGTACTCTTCGAGACCACTAGCAGCGTCGCCGCTCTAGTGACGGACTTGGCGCCATGTTGACACAGCCGTACGACTTGGGAACGACACAGGTTCTGAACCTGGTCAGAACATTGTATGTATATCTTGACTCATCTCACCATGCTTGGCCATGCTGTCATTTTTGTTCAGATCCCTATGCTGCTATGGTTGGCCATGTGTAAAATTCATACACACTGTCATGCTGCCATGCCAGTTGGCCAAGTGTAAATTTTATACATCTGCACATGCTGCCATGGTTGGCCAAGGGTAGATTTTATACATCTGTGCATGCTGCCATGGTTGGCCAAGTGTAGATGTTATCCATCCACTCATGTAGATATGGTTGGCCAAGGGTAGATTTTATACAACTGCACATGCTGCCATGGTTGGCCAAGGGTAGATTTTATACATCTGTGCATGCTGCCATGGTTGGCCAAGGATAGATTTCATACAATCCCTCATACTGTCATGGTTGGCCAACTTCGACTTCATTCATCCCCTCATGCTGTCATGGTTGGCCACGTGTAGATTTTATACAACTGCACATGCTGTCATGGTTGGCCAAGTGTAGGTTTTATACAACTGCACATGCTGCCATGGTTGGCCAAGGATAGATTTCATACAATCCCTCATACTGTCATGGTTGGCCAACTTCGACTTCATTCATCACCTCATGCAGTCATGGTTGGCCAAGTGTAAATTTTATATCTCCTCATTGTTCTGACCAGGTTCAGAACCTGTGTTGTTTCCAAGTCAAACGGCAGTGTCAACACGGCGCCAAGTCCGTCACTAGAGCGGCGATGCTGCTAGTGGTCTCGAAGAGTCCAACGCTAAGGCCCGTCCCTTAGCAAAGAGAGATAGAGGATGATTGAGGAGGTAGAGTAGCGAAGATGAGAGGGGCGAATCAAGCGACTGTATTGCAAGTTGAGATACAAGGTATACAAGAGGATAAACTTAGTGTTACAGGTCCGTGTACATGGAGTTTATATATGTGTAGGTACGGTAGGATATCCTTTACGAAAGTGGAAGTTGGATATCCTGGTAGAAAGCCTTCTGGATATCCAACTGGAAATCCGTCAAGTAAGAGGCACTGGATATCCTAAACAGAGTCTTAGATAAGCAGTCAATGGAGGAAGCGATGACAGTAAGTGATAGATCGATGGATCGATAGATGGTTGGGGGGCGTCATCACAGAAGAAAAGAAATGATAAGTCCTTGTAAAAGAGAAAAGAAAATATGGTCATAACACTCATACTGTCATGGTTGGCCACATGTAAATTTTATACATATGCTCATGCTGCCATGGTTGGCCAACTGTAGATCTCATACATCCCCTCATGTTGCCATGGTTGGCCAAGTGTAGATGTTATCCATCCACTCATGTAGATATGGTTGGCCAAAGCTAGGGCTTCTGTGCTTACCCTAGGCCTTTATCAACTGGGTACCACTCCCTAGATGCCATGTAATTGATGATTGCAATTTGAAACATCTTCCAATGCCCCCCTTAATGTTCAAGAGCTCCCGTTATTGTCGGCATATATTATGATTCTTTGCAACATGCCGTGGCATGGTTCATGCCCGCTACCCATCTCTTTGAAGGTATGTATGATGATCCATGTATGCCGCGGTATGTGGTCTGTCACTTGGCGTGCACGCCTTGATCTTATCTCGCTTTTATTATTTCATCGCATGCGTTTCAGCATGCAATAGTACATACGTCATACCTGCCTTGCAATTTTTAGCCTTGCAATTGTTAGCAGTATTCACAATGAATGTGGCCAGCATGCCACGGAACGTTGTTTCCGATTATGGCATGCACGTGTGCGCTTCTTTTTGTAAGGTTCTGGCTAGCGCATGCTTTCTAATCACTCGCTATCTTATCATTCATCTAGTGTTCACCATTTACTCACAATCCTCGATCATCATCTCACAATGGCCATGCAAGATACATCGGAGCCCTGGAGCTGCACGATCCTTGACACAGATGTGATTGCGGGTCGGGTGAATGTTTCTCTATCCAGAATAGAGTCTTCGGATGTGGGAGAGGTGATACCAAGAGTTTGCTGGGTGAGGCAATTCCATTCCTGCCATATACGCTTTTCTAACAATGAATAAGCTCGCGTTGGCCAAAGATATAGGCCTACTTCGCCTACGTCGGGCTACCGAGTATGACGTCCATTGCACAATTACAGACTCGATGTCCATTCGATTCCGCACATCTGCAATGTTTCATGCATATCATGCAGGATCCACTGATAAATCTAGTAGCACCGGTGGACCATCAGAAGCTGCCGCCACTGTGGAGTCTGACGGGTTCTCGTCGGAGGCTCTGAGACTTATGCAGTATTTGTGGGCTCTAGTCACTCCGGTATGTCTTTCAGTTCATTGAGAACACTTGCCACATTGACTCGGTACATAGAGCGGCTATTATACGCAAACACATCATGATCCCAGTGATTATGGGCTTTCAATGGGGCAGGAAGTTCTCGATCTCGTTCGGAAAAGTGAGGAGCAGGCTGCAGAACTTCAGTCGCACCTGGCAGAGGAGCTAGAAGTGCACGAAAGGAGGCTGAGGGAAGCAGAGCACAACGCCTGCACCACCATGCCCCCACTATGAAGCATGAATCTCTATAGTACTGTAAACTCGGATTGATCCTTTTCATGCAATCTATATGCGGAATGCCTCATGGCAAACACATGTTATTCTGCGGAATGCCTCATGGCAAATGCGAGCATGCCACGTCGCATGTGCCACGATGCATTCCGCAGAATGCCGGAATGCTCGTATTTGCCACGAGGCATTCCGCGGAATGGCACGTGTTTGCCATGAGGCATATACGACACCATTTGTGCTACCATTGGTCCATATATAACACTTTACCATGTACCAGTTCTCCCAAGGTATGCCTTCGACAGCTTTATCAGGTGTGTGGTGGATTTGCTAGTAGGCCATATCTACACTTATATGACGAACTAGACTATGATGCTGAGCATCGTGCACCGCAATCGCTTGCCCAATTGATACTGAATGAAATGACATGGTGAATTCATGATGCCCTGGAATCTATTTCTATGCCGCCAGGCTCATACTAGTACTGGTACATCTTTGAGGGCATGAAACATGAACTTGTGCGTGACCATGTCACTCCATAGACATGTACTCATTCTGACATTAGGAGGCCACCTCTGTTATCGTAGGCTTTGCCGAGTTAAGCAGGACACCACTCGTAATTGACGAGTATCTCCATGATACCGTTGCAAACTTACGCAAGATCAGAAACGACATTGCTGCAGGACGTGCCCCCTCTACCCTGACATGTAATGCATTTGCACGAAGGAGCGACATCCTGCCACATATCCCAAGGTGGTGGAAACACGTCAGCGACCATCGCGCAGACCGGGGAGGACCTGCCAACACTCTGAGACATCCTGCAATCATGCCACGGGATATAGCTGCATTTCCGTCTAGTCTGCGGCAATTGTCCAACACGTCTGCGGATGTAGCACCAGCATGAGTGGCAGGCGATCCCCAGCCAATTTTCGATGATCCCTCCTCGCACCCATCAGGATCCCCTATTCCAGACATACTTCATTTCCTTGCCATGGCAATTGAGGCCCATGTTCTGAAGGTACACACACACCATCGCCCTATCCATGGTGCTAAACATGATGCAGATACGCGAGAGCAATCCCATTCTTTTCTGACTAGAATGATCCATCACAGATACGCAATACCTTGTCACTCATATTCAGGCCGCAATGGATGAGAGATCTGACGTTTGGCATGATCTATCTCGCATGGAAGAATGGATTAACAACCCGAGTGGTGTATATGGTATGCTACAAAGTTCCATGTCAGATAGCTCTTAGTTGTCTTAGTTCACAACATCTTGTAATTTGCCAACAATTACATGCTTGTCTATTCAACACGTTTGCTATAAGCCATATGTTGACTTTGGGTCATCGCCAACGGCATCCCTGAATGCTTCCTTGGCAATTGCCCCAAATTCCACCCACATCGCACGTTGGCGAGCCGCATATGCTGCATGCCCTGATCGCTCTGCATCCCTAGCTGTTTCCGATCTCAAATTCCACTGTCTAGCGTGGGTGTTGAAGCCGCAGACTGTCCAGTCCATTTCAAATGGCAGGACAACCATTTCTTCTTCCCATTGATGTAAGTGTGCCCTCGTGTGAGCCACTGTACACGGTGGACTGCTCATGTGAGTACTTTACCACCACTATATGTCATGATTTCTGAACTTACAGTCCCGAAGCCATTCCCCTTCCGATGAGTCTCCAGGTACATCCATAGTCCAAAACCATGGAAGGGTGGAATTGCAAAGACCACAGACAGATGGGTTGAGGACGGCTGTCCGAACCTTCAGGTGCTCCACAAGCAGTGGCTGAAATCTTGTCAGTTTGGCGTTACTCGAACTGAGTGCCACCATGGCTTCTCTGCACATCGTATATATGCGTGCTTGCTGTTGAACAGTGGATTCAATTGCAATCACCCCATCCCATGCACGCGTCTTTGTACGTTGACTGTTGGCCTGTCACACATCGGTCCTAAAAATGTATGACTTGTACCCTAAGGCCAGTCTCAGACTTTGTAGTGCATCATTGGCCTGACCCTCTTTAAGCTTTCGTTTGATCTTCATGATTGACGCCATCTCTGGCTTGCCACAGGAGGTCGCATCGAATCGCGATGGTAGGCTGAGGGCAACACATTCTATTAGGATATATCCACCTGGCCTGGCATGCCACGGACCATCCTGGTTCTCCCCGTCCTCATCTCTGACCTGGGCACCCTCAACGTCAATATCATCAAAGCGCTTACCATCGCGCGGAGTCAACGGCACACCATGACTGGCCGGATTGATAGTCGGAGGTAGGTAGTATATTGTGGCATGTTCAAACGTGGCCACACAGGCTTGGAGACGACATCGCTTGTCCGCTAAATCATTTTGTTGTGTGGCAGTTGGATTGCGACCAAGCTTTCGCACAAGGCTTAACATCGACAATCTAACTTGCTGTAAGTGTTCAGCAACAGATGCCCGATGATGGATAAGCGTACTGCATCTCCTGAATGCACAGACCTAAGGTAATCCATGCTGCTGGACCATGTCCCTCTCCGCATTCCATTTCACGTTCATTTAAATGTACTAGAATCTCGGCCCTACTAGGTCCTGTCCCAGCCCGTTAACATGAGGCCATTTTGTGCCATAACCAACATATCTTTCTTGATCGTAGTATCGTATATTGGCACCATGACGTGGGGGTCATCACCCCATTTTTCCTGGGCTTTTCACTCTGCACGGGACCACCTGGCACGGTCCCGACCTACGACTGACTCATCGATGCTATCGAAAGCTTCTTGAGCCTTCTCTCTACCTATATTGTTGAAATGTAGTGATGACGCTAGTCTCAGATGACAACACTATGGTAAGATCTAGAACGATCTGGACTCTTTGATTGTAGAATCACATGGAACGATCACATAGCCTTACATAGCCTTACTGTACAGGTTTGCCATATGCTCCGACACAGCCTTGTTATCTTTTGTGCTTACTGATGCTGTTCGGGCTGACTGATGCTGTTCCCATGAGATGATGCAATATGCTATGCTATGCTGTACGATTACTGTACAATTTCTGATTGGTTGATATGCAGAGCCCCCACTAGTATATAAGGGCTCTATTCTTCGCTCAGATACCTCAGTCTTTCACATCACAGACTGAGGTAAGCCTTACTTTGGTACTTAGAGTTACTTCTCTTTACTGACTCTCCTTGTAGTATAGACTAATGTCTCTCTAAGGTACTGCAATATAGTCTTTCACATCACAGACTGAGTATAGACTAACGTCTCTCTAAGTCGTGTTTCTTCAGGTTATGGGCCCTGCCTGAACACTTGCTATACAAGAAGTTACCTTTGCAGTTTTATCAAGGTGAGTCACCTTATTTCCCACTCGCACCCCACTTGGAGCTCTTCATTGAGCTGCCATTGTGCTCTCGCCCTTAAGGGGTTACACAAGCGTCGACGACGGAAGCATGGCGATGCTAGAAGTCGGCACAAGTCCTCCTGTCTGAGTCCCTCTATGCGCTTACTATACATACTATAGTCTCACTTAGCCTGGGGAAACAGAACACCATGCATTAGTAACGCTGGTGTCTCTGAGCTAGAAGAGGCTCTTACTAGCCTTAGGCAAGCGCTCGGGAAGCCGGCGTGATGCTATAATGAGTTGCGAACGGTTGGCTGTTGCCCTTAAGTGGGAGCAGTTTAGGTGTCCCAACATCTGAAAAATTTGTATGTCCTATATAGCTCTATACATCCTACATAAATTTCCTAGAGCCATAGCAAGGTCAATTGCTATGGAGTCCACATAGATAAGGGGGTTGCTATATAGTGCTATGTAGTTTAGGTGGAGTGCTATATAGTGCTATGAGAGCTATGAGAGCCATTAGAGCTGTCTATGAGGCTATGATAGGAGATGCAGCTATACAGCCTATGAAGACTATGTTACTGATGTAAACTCTTGTCAGAAAGTATATCTATCATACTTCATAACAGCTATCAAGATAGACCTCTAATATATAACACTGAAAGACTTAATCAACATTTCTTAATTTATATTTAAAAGTAAAATTTAATCTTGTTTTTCTAATCACAGAATATCACAAAGCTTATAAGACACAATGCAAAATTTTATTGACTCAAGCAAAATATAACACAAAGCTACAGAACTACATAAAGGACTACAAGAGATCTACCCTCTAAATTACATAACATTATATAATCTATATGAAAGATCACGAAGAACTCACAAACATTCTAAAAGGCAAAATCTAACACATAACAAAGGCCAGTTAATAAATATGCAAGACTATGATAAATGAGGACTTACCCAAAATATAAAAAAGCGGAGATGTTACTCCTATAATAAGAGGACACAAAAGACAAAAGACATTAGCATAAGAAAGGAACAAAACAAATAAGATGCTTACCTTGAAGATAACGAACAAAGACTATAACGAGCAACGAACAATGAGTAACGAGCAATGAACAATGAGTAACGAGCAATGAACAATTGAGCAACGAACAAAAAGCGACGAGCGACGTAGAACGACGGAGAGACGACGTCGAGCGAGACGTGGCAGTGGGTGGTGGTGGTTGAAGAGAGAAAGGAGACGCGCGTCATGCGTGCGTTAAATACGAGAGCCCGGGTCTGCCCGGCGGAGCCACAAATCGTGGCTGCCGGGCGCTGCCGAGCGTCGCGTCAGAGGTTGATTTAGCAGACTTGATTAACTTAACTCTGCTGCCTAGTCCTACACGATAGAGTAATTAGATATGTAGCTCAGTCAATTCGTTTAGTATACCAGTTTGTACCCTCTCTGTTTTTATTAGATTAAAACCGATTTTATTTGAATTGTTGTGGCTCGAAAGCCGGCCTCGCGCGTTCGGTGGCTGAAGCACTCGAACGCGCGTCGACTTTGACTCGTTTCTCCCACTCACTCGTATTCCCTTCGCACCCCCTCGTCTTCCTCCCTCTTCTCTTCACTTCTCATCAACGTGGAGGGCCGTGTGGGTCTTACAAGGATAGGAGGCTCGTAAGGTAAGTAATAAGAATCCTTTTTCTTTATTCTTTGTACTAACGAAGAGAGTGTCGCTCGTTTTCGAGCGACACTCTCGATCTTTTTCGTTCGTCGTTCATCGTGCCCGCCCTCCCCTCCACCGTCCCTTTCCCGCCGCCGCCGCCGCCTCTACACCGCCGCCGTCGGTCTCCACGCCGACACCATCTCTCCACGCTGACGCCATCCCGCCTGCCCCTGGATCGCGTCACCCCACACCCGCTCGCTCGCTCGCTCGCTCGTACGCCCCAACGCCTCCGCTTGGCCGTGCGCACGCTCGCGAACAGGCTCCGCCGCACGCGCAGGGCGAAGTGTGGCCCCATCGATGCCCGTATGCCCGCGCGTACAGCCCATATGCGCAGGCATGAGACCGGGCACGGGTCTGCCTGCGGGTGCAGGCCCTTGGCTGCGCTCGCACGCATGGGTGCGGGGCCACGCGTGCCAGCGCATGCACGCACGCACTGGCCCTGCAACTTCGCCCGGGCTCGCGCTCTGCTGCGTCGAGTGCCAGCACATGGGCTGCACAACCGTGTCGTCGCCGCATTGCCTGTGTCCTTGCTCCCCGCCTCTCCTCGCCAACGCGCCTGCGTCACTGCCCCTCCGTGCCAACGCGCGCGTGCCCCGCGGCACCCTGCCTTTCTGCGCCCACTCCCCGCGCCCCGTCCTTCCGTGCCGTTGCCGGTGCGAGTCCACCACGTCAGCGCCCCACCACGTGGATGTGTCGGTGCCTTTGCGCACTCTGCGCCAGTGCGCCCGCGCACTCCCATGTCCACTTGCCCGCTCGCCGCGGCGCTATCGCATGCCCATGTGCCCGCCCGGCGCCGTTCTGCGCAGGCGCCGGTGCGCGTCCCAACGTCAACGCCCGCGCCGTCCGTCGCGTCGCGTCCGCGGCTTCCTACGCTGACGCACGCCGGCGCCTATGCCTGCGCGCCCGCTCCCCGCCTCTGTGCCAGCGCCAATGCATCTTATCGCATCGGTGTCCCGCGCCGCTGCCCGCCTCTCGCCGTTCAGCGCCCTTGCACCCACGCCCTGCTATGCAGACGTGCCCGCCCCGTCCCCCGCCTTCCCCCGCCCCGTTATGCCCGCGCGCGTGTCTCAACACATCAGTGCCCTGCCATGCTGACGTGTCCGTGCCAATGCCGGCATCTGCGCGCCTGCGCGCCGTGGCAACAAGACGCGTTCATCACGCATAGTGCCGTGAGAGTGTCTCGTTGCCGCACCCTTCAATAGTGGAAAGTACTATACATTAAATAACATTGTAAATAAGATTATAAAAAGATCTAGGTTCCCAATATATAATGATTTGACTTAACTTTTGTGAGCTTTACCCAAGGTCACATAGGCATCATAGTGGCCATAGTAAGCATGTAAACTTATGTAAGCTACATAGCACCCATAGCTACCTGTCATAAATATATAGCACTATATAGCATGTACCTACAGCTATGGAAGCTATGATAGCCTACATAGCTCTATATAGCCAAGTAAGATGACTCTATAGAGCTATGGAGGCTATTATACCACTATCATAGCACATATAATTTGATACTGTAGCTATGTAGAAAACACTTTTTTCAGATGAATCCTGAGGGAGGTAGTCAATCCACCCAGGAGCACCTGTTACAACTGCACATCTCATACTATACATGTACTATAAGCGCACATGGGCACAGGCAGGACAGGATCCTAGTGATTCTGGTCATCAGAGATACAGCACATGGGGTTGGCGTCGCCTTGAACTTCTTAGAAGAACCTGGGTCTGACTGCTCCTCAACCCAGATATTCGCCATTAACACACTATGACCGACCTCCTCCCTCGTGGTTTCGTCCATTTGGATGGAGCCAACTATTTACAGTGGTCTCCTATGATGCAGGACTTCTTTCAGACGAAGCGTCTCTGGAAGTATGTTGGGAAAAGCACTCCTGTTCCTAAAGCAAAGGATGAGTCGAAACCAACCAAGGACGAACTGGAGGAGATAGAGAACTACATGGAGGACAATGATCAGGCCCTTGGTTATCTCAAGATGGCCTGTGTTCCTGCCATCCGTGATCGCATTAAGGACAAAACATATGCGAAGACAGCCTGGACTGAGCTTAAAAAACTCTTCGGCACAACAGACAACCGGCAGGCCTTCACCCTCTTCGATCTCTACCTCTCTCGTCGCTTTACAGAATCGGAAAAGATGCAGGACCAGATCAACTCCTTTAACCGGGAGTATGACGTTCTGAAATCTGCCGGTTGGAAGATTGACGATCTTCAGCATGGCTACTTCATCCTTAAAGCACTCCCTCCTTCCTACAAGAACTTTGTTGAGGTCACCCTTAATTCCTACACCGACCTCTCTGCAGCCACATCCCAGGACTTTATCACCAGAATCCTTGCTCAGGAGGCTGGAAAGAAGGCAGATGCAGTCGTCGCTCAGGTCAATTACCAGACCGCCTCTTCGTCTAAGAAATCACAGACGAAGAAGAAAGGCAAGTGTCACTACTGTCAAAAGATGGGGCACTTTGAGTCGGACTGTAGGAAGAAGCAGGCAGACCAGAAAAAGAAAGGTGATGGTGGAGGGAATAGTAGTAAACCCTCTGTAAATGCGATGGTCTCAGACGTCGCGGCACCTTCCAATGCTATCGCTGTTTCCTGGTACCTGGAGTCAGATAAGAGCCGCTGGATGTTGGACAGTGGTTGTTCCCATCATATCACACATACCCGTTCGGACTTCGACCATTATGAACCTATGCAAAGTCCCGGCCATATCTCGGTCGGCGACAGCACTGCTAGGAAGATGCCTTACTTTGGTACTGGCACGGTCAAGGGTTGGACGGAAGTGGAGGGGAAGCGTGTTGCGGTTACGCTTAGCAATGTGCTCTATGCACCTAAAGCCGCACACCGTACATATCGGTGCCTACACTGTTGAACCAGAAGTTTGATGTGCTTCTACGGGGTTCTTCAGGAGTGTGTACAATAGAACGCTGGCATTACCTACGGGATTGGCAAAAAGTTAGACAGTTTTCACTGGCTGCTAATTGAGCCTACTCCTACGGTTAATACGGCAGTTAAGGATGCAGTCTCGGTGGACACTGCTCATGCACGCTTTGCTCATATGTCATATGGTGCTCTGAAGCGACTCATTCCTGGAGTCGTGAAAGGCATTGTGATTGACCAATCCACAGAGGCTACCACGCCCTGTCATGGATGTGAGCTTGGCAAGAGCACTCGCCAGACATACCCTACTTCAGAGAAGCGTGCTACACGGTTGCTAGGAAGGTTCATTCTGACCTAGTTGGACCGATGCGCATTCAGTCTATCCAAGGATTTTCATATGTTGCTACATTCCTCGACGACTTCAGCAGTAGAGGAGTCGTCATGTTCCTCAAACGGAAGTCTGATTTCACTCAGGCTTTCGAGTCATATTTGGCCAGAGCTGAGAAGGAGACTAGCCAAAAGCTGTTGATCTTTCACTCTGACCGAGGAGGGGAATACATGAACACAATCCTGGATAAGCGCTTCAAAGAATTGGGTATCACGCATCATAAAACCATGCCGTATACGCCTCAGCAGAATGGACGTGCGGAGCGCTGGAACCGTACCTTTATGGAGAAAGCCCTGTCTATGTTACACCATGCAGGCTTGTCTCTCGGTTTCTGGCAGCTAGCTGTTGATACAGCAGTCCACATATACAACCGCACTCCTACTCGCGTGCTGAAATGGAAGACGCCGATGGAGATTTGGAATGCTGGTCACATTCCTGACGTCTCGTACTTCCGCGTTTTTGGCTGTAAAGCCTACGTACACATTCAGAAGGAGCATCGTCACAAGTTGGAGCCTAACTCCAAGGAAATGACGTTTGTGGGTTATGAGGACGGTTCTAAAGGTTACCGTTTCTGGAACTCTACAACCCGGTCCATTGTCTTGTCTGGCGAAGCAAGATTTGATGAGACTTCCTTTCTTTCACGACCAACCCAGAAAGCGCCCCCCAGCGCTCCTACTCCTCCTTTACCCAACCTGAGTCTCTCTGATTTATTCAATGATGAGGACTTAACTCCACCACGGAGGCCTGTACCCGCTTCAGTTGACGCAGCTGAAGATGATGAGGATGATGATCCTCAGCCCCCAGTTCCTAAGAAGGATGACGATTCTAAGGTTACACCTGATACTACTCCACCTACTACACCACGCAAGCCACAGCCACCTCACACACCACCGCCTCGCCCTAATACTCAACGAGTTGATGAGAATGCCCTAGCACGCATACCACCTACAATTGAACAGTCTCCTCCTGTAGCTGATCCTGTCACACCGCCAGCACGTCCACGGCGTGTGAATGCTGGTCAACGGGCTCCCCAGCTCGGAGATCAGTATAGTGGCTTAACCGCTACTCAGATCCAGAGGTTGGACCATCGTAGGCACGTACCAGAGACGGAGAATCGTCCAGCCAGTCCCGTGCCCCCGACCCAGGGCATGGCGCGATAGTTGGACTTTCACCCTCCTAATCTCAATGTGCTGTTAGAAATGGGTGTTACTCGAGATCCCCGTGATTATTCGGAGGCAATGGCTTCATCAGATTCGGCAAAATGGCGTGAAGCATGTCAGTATGAAATGGACCAGCTTCGCAAGCTTGGTACATGGGAGTTAGTAGATCGACCTCGTGGTAGGAAGATCGTAAAGAATTGTTGGGTTTTCAAGGCTAAGACCAATGGTGTTTATCGTGCATGTCTTGTAGCCAAAGGGTTTACACAGGTTCATGGGGTAGATTACACGGAAACTTTCAGTCCAGTCGCCCGCTTCGAAACTATACGTTTCCTTCTTGCATTGGCCGCGCGAGAAGATTGGGAAATACATGGCATGGATGTCAAGTCGGCATTCTTACATGGCGAGCTGGATGAAGAGATCTTCATGGAGCAACCAGAAGGTTTCGTGACCCCAGGAATGGAGGACAAGGTGACTCGATTGCTAAAAGCTATCTATGGCTTAAAGCAGGCGTCCAGAGTTTGGAACGTTCAAATCGATGCTCTCTTGAAGGAAATTGGATTTACCAGGACCTATTCGGACACTATATATACGTCTATCGTCGACAGGAGGGGAATATAGTGACCATTCTGGTCTTGTATGTCGACGACATGGCGATCATGGGCAATTTGCTTCCAGAGATCAACTGTATTAAAACCTTGCTCAAGACTCGGTACGAGATGTCAGACTTGGGAGAGTTGAAAGACTTCCTTGGCATGCGTATCACGAGAGATAGGCACAAAAGGACATTATCAATCGACCAGAAGACATATCTGGAAGAGGTCCTTGAACGGTTTGGAATGGATGAGGCGAACCCTGCCCGCACCCCTTTGCCTGCTGGCTGCATGTTGATAGCGTCCACTGGGGAAGTGGATAACGCACTCCGGACTTATTACCAGTCGCTCATTGGCAGTATGATGTACTTTGCCATTGGCACTTGTCCGGATGTTGCATACGCTGTCGCTCGCTTGGCACAGTACAGTGCAAATCCCACTGAGAAGCATCTGAATATGGGCAAGTACGTCTTGAGGTACATTAGGGGAACCCTTGACTACTCCATACTTTATGATGGCTTTGCAGAGGAAGCTCAACTGCTTTGCTATACGGACTCTGACTTTGCTGAGAATCGGGATGACCGTCACTCTATCTCAGCGTTTGTATTCAACCTGAGTGGTGGCGCTATCTCCTGGATGTCTAAAAAGCAGACTAGTTCTGCACAATCCACAGCAGAGGCAGAGTACATAGCAATGGCGGAGGCCACCAAGCAGTTGCAGTGGTACTATAACTTGCACCTAGAACTCGGACTACTGGACCCCACTCCCATTGACATGCGTTGTGATAACCGTGCTGCAATTCTTACTGCAGGCAATCCAATGGTCGGGAGGAACATGAAGCATGTGGAGATTAAATACCACTTCATCCGGGAAGCTGTAGAAAAGGGGCTTGTTCACATAGTACCAACCCCATCGGCCGATAACATCTCTGATGCATTGACTAAGTCTTTGCCATATGATTTGCTTACTCGGTTCAGTGGGAGTATGGGTCTGATCCGTCGCAAGGATTAGTGGGAGTCATGGTTCGACTAGCCCATCAAGTGGGAGTGTTGAAATGTAGTGATGACGCTAGTCTCAGATGACAACATTATGGTAAGATCTAGAACAATCTGGACTCTTTGATTGTAGAATCACATGGAACGATCACATAGCCTTACATAGCCTTACTGTACAGGTTTGCCATATGCTCCGACACAGCCTTGTTATCTTTTGTGCTTACTGATGCTGTTCGGGCTGACTGATGCTGTTCCCATCATCTGAGAAATGTGTTTTTTATATAGTAGCAAGTCCTGTTATGGGCCCTATCAGTGAGCTATGGGGGCTATGAAGTTAATCTATTCAGCTATGTAGAGCTATGGGACCTATGATAGCCTCCATAGCATGAAGTGTTAGATACATAGGGTTCCATAGCCTCTATAGATAGGGGTGTCATATACATAGGACTATGATACTTACCAAGGGAAACTATGACTACTATAATGCTTATTATATATCACCTAGGCAGTCAAGACATTTAAGTCAAAATTTTATTATATTGAACAGTAGACTACAACAGACAATGAAACTGTGAAATCTAACACTATCTAACTAGTCAACAGGGGTCCACTCACCCGGGCATGGCATACATGGGCAGCACGGCGCGGCGGAGGTGCACGGACTCTATGTGATACCGCACACGACGTGATGCGGCCGTGGTGTAGGGCGAGGCGTCGCCGTGCAGGAGACATCCACAAGGCAGGGCGGCGTGCGCGGTTCGTGCGTGGCCACAAGCGGGATGAACGCATGGCCCCGCACGAGCTGGCATGGTCGTGCGTGGCCGTACGCACATGCGCGTGGCGAGGCGGCCGTCTGCGAGGCGGCGCATCGGTGCATATGTTATACGCGGGGGGCGAGACGGGGTGCACGAGTCGTGCATGGCCGCGCGCAAGCTGACGTGGCCGTACGTGGGACGAGGCAGTCGTGTCGGGACATGCACGAGCTGCGCTGTCGCAGATGGCCGCATGCGAGTTGAGCGGCCGTGCGTGGCCGTGTGTGCGTGCACGAGGCGAAGTGGTTGTGCTGGGCCGGTGCGGGCAGGACGTCGACATACGGGATATCCACGGGGCAGGGCGGGCATACGCGGGTCGTATATGGCCGCATACGAGCTAGCGTGGCCGTGCACAAAGCAAGGTGGACGTGTGGCGGGCGTGCGCGGGCGTGCGGGAGCTGGTACGGTCATGCGCACCCGTGTGCGTGCGCGGGCGATGCGGTCATACAAGGGCCGTGTGCGGGGCGAGATGTCGGCGCATGGGGCGCGCGGGTGGTCCCACTCTTGCGTGCGCGAGTTGGCGTAGACGTGCGCGCGCAGCTAAGACCTCGCCTGGACTTACGACCATGCGTGGCGAAGCGTTCGCTGGCGGCCGTACGCGCACAGCCACGTGTCGTGGCCGCGAGCGTGTTGTGGACGATGGGGAGGTGGTGAGGCGCGGAGCTGGTGAGCTGGTGGGCCCGCGCGGACCTGTTGATGGCGTGCCGGTGCATTGACGGCTTGCGGTGGGTGCAAAGGGCGGAAACCGAACGAACGACGTGTCGTGCCCCGTTGCCACGGCAACAAGGCGCGACAACGTGGACGCGGACGGCATTGTCGAGGAGATCGGGCTGCTGCGGGCTTGTGGATGGGGGCATGTCATGTCGAAGGTGGGGGACGTGGTGCTCGGGGTTGCGAGTATCGCTCGGTGAACGAGCGATACTCGCTGTGTTAGCACGAGAGGTGAATAGAAGATATTTGTTTTACTTACCTGTTAGCCCTCGCGTTGTCTGCTCAGCCCTCCCGAGTGTTGAAGATAATGTGTGCGTGGAGAGAGGGAGCGAGACCAGGGGAGCCAGACAGGAAAATGGAGGGAGAGATGGAAGGAGTGTTGTGACGATTTCGGTTACAGCGTTCAGTCTCGTGCCTGGCGGTTTTGACTCTAACAAATCGAATAAAATCGATGTAATTTCGAAAAAAAAAAGCGAGAAGATATAGAATATAGATGAGAATACGATGCATGAGCTATATCTGTACCTACTGCACAATATGCACGGACATATCGACATCCAGTTAGTGGAATCTAACGGCCAGCCTCTGGCGCGATGCCCGGCAATGCCCGGCCCGGCCTCGGCAGCCAACATTTGGCACTCCGCTCGCCACGTCTATATAAGACGTGCGCGACGCGCTCTCTCTCTTTCTTCCTTACCACTACCATCCCTCGTCTTTTGTCTGTCTCTCGCCTTCTGCTCTACCTCTCCTATGTTTGGTCAGTTGTTATGTTGTTATGTTCTTTACCAACTCTAATGCTTGTTGTAGACTTTATATCTTCGCTTTTATTTTCTTGAGTACGTTTTATGTTTTCTTGTATTCTTACCTTGTATACTAATTTGTTGACTTGATTTGCAGACTATTTTTTGATTGTTCTTATCTTTGTGAGTCATGTTTGCTTTTTCTTATCTCTGTAAGTCTTTATGACTTCATTTGTAGTGTATTAGTACTGTACTTTATAGTTGTAGCAATGTTAGTGTTATACTAAATGTGTTGTAGTCAAATGTTGTTTTGAATATAATGCTTTTGAAGTCTTAATGTTTTGAATGTCCCAAATGTGATAGGATTACAAATTTCTAAATTTTTGATTAATTTATAATATCCTTTGACCAATATTGTCAGAGAGGTAATATAGAGTGGATAGTAGTCTTACTAACTAGACATAGTATGATAACACACATACATCACATAGTTATGATAGCCCCTATATGCTATGGTAGCTATGATTGCTATGATAGCTTATGCCTTATACTATGATAGCTATGGTAGCTATCATAGCTACTGCCTTATCCTATGATAGCTATGATAGCTCTATGTAGATTGCCTTGCTGCTATGGAGCAGCTATGTAGAAAAGGGGACTCCTATGGCCCTATCAGAGCTATGTAGATTATATAGTGCCACATACCACTGGTCCTTTTCTCAGATGATGAGATGATGCAATATGCTATGCTATGCTGTACGATTACTGTACAATTTCTGATTGGTTGATATGCAGAGCCCCCACTAGTATATAAGGGCTCTATTCTTCGCTCAGATACCTCAGTCTTTCACATCACAGACTGAGTATAGACTAATGTCTCTCTAAGTCATGTTTCTTTATATATACCCTTCACGATACTTGCAGCAGAGATATGCCACTGTCTAGGTATCAGGTGCGCTACAGAGAAACGTGCATGAAGACGCACCCATGCTGACAAGCTTCTTCCAGTTTGAATCATTCATGTGGACATCGAGAACTTCACGGCAATGTGATGTAGACATCCCGCTTGTGCTCCTTGATATCTCATTGAGCAGGGCCCACAATGTCTCAACAACTTTCCCGTCGAATTGCCTTGCTCCAATGATGTAATTTGGAGAGAACGCAGGGATGCACTCATCCTTGTGCCCATGCACATGAAACAGTCCGATGGCTCTCTTCATCTCCACTACACTGTCTGGGATACTGAGGTGTTGACTTTCTGTCACTCGGCATGGAAATCCCTTGTACCATTGGCATATCACGTCGTAGTACTTTGAGATGATCTCGATGCCTACACTGTTGTAGTTGATGGCTTTGCAAAGCGAGTAATCCATGTTCATTTGCCTTTATAAAGCTGTCAGGTATACCGTGATATAAGCCATCCCGCTATGCAAATGTACTGTCCACCTTTCTGAAAGTCGATGGTTGCACCGGGATAGAAGCACCTGTAACAGCATGCTGTGGTACTGATGCCAGTATGCTCAACATGGTGATGATCGGAATTCACTCTATTGACTGCACAATGCTCATTACAGGTCGAACACTGTGTGAAAATATGATTAGTAGCTTTGTGCGATGGCATGTCTACTTTGTGCACCTCTCAGTAATCTTTTGCTACCTTCAGGTGTGCTTTATAGTCCACCTCTCTAACCATGAATCCCGCGCCATCACTGAGCTTCACATCATTTGCCGGCCTGCACATCTTCGCTCCCATTGACTCGAAGTTACCGTCCATCATGAATGTGCACTGGAATATCCATCTACAGGCGGGGTGAGACAGGTGCTAATAAACCGCAGTATGTACACGTGCCTGCGGGGGTCCACTGTCTTCCAATCTTCCAGGAGATTGAAGCCGGGCTGCGCACACGTTGGACAAAATATACCCTGGCAACCTGGAGTATCATTGGGCTCACCATGCACCATACCGAACCATTTTCACATTTTGAGATCTCGCCATTGCCGTTCCACACTGTCAAGACTCGGTCGAAGACAGCAGAAGAGCCGCCCAAGTCACCAACCGGTTATGCAAACCGGGTGCTCAGGAGGAAAGGAGATGAGAGTGAGAACGATGGCAAGCAGCGCAGTGCCCTGGATAGCAGGTACAGTATGGTACAGACAAAGTGGACAGTCTAAGGGAACAGGTAAACGACCGAGAGACTATAAGGACGAGGGAGATTGATGATGGCAGAGGAGGATGATAATCCGATACCGAGATCAGGAGCTACGGTCTGGTGCATATCCGATAGGTACAAGGGAAACAGAGGTTCGAAAGATGATGGGGTCCGGATAGTGGGTCGGACCTGCGGGCCAGTGAGTATCAGATAGGTACAAGATGGGCAAGTATAGATAAGAGATGAGATAAGGGAGAAGACTTGTGGTGAGTGCCGAGGAAGATCTGAGGAATGGCCGAGGGGTGTCATGGGAGGTCTGGTGACCTCCGGGGAAAGTCCAAGGAACCCAGTGGTCTCCGAGGGGTATCCAGCAACTCTGGTGACTACCTTAGTTTACTAAACTACAGCAACCTCTGCAATACTCTAGTGCATTTCTCTGCAGCAACTCATAGGGTTTTATAATCACTAGATTCCCCTACTAGTAAACACCTACTAGTGCTGCTAGCACCAAAGTTTTTAGTGTTTACTAAGTTAGGCTCATCTTTACTGGACTCTGGTAACTTTACAAGTGAGATCTCTAGTAATAACTAAGCCCTAGTACCTTTAGAAGCGAGATGTCTAGTAATTACTAGGTCGTAGTACCTACATCTGAAAAATCTGAATTTTATATAGCTGCCAGCCAGTGGTATGCCTGGTTTCATAGTGCTATGACATCTATGTAGTTGGGCCACACAGCTATACAGGACTATGGCAGCTATCATAGCTATCATAGTCATGGGTGATGGGTATGTAGCATTACATAGTAATAGGACACTACTATGCCCACTATGTATATTTAGTTTCCCTTTATGTGTACTATAGATACTATGTTCCATACAGAGCTTCATAAGGTTGCTATGGACATTCAGGCTGCTATAATATCTCCAATTGATATAGTGCCTATAAATTTCGAGCATTGTAATGTATTACAACAATAAGATAATAATTACATGCAATAGCACCACTACAGTATACTACATACAAAGTATGACAGTGCAAGACGGCCGGTGCGAGACAGGCACGGGACGGGGAGACGGGCGCGGGGCGCGAACACGAGCACACGGGCATGGGGCGTGGGCGCGAGCATACGGGCACGAGACGCGAGACAGGCGCGGGCGCGGGGCACGGGTGCGAGCACACGGGCACGGGACGGGAGACGGACACGGGACGGGCGCAGGTTGCGAGCGCGAGCACACGGGCGCGGGGCGTGGGCGCGAGCACACAGGCGCGAGACGGGCGCAAGCGCGGCGGGCGAGGTGCTGCGTTTGTGGGCACCCCCGTGCCCGTGCGCGCCGGCCGTTTGGTTGACGGGCTCCCCGCGTCGTCGACGGGCTGCCCGCGTCGTCGACGGGCTGCTCGTGTCGTCGACGGGCTGCTCGTGTCGTCGATGGGCTGCCCCCGTCGTCGACGGGCTGCCCCCGTCGTCGATGGGCTACCCCCGTCGTCGACGGGCTGCCCCCGCCGTCGACAACGACGGGCTGCCTGCGTCGTCGACAGGCTGCCTGCGCCGTCGACAACACGAGCAGCGCCCGCGGGCTGCCGCTGGCTGCGTCGTGCGTGGGCTGCCTGTGTCGTCGACGGGCTGCCCGTGCTGTCCACCGGCAGCCTGCCCCCGAACGGGCGGCCCGTGTCGTCGACAAGCTGCCTGCGTCGTCGACGGGCTGCCCCGTCGTCGATGGGCTACCCCCGTCGTCGATGGGCTCCCCGTCGTCGACGGGCTGCCCCCACCGTCGACGGGCTGCCCCGCCGTCGACAACGACGGGCTGCCTGCATCGTCGACAGGCTGCCTGCGCCATCGACACACACGAGCAGCGCCCGCGGGCTGCCGCTGGCTGCGTCGTGCGTGGGCTGCCTGTGTCGTCGACGGGCTGCCCGTGCTGTCCACCGGCAGCCTGCCCCGAACGGGCTGCTCGTGTCGTCGATGGGCTGCCCCTGTCGTCGACGGGCTGCCCCGTCGTCGATGGGCTACCCCCGTCGTCGATGGGCTCCCCCGTCGTCGACGGGCTGCCCCGCCGTCGACAACGACGGGCTGCCTGCGTTGTCGACAGGCTGCCTGCGCCGTCGACAACACGAGCAGCGCCCACGGGCTGCCGCTGGCTGCGTCGTGCGTGGGCTGCCTGTGTCGTCGACGGGCTGCCCATGCCGTCCACCGGCAGCCTGCCGCCGAACGGGCAGCCCGTGTCATCGACAAGCTGCCTGCGTCATTGACGGGCTGCCTGCGTCGTCGACAACGATGGGCTGCCTGCGCCGTTGACGTCGACGGGCTGCAGCTGGCTGCGTCATCCTGGGCTGGCTGCGTTGTCCGTGGGCTGCCCGTGTCGACGACGGGCTGTGGGTGTTGTCGGCTGGCTGCCCGTGTCATGGGCGGGATGGACGGATTGCAGGTGGGCTGCGGGTGTCGTCGACGGGGTGGTGAGCAGGCGACTGGGCGCGGATGGTGCGCGAGAGCGGGGCGGCGAGGTGTCGGAGGGGGAAGGGTGCGGGTTGGCGCAATGTCGGGTGGTGTGCGTGCACTAGCGCACGCGATCGTGGTCGTCGGAGACGGCACGCCAGGCCCTGCGGGCCTGGCGGCGATGCCGGGGGTGGGCCGATGCGAAGGAGACGGGGCGGGGCGCGAAGGGGATGGAAGTCGAGAGCATCGCTCGTTCGTTCGAGCGACGCTCTCGACGTTAGCACGTATAAACACAATAGAAGGTTTTTTGACTTACCTACAGGCCCCTCACTCTCTTATCACCCTCCTTCGGCCTTCGGTTTGACGATAAAGATGGAGGGAGGAGGAGAAGGGAGGAGGACAGGGTACTGGGGGGAGTGCTCAGTGATGGTAGCATGAAGTGTGTCGAACTTCGACGCGCGTTCGGTGCTTCAGCCACCGAACGAGTGAAGCTTTAGTTTTCGAGCTTCCACAAACCTAATAAATTTGTATAAATTCAGGAAAAAAGAAGACAACTATCTACTGTACATAAAATCAAAACGAATGAGACTTCTAGCTATTTTCTCTTCGTCGCATCCCTGGGTAGCAGAGTCTAGTTAGTCAAGTCTGGCGCCCAGTCTCTAACACGACGCTCGGCAAGCGCCCGGCAGCCACAAATCCCGGCACCGTCCGGGATTCGTATATAAGGCTCGCGCGACGCGCGATGCCTCTTGCTCTCTAACCCCCACTATCTCCTGCCATGTCGACGCCTTTGTCGTCGTTGCTCGCTCATCGTTGCTCGCTCATCGTTGCTTTCGTCTCTGTGGCTTGTTTATCATCGTCGTCGTCATTTGCTCATCGTAGTTGCTTGTTCGTCGTTGTTATTTGTTCGTCGTTGTTATTTGTTCGTTGTTTCTGTCTTTAAGGTAACCTTCAATTATCAGGCTCTTGTTGCTTATACAAATACTAATGTTTTTCTTACTTATCATGGTATCCTTTCAAGTTGTCTTCTAGATTGTGCTTTCTGTTACTTTAGTAAGTTTTCATCTGTTATGTTTATCTTTTTTATAACTAATGTTATCTTTTTTTTATCTATCTTTTCGCTTTTTGTAGTCATTGTAAGTTGTTATAGTCTTTTACTGTAGTCTAAACTATTGTCTATGTCTTGTCCAAGTTTTTTCTTATTTTTTTTTGTTCTTACATTTTAGTAAGGATCTTTTGATGTAGTTAATACTAGTGTTATATTATTAATATAATCTTGAGGCATGGAAGAACACAAATTTGTGTGATCATGTCTTATAAACCCTGATAAAAATATTAAAATGTTTTGTAGTTTCAATGATAAATTTTATTGTTTTAATATATGTATCAGGCCCACATATTGAATATAGAATATGTAAGACACATATTGAATATAGCATATGTGAGACACATATTAAATATAAGATATGTGAGATACATAAGCTTTAGAGCTTTTATAGACACTGGTAGCTTTCATAGCTAGTCATACTATCATAGTTGCATAGTTAGCTATCATAGCACTCCATAGCACTCCATAGCACTGCCCCTTAGCTCCATAGCACTCCATAGCACCTCCCTTTGACTATGTGAGCTAGGGAGTAAAGGGCAGTGCTATGGAACTATGAAATCTATGTAGACTTTATAGAACTATGTACCACTTGCAAATTTTTCAGATGTATAGGAGCAAGATATCTAGTTATTACTATGCTGTAGTACTGAAGCAAAATATCTAGTGATTACTAAACTCTATCACCTTTAAAAGCGAAATGTCTAGTAATTACTAGGACCTGTAGAAGCAAAAAGTCTAGTGATAACTAGGTCCTAGTAGCGAGATATCTAGTTATTACCATGCCGTAGTACTTTCAAAGTGAAACATCTAGTAATTACCGTGCCGTAGTACTTTCGAAGTGAAACATCTAGTAATTACCAGGCACCATCGAAGCGAAACACCTTGTTATTACTACACAGGCCTTGTCCCGACCGAGTCTTTCTCACCACGTTGACCACGCTAGTATTTACTGTATAATAAGTGACACATGATCATGTGATGTCTTTTGTTTTTACTACACATCAGTAACAAGCTCTAAGTTGGACTTGTGGATGTTACCAATGGAATTTTAGTTTCTAACAAGTCAATTTCACTGTACGCAGCCTTTGAGATAAGATTGTAACTGATAATGTCATTCCCACGGTGCTTTCAAAAGTACCAAGTCAAACTGCTACATAGCATACTGGCAAAAATATGGCATTCGAGTATATCAAAACTGCAAGCTACTCATCCAGATCACTGTCATCAATATCGGCTGGGGGGGAATCATCTTCGGAGTCAGAGGAAGCAGACGAGGAATTGTCGTCGGCCATCGTGCGGGATTGGCGATTGGGAGCCACAGCCGGGTACGTGAGAACTGACCAGGGCACATACATGTTGTTGGCTTTGAGAACTAGGCGCCACATGCTGACATAGCACTGAGCAATAGCCTTCACGATGGCAGCCTGCCGATAGCAGTATGCATCGAACCCGGACCCTTTGTCACAGGGGAGTGTGTGACGGCCCACCTTGCCTAGCCATCATTGCTCGCACCACTCAAGGAACGCTACCGCACGATACATCTCGAGACTCAGAAGGGTAACCTCTTCCTCCCATCTGTCGGCACGAGCTCGTGCCTTTACCCAGTCAATCCGTATGGCTGAAAAAGAGATGCATTAACAGAGATCAGCAGAAGGCAGTGTTACTTACCATTGTAGACATCTTCTTGAGTCGAAGACTCATCTCCGTGCGGCAGATCGCGAACATCGGGCCTGAGCACCCTCCATATCCAGCTGACCTCGAAGCGGCCCTCACCTGGTTTGCCATCGTCTTCCTTCCTCGGTGGGCAGACATCTTCTGCTCGCAATGGCTGGAGCACGTCCTTCCACTCGCCGTCTGGGTCTAGGATGACAAGAGCCGCATAGGCGGCTCTATATCTTGCTACATAGCGTCTCAACTTATCACCCAGGCCTGAGAGGAGGGCGCGTGTGCATGTGTTCGGCCCTTGACCCGGTCCGTGAACATGGACCTGCGCGTAGCGACCCAGGCCGAGCTGCATCCGTAATGACTGTCAAACTTGATAAAGAGCGTCCTCGGCCTGCGCGCGACGCAATCGTGCCTCTTTTTGGATGAGACCCAGGGCGCATCCATTTTCCCAAAGTCGATGATCAATGGAGGAGGGCAGATATAGCGAGATTGACTCCGGTGGCAGAGTGGGATCGTGGTCGACATCGTTACCCTCGGCGGTATTTCGGTCTACAGTATTTAGAAGCAAGTTAACACACGGCATGTAAAGAACCTGGATCTTGTGCCAATTATAGATACGGTGACGTAGTGCATTCTGCTTGTCCATGAAGGATGGGGACCCCTTGTTCGTGCTTATCTTCAGCACGCACCTATTTCCCATCGTGAGTTAATGTCAGAGCAAGTGAGACAAAACAGATACGTACTGCTGTTCCTCGAGCTCAAAACCTACACTAAGGAAGGTACTTGCAGTCGTTTCGTGCAATGAGAGCACTCCACACGCAAGCTCATTGGCTTCCTGTTTCTTCAGCTCCTTCTGGACATCTGGGAGAGTAGTCGCTGGGCAGATGTATGAGCACAGACTTGCAAAAAAAAAACTGTTAGCTTATGATTACTCACATGGAGCAGGCTCTTCGTATGGGTTAGGTTTGTTGCAATCCTTGTCGTAGTTGTCCATCATCTTCTTCCAGCTTGCACAGACGTCGGACGACAGCGTGGCGGTCCAGTCATCAATGATCTTGACCTTCTTATCTCTCTCGGGCACAGCCTTGCAGAGTCCCTTAGCGAGTGCGGGACCTATATCAAGTCAGCGCCCGAGAATAGAAGTCAATCTCGAAGGAACATACGTACCCAGAGATATCAGTTTACGCCAATTGATGGCACCTAATATGTCTTCCACAACCTCGCGACGAGCAGCGGGCACCATCTCGCGAGTGCTGAGCGCCGCATGATTGGTATCGGACCAGCCGGTCTCAATACCTTCTCCATGAGTCCTCCCGATGCCTTTAGTGAAGTTCAACGAGTAAGAGGATTGACATTTAGGACCGTGGGCGAGAAGATGGAATTTGGGCACAGCTCATTTCACATCCTCCTCGATGAAAGTAGGTTGAATGGCTTCAGGATACTTTGATGTGCGATGAAAGAAATTCTTCGAAAATGAGCAGGCAATGTCGTATGAAATCAAGAGGAGCTGAATATATGTAGCGGTGAGGAGAAGGGTGGAGAGAAGGATGAAGTCCATATTTGAGTACCTAGAAGCAGAAATTGTCAACACAATCATAGCATATCTGCAGCCTTGTAATTTACTCACTTTTTACCTCGCTGGAGATCACCTACTCCATGCTTGCGATAGAAACAGTGTCACATGCAAATCACTGCACCGACACCGTTCACGATGAAATGCTTCTCCGAAGGTGTGTTTGCATGATCAATGGCCGAATAGTTACTATCGCAGTATTTCATCTACATAGAATACTGTCAAAAGCGGGCAAGAGAAGCCATGGTGATGACGTACCTCGGGTTCATCAATATATTCGGCAAGATAGGCTTGATAGTCAGCTTCGTTCACAAAGTAGCTCCACCCTGGACTTAGGTCAACATCTTGCAGTCCACGGTTCTTGAGCTTGAGCTTGAAGTTCGCATCAACAGCAAGAAGCAAGGCATACTTCTACCTGTGAGAGTTATCAATAAATCAGTTGTTCGTGTGCAAGCTAACACATACCTTTCGCTTTTTGGTGCACTTTCCCAGTCTTCAGGCAAGTTTTGACCAGGCCATGGGCAGCAAGGGCATTCAACGACTAGATCGCCCGCTCGAGCAGACTCGACACCCCCGGTTCGTGTCCAATTCCGGCGCGCTTGAGGCTCCACAGGTGACGATACTCGCGTGTTGCTCGAATGAACTCTTTGTACCTATACTGAATTGAAAATTAGTTTTGTGGATAAAGCGAGATTCTATTGGATCCTTACCGGAGGCGGCTGTGTTCCTGTATTGTCAGTGAGCCTGCTTATCGCAGAATAGAAGTCATAAGCATTTAATTTGCTTTGAAGATTGAGGGCATGGTATGTCCGCAGAGTTGAAATCATCACCACAGTGCAAGGCTGGTGAACGGTGACTGGCCACCAGCCAGCAAGGAGCAGCTGCACGACGGGATGAGATGATCCAGCTATGCCGCATCCACAATATACTACGTCGACCTTGTGGATGCCGCTCAGATCGACGACCACGATCGTATTAGTGTTATCGTGGGGGTTTGGACATGGCCCGCCATCGTGTCCGAGTGGAACACGATATCCAAGCTCACGGAGCGAAAATGGCTCGAAGTACGTGCTGTTCCATCGCTACAGACATGCATTAGATGAAAGCAAGATATTGACTGCGTGATATCTTACCACGATACGATACAGCGGCGTTCCCGGGTGGGCCAACAGCATGCAATTCTTGCAAACCCAGTGGACATCAACACATTCCTGGCAACGGAAAAGGCCCGGATTTTCGTGACATTGTTGGCAAAGATCGTCCGGGCGGTGCAAGCGAAGGCCCTCATGCCGCAGCATCTCCTCTAGGAACGTGTCGTGAAATGCTTTCCAATCTTGCAAAGCATCAACCTAAGGCTATTTATTCAGTACTTCTGTGTGCATAAGGCCCAAAACACATACCTGCCATTTCTTCTTATTCGACCGATTCGCAGGCAGAGGGACCACTATTGCTTCCACCTCCTCGTTTTGGGTGAAGAGAGTTGCGTCGTCAGTCATGACAGCCGGTTGTTCTGCAGGCTCGGGAGCAGCGCTTGTATCCGGTGGAATGGGCTCTGTTAAGAACCGTACGTTTCATTTCTTTGTTCTTAACATTACTCCATTCGACATCCCCACCATGGCCCATTCGCCAAGGTCCTCGCCATGATCCCTTTACTTTATTTATCATCATATCTACATGCATACATGGACTCTATCGCACTGCCTCGATCCCATTTCTGTTTCCATCATGATCGTGGCAGTGTTACTCCACCTATCCGTTTTATCTTTGTTTCATCGCTATCGGCGCAGCCTTGCGCAGCCCTGCACAGTTACTACCGTCTCCTTAGATACGGCTGCGGCTGCGCATCCCTCATGTATATATACCGAAGAGCTGAGTCCTGGCGACTCAGCTTAACCACTTTGCATACTCTATAGGACTTGTCCTGTCAGTTGCCAGTGCTCCCTTGAGCCCCTCGCTGTGTGCTTCCCCTCTCTCAGTCGCTCTCAACTCTCTTAGTCGTTGTTCGCCTCCTGAGCAGGTCAGCACTCTTGTTAGTGTGTAGCCTGAGCCATTGCCCGGTCACTATAGGACGCCGGTCCTTAGCACTTGGTTAAGCTCTCCTACCGCTCACCCTACACAACCGGTCCACAGCCGTGACGACAGGCTGCCACCATTCCATTCGTCGTCACCAAGAATCTTCCGTGAAGATCTCCAGGGTCTACTCCGCACACCGGAGCCACCCTCCAACCAAATATCACCATTGCTCCCCTCATTCCCCTATATCTTCCCCTCAAAGTACCGGATACCGAGTTATCAGACGAAGGAAGGACACATCGTCACTACTTAGAGCAGGAACAAGCAACCCCATACCGGATCTGTAGAACCAAGCCGTGGCCGAGGCTCTACACCTACGACGAAGAATCAGACCTCCTTTACTACAACAAGGAATTAGCATACCACGACGAGAACGGCAAACTCATAAGAGTCGTGAGGAAAGGGAAGAAAGTTAACCCTACCAAGAATAACGCTCCAGCAGAAGACTACAGGAGAGCCTACCTAAGTGAGGGAGAACAACACAGACAGATAATCCAACAAACCGGACGTACATTCCTCTCCAATCCGACGTTCCCCAGAACTGCATCATCCGTCTACCTCTACGACGATATCTGCAAAATCCACTACCGATTTGACAACGAAACCCGAACCATCCATATCCAGTACGGAACAACTAGGGACGCCTCAATCCAGGAAGAACCGGTCACCCTCACCAGACCCGTCACTCTCTACGACCCCCATTCAACCTTTACCAGCACCGATCCTAGGAGCAGTGAAACCCCGGCCGATCAACTTTCGGAAGAAGAGGATACTGGAGAATCTTCCCCCGTCGAACCCACCATCTCCCTACCTCCCCAGCGAGAGTTCATCTCCCAACCACAGGTACCTGTTTCCCAAGCAATCGATCCTCAAGAGGACTGGTTCCCCTCCGACTCCCACGGAACCGGTAGCATCGGCTTCCAACCAATTTTCAACAAGGAACCAGTCGCAGAATCAATCCAGCCAGAAGGAACAGACGATAAACCCACCCAGCAGGAACCTGTCACCCCAGCCAAAGAACCCACAGCCGAAAACGAGGACAGCGACGAAGACGACGATATGGCTAAGGGTGCTGACATTAATAAACCGACGCCTTTCACGGGTGTTAGAAGCAAACTCAAAGAGTTCATCAACCAGTGTAAACTCCACTTCAGGATCAAGGCCGATCATTTCACCACCGATGAGTCTAAGATCTGGTTCGCCCTCACCTACATCCAAGGTGGAACGGCCGGACCATGGGCGGCACAGTACTATGAAAAGCTCGAAGAATCAGCCAAAGGGACCGAGGGATTCACCCTTACCTGGGCAAAGTTTGAGGAGGACCTTAAGAAGAAATTCGGAGAGCTCCATGCCGCAGAGTCAGCCCTTATGGACATCCAGCGACTTAGACAGGGCAATGGAAGCATCGACGAGTACAACACCGCTTTTAACACGTTGGCCGACCTCTCCGGCCTCAATCCGGTGGGACTCATCAGCGCGTATAGGAAGGGCCTCAACCGAGAGATATCACAGCGACTGAGCATAGCGGAGAACCCCCCCTCGACCTTGGAGGACTGGCAGGACCGTGCCTCCAAGCTCGAGATGAATATACGCGGAACCCAGATTGATCAGGGGCAAAACCGCGGAAGGGAGAAAGCCCTCTATCCTAACCAGTTGTTGGAAACACTTTCCAAAGACCCCCGCCGCCGCACAGACATAGACTCTGCCAAAATCTTGGTCGGCGCCTTCCAGCGCCGCCCCAGATTCCAAGGACCTCGCTTGTCCCCAGAAGAACGCGAACGCCGTCGTGTTAACAATCTCTGTTACAAATGTGGAGGAGCAGGACACATTGCAACGTTCTGCCGTAATCAGAACAAGCAGACACCCTCCACCAACACCACCGCTGGAGGATCCTTCAGAACTAGGAACACAGAGACCCAGCAGCAGAACCCCAGTCCACTCCATACAATGGCCAGGGCCTTACAGACGATGAGCGATGCGGAGAAAGAAGAAGCCCGTAACCTCATACAAGCTGCCCTCAGTATAGAAGAGCCTGAAGAAGAGGAGGGTTTTTAGAGCGTCCTCATGTCGCGACGTCATGGAGGACGAAAGGTTTGCAACTCGCTTCCCCAAACAAGTTTGATGTGCTTTCGATGCCAGATGATATTCCAAAGGACATTTACCTACCAAATTGGCCGGCCAATTTATATATCTCATCTCTGAAATACAATGGTTCACCATCTATTCGCATCGTCATCACCATCTTAGGGAAACACCAAAACGTCGCAGTAAAAGGACTGGTGGACAGCGGAGCCACAGGAATCCTTATCAATTGGAGGATCGTTAAACAATACGGAATTCGGACGTCCCACTGGAAACACCAATACCCGTCAAAAACGTGGATGACTCAGAAAATGCCCTAGGACAGATCACCCATTACTGCGTATTGCGCATAAGGATCAAAGGGCCCAATGGAGCAGCTCATGAAGAGCGATCCCGTTTTACATTACAGACCTAGGACAGGATGACATTGTCCTTGGAACGGACTGGCTCAGAGAACACAACCCCAGCATTAACTGGGAACAAGACCAGCTTGTATTGGAACGATGTCAAACAAATGTAACCTAACCAATGGACCCGTCCAAGTAGTAACATCGACACACTACCGCTCGCTCAACGAGAGATTTGGAAAACAATTAAGAAGATGGCCCGCCTGCTCTCTCGCCCAACCTACAGACACAATCCCCAGCGAGCAGGAAACATACACACTCGCGCTCTCCAACATCCGACACTCGTCTTGATCTCTTCTGTGGGAGAACTACTACTTCCTCCTCATCAGAATCCTCCCACAGCTCATCAATCTCCTCATTGTCCTCTAAGTCCTCCAAATCACTCAAGTGCCCTAAATCCTCTGAATCCACTGTTGCCCCAGCACGAGACTCCGCGATCAAGTCAGTTTGGGAGTACCACTGACGCCAGATGGACTGCCCATATGACCGAAAAGGATAGGGATCGTCCCCATCAGCCACCAGGCGACTCAAATCTACCCCCTGAAAGAAGGGAGGTACGCTGGAGGCCACCTTACACCGGACTCCCTCCTGAACCCCCAGTCGCCAGCCGTGGATCCAGTCGCAAAAGCCAGCCCATAGGACCTCGTCCATGGCAATCCAATCATCCCTTGTCGATTCCAAACGAAGGGACGCAGCTAAAGCGGTCATTAGGCAAGAAGTCGCTGAAGACATTTAACCCTCACCAAGAAAAAGGTCACGCTCATGGGGACCCGCAATATCAGAAAAGGGTATCGGAAGTGCCGACGTGCGATGGGCATTGTGACTCAAAACAACCGACGATACCGCAAGACGGCGAGGGGATAAACGGAGAGGACGAGAAAAAGGAGTATAGCTGGGGAAGCGACCAAACTCCCAACCAGGAAAAAGAGGAGGAGAGGGACGCAATATCGCAGCGACATGAACGTAACGAAGATCGACAGCAGGCGCAGGTTGAGAATCCTCAGAAAATTGCATGGTTCACTGCAGCAGCAAGGACTCAACGACATGACCGTCTTATACCAGTCAGAAAAATCCGACGAACACGGATTTGTAACGCTGCATGGACGCCACCATCTCTGGAACCCTGTTTCACTGAAGATTTCGATGAACCTGCAATGCAAATACCGAAAGAGTGGATTACCGAAGCACTCGGGGTTACAACAACAGATGAAGACTATGATCAGATTCTTGATCCACAAATCCCCGATGATGTTGTTTTCCGCATACGTCGCACAGCCATGAATGCACAGGAACTTGCAGCAGCCTTTGCCAATAAACAAAAAACTCGCACCCTTGATCAAATGATCCCAGCACAATATAGAAAATTCCGCGACGTGTTTGAAGAAAAGGCTTCCGAGAGACTGCCAATCAGGCGACCCTGGGACCATGCGATTGATCTCAAACCCGATGTAGAGCCTCACTCAGCAAAGGCCTATCCAATGGCTCCCCATGAACTTAAGGAACTAGACAAATTCATCGACGAAAATCTCAGAAAAGGCTACATTCGAGAATCCAAATCACCCTGGGCAGCTCCATTCTTCTTCATATCTAAAAAGGATGGAAAATTGAGACCGGTCCAAGATTACAGGGAGCTCAATAAGCGCACAATCCGGAATGAGTACCCACTACCCTTGATCGGAGAACTGGTCGACAAACTGAAAGGCGCCAAAATCTTCTCGAAGTTCGACCTTAGATGGGGATACAACAATGTCCGCATCAAAGAAGGTGATGAACATAAGGCGGCATTCCGCTGTAATCGGGGATTATTCGAACCCACAGTCATGTTCTTCGGACTCACCAATTCCCCGGCAACCTTCCAGGCAATGATGAATGCTCTGTTCAAAGACCTCATAGATGGGGGCAAAGTCGTCATCTATATGGACGACATTTTGGTTTTCACAGAAACATTGGAAGAACACCGCGGAATTGTTAGACAAGTCCTAACACGACTTAGAGATAATGACCTATTCCTCAAACCGGAAAAGTGCACCTTCGAGAAGGCCGAAGTCGAATATCTTGGCCTGATTGTGTCTCACAACCAGCTCCACATGGACCCTGTTAAAGTCGACGGAGTTATTCAGTGGCCGGAACCCCAAACGGTCAAGCAAACACAGAAGTTCTTAGGCTTTGGAAATTTCTACCGCCGATTTATCAAAGACTACTCCAAGATCGCCAAACCACTGTTTGAATTGACCAAGAAAAACCACATGTGGCAATGGACCCAAAGGCAGCAGACGCCTTTAGTGCACTAAAACATGCATTCACGACGTCCCCAGTACTTGCCATGCCAGACTATGACAAACCATTCAGGGTCGAGTGCGACGCATCGGACTTTGCCACAGGAGCGATACTATCACAACAAAGCACGGATAACCAGTGGCACCCCATTGCATATTACAGCAAATCCCTCAGCGATGCGGAACGCAACTACGACATCTACGATAAGGAACTTCTTGCCATAATCCGCGCCCTCGAAACCTGGCGTCATTACCTTGAAGGACACCCCCATCCAGTAGAAATCTGGACAGATCACAAAAACCTGGAATATTTCCGCACAGCACGGAAACTTAACCGCCGACAAGCCAGATGGAGCCTATTTCTCACCAGATTCGACTTCTCCATCATTCACAAACCAGGCTCGGCCAATAAGTCCGACGGTCTGTCCAGGCGTCCAGACCATAAAGAGGGGGTGGAAAACGACAATTCCGATCGAGTCTTATTGGAACCGCAATTTTTCCAAATCCGAGCCACAGGAAGAGGAAGCGTGACCAGTTTAGGAGACAAAACCCTTCTAAAACGCATCCGAGAATGCACAGAGCACGACGAGGTCGTAACTACAGCAATGGAAACAATCCTAAACGCAGGACCTAGAGCGATTGCAAAAGGGTTACAGGAATGGAATTTGGAAGATGGACTAATCCTATACAGAGGAAAAGTCTACATCCCAAAAAACCTCGAGCTACGTCGCGAAATTGTGAAACTACACCACGATTCACTAGCTGCAGGACATCCAGGACGATGGAAGACTTATGAATTGGTCCAGCGCAACTACTGGTGGCCAGGGATGACTAATTTTGTCAGAAACTACGTAATGGGATGTGCCATTTGTCAATCCACCAAAAACGACACACACCCCACTTATGTTCCAGTACAACCGACAGAAGCGCCATCACAGCCATGGGAATACTCCACCACGGACTTCGTCACAGACCTACCAGAAGTCCAGCAGTACGACTCCATCAACGTGGTGGTAGACCAATTCTCCAAGGCCATTGTCATATCACCCTGCCGGAAAGAAATCGACGCAGACGGAACCGCCAAACTGTTCATGGACAATGTTTGGAAACGATTTGGACTTCCGGAAAAAATGATCTCCGACCGAGGACCACAGTTTGCATCCAAAGTCCTCCAAAGCATTTACAAAGGATTGGGAATTCGATCGGCACTCAGCACTGCTTATCACCCTCAAACGGATGGAAGCACAGAGCGCGTCAATCAAGAAATCGAGCAATATCTCCGAGCCTTCTGTAATTCCCACATGGACAACTGGGTAGACCTTCTTCCTTTTGCCGAGTTCGCACACAACATCAAAGTTCATTCGGCTACCCGGAAATCACCGTTCGAATTACTCCACGGATTCCAGCCTCGCTTCCAACCCAGGATCCACATGAATGCCGCTGTTCCCACAGCTGAACAACGGCTGATAACCATGCAAAAGACCCGAGAAGAAGCCAAGGCGAGTCAGACTATCGCTAAAGAGGATATGCGAAGACAGGAGGACAAGTACGGGAAAGCAGAGCCCATGTTCAGGATAGGGAGCAAAGTCTGGTTAGATGGGAAAAATCTCAAACTCCAATATCCTAAAGCCAAGTTTGGACTCAGACGGCAAGGACCTTCTCGAAGTAACCCAAGCCATAGGACCGGTCAATTACAGACTAAAGCTCCCAAGGACTTGGAAAATCCACCCTGTCTTCCACGCGGGACTTCTCACGCCATACCAAGAAACCCCTGAGCACGGCCCCAACTACACTCCGCCACCACCGGAGGTTATAGACGGGGAACAGGAGTGGGAGGTGGAGAGCGTTGTCAAATCCCGAGTTTTCGGAAAAAACCGACGGCTACAATACCTCATCAAATGGAAAGGATTTCCCGACGCCGACATGACTTGGGAACCGGCAAGCAATGTCCGCCATGCCAAGGAAAAGATTGCCGAGTACCATCGGAAACACCCAGGGGCTCCAAGGCCGATCAGAAGCTTAGGAATTGATCCTGGAATATTTCAGCGATCCCTGCGAGAACCAGCCACGGCAAGTCTATAAAAGACCACACCTCAATCCTTTCCAGATCAGCATTCCAAACTGGATCCTGCTACTGCTACACTCCTCGCTCTCAACTTTCTCATCAACCTTTTACCCTTGCCTCGTCTTCCTCCTCTATTCTAAAAAATGTCTGCCCACATCAACAACATCCTCTCCGCCGCTGGCCTTGCCCCTCGCTCCGCCCCCAGTCTTCACTCGTCCACCACCGCCGCCTCCACGGACTCCCTCCCCGACCTCATCTCGCTTTCCTCCCCTGAACCCTCCGCTCCTGCCAGTCCCCAGGCGTCATCACCCACTACGGGTGAGGCCGCCGAGTCCACGTCCCTTTCCTGGGGCGACTCAGAATGGAGCTCGGAGGAACGGTGGAGGGGCCTCGAGCCTATCCTCGTCACCACCGTCACCACCGTCGCCAGAGATCCCTCCCCAGTTCCAGTTCCGGAACCTGCCACCCCCGAGACCGCTTCCAACATCCCCGCTCCCGCCCCCGCCCGACGCGCCAAGAAGCCCTTCTGTTGGAAGTGTCACCGTCCGGGGCACGTGAAGAAGGACTGTCAAGGGCGCCGCCGCTTCAAGGGGCAGACGGCTCGTCGGTCGAGGACCACCGCCGCCTCATCCAGGACGGCGACTGACGATTGGGCCGGCAATTCCGCTGGCTGGGACACCCACCACGAGGCGTGGGACAGGGTCGACGCGGTCGACCAACGCCTCGACCCCACCGCCACCGCCTTCCGGGAATACCGGGAGTTCCTCCGCGGCCGCCTCCGTGACACCGAGGCGGCTATCGACAAGTTGAAGGAGCGTCGGATGTACTGGTCCGACAAGCTGTGGGAGGTGGAGTGGAGTGACCCGCCGCGCCCTTCGCTGGAGAAGGTGCGCCGCCACAGGGCGAGTTGGGAGGACGAGGAGGAAGAGCCCCCCACCCGAGCTGGGGCTTTTGAGGACATGTCGGGTCGACATGTCATAGAAAGGGGGTGGTGTTAAGAACCGTACGTTTCATTTCTTTGTTCTTAACATTACTCCATTCGACATCCCCACCATGGCCCATTCGCCAAGGTCCTCGCCATCCCTTTACTTTATTTATCATCATATCTACATGCATACATGGACTCTATCGCACTGCCTCGATCCCATTTCTGTTTCCATCATGATCGTGGCAGTGTTACTCCACCTATCCGTTTTATCTTTGTTTCATCGCTATCGGCGCAGCCTTGCGCAGCCCTGCACAGTTACTACCGTCTCCTTAGATACGGCTGCGGCTGCGCATCCCTCATGTATATATACCGAAGAGCTGAGTCCTGGCGACTCAGCTTAACCACTTTGCATACTCTATAGGACTTGTCCTGTCAGTTGCCAGTGCTCCCTTGAGCCCCTCGCTGTGTGCTTCCCCTCTCTCAGTCGCTCTCAACTCTCTTAGTCGTTGTTCGCCTCCTGAGCAGGTCAGCACTCTTGTTAGTGTGTAGCCTGAGCCATTGCCCGGTCACTATAGGACGCCGGTCCTTAGCAGGCTCATTATAAAACGTGGTGGTTTGACGTGCCTTGCAGCCAGGCCGAGCAGGAAGGCTGATATTTGTGTGTTGAGAAACGGAGGTCGATGCGGTTGGCTCCTCCGTGTAAGCCCTGATTTGAACGGGCGGTCGCTTTCGTTTTGGCGGCATGCTGAGGCGAGTGGTGGACCAGGCTTCAGTTGTGTTGCTGCAGCAAAATGTCTGACTGGTATTAGGGTCAGGGCAGGCTCAGGCGAGGCAGAAAGCTCATGCCAGGTCATGTGACATACAGTGCACGTGACATATATTCATGTTTCTAGACCGAGACAAACTGCGCTATGGAAAAAATGGACTATGGATGGCAAGCAGATGGTGTATTGTATCTACGGAGGGTGGACAAGACCTAGAAGCCGTAGTGTACATAGAATGCTGAGAGATTGACCCTGTAATCACAAAAAAACGTTAATATTCCAGAGAAAAGCAGAAGGGAGGTACTTGCCTGCGTCCAGTAAGAATAAATGCACTGTCTTCTGCAGCCATGGCATATACCTTGTCTCCCTGACTGGCGAATTTGACGTCTTGATGACATGCAGCTATTAGTTTCTGCAACCGATGTAGTTCACGATCATCGCGACTCGGTTCACCATTATTGGTTGACGACATAAGCTGCAACGCAGCACCGTGCAGCGCCTCCATCCGCACTTTCACCGCAGCGATATAGGGCCCAGCCCATTGGTCGGCGTGTCTCTCCTTCATCTCCCAGCGCAACTTGATAAGCTCTCCCCAGAAACGATCTTCGTCGGCTTTCATGGATGGATCGCGGCGAATATCGTCAGTTCTGACAGCGCACGCAATCGTATTAGTGTAGGCCCTATTGTCGCAGTTTGGTGAGCCAACGAACAAGGGAACTTGGCTTGAGACACTCACCGCGGCTCCGCATGGGCTTTACGCAACGAAATTGTGGTCTCACGAGCAGCCTTGCTTATCTTACGTCTTCCGATGCGATGAGCATAGTCATACTCTCTCTGGTATTGTTTGCACTGCTCGCAATGGCTGCCAGTGAACGAGTGAGCCTGTAAACTTAAAGCATGTGAAATGAAGTTTACTTTTGGTAATATCGAGCCGTTTTTGTTCGTTTTCCTGGAGACATGAAGAAGCAACGATAGAAAGGGCAAGTAAAAGGATAGGGCAGAGAGATAGGGCAAGCTGCAAGTAGAGTACATGTATAAGGCGCCGTGACGGAAATGGCGAGCAGAGGGAAAGCGCAGAGAGAGGGCAGGCGCCAACTGGAGTTCGTGTCCACATCACACGTAACACGACATTACGGTGCCGACAACACTCCCCGCTCAAATCATGGCTTCACTCTGCAATGTACAATCCCGAAAATGAGTAAAAAATGCTGGGGCATAGTCAAAGCACTATATGTGCTTTTTTCCTGATTTTTTTGACTGTGATTTTGTTGTAATATAGACAGTGCACACATCTTTGTACCATCTGGCAAGCCTTCGGCCATGCTTTCCCAGTGTTCTCAATCGAATTAAAATGATTCACACTTCACGGGCATAGAGAGCAGACTTTATTGTCGATCTACAATACTAATGACTGTCGAGCTCCATTGAATTCACATAACCGTTTCCAACCAGGCCTCAGCTTGCTCGACATTGCGAAATCCCTTGTGCAGTGCATTGGGATATCCCACGACAGACATATTGATGCTCTCGCTAAGCGCCGCAGGTCACTAAGGCATCAAATTTCAGGGGCGGGAAATGTTACCTGTTGAAGAAGACGCCAGTAACACGGCCACGCGCTACAGCATAGACGGGCCAACCGCTGCACGGGCGACTGCCACGGGACATACCTGCTGCAGGCGTGTAATTGGCATCTTCATGGCGCGACGAATCTGTGGTCTTTGCACCGGGGGTACTCTTAGCCTCTCCGTGGCATGACAAAGACTGCTTGCCGTAATTTTTGGGTGCCGTGCGTGACTTGGCCTTGCTTGGAGTAACGGGTGGACTATCGTTAGAGACCGTCGACTCGGTGGAAACAGACGGCATAGACTTGGATGTTTTCGAGGAGGACCTAGAAGTAGAGGACATGGATGGAGGCGGGGGTGGTGGAGGGGCGGGCGGGCGAGGAGGAACATTGCCGTCAACGCCAAGCAGTTCGAATGCATCTGCTAGGCGGCGGGCACATTCGGCATTATCGAGCGCATTGCGAGCGGCGGCGAACATTTCGTAGCATTGACATATATTTGCCGGGTCCCTGCGAATGACTTCGCCAATCGAAGCCCTGCCAGTGCTCGCTCGTTACCATAAAATGTTGCTAAAGGAGATGTCACTTACCAATCGGTGTAAATTCCAGAGAATGGGCCACTTGTAACCACGTAGTACCTACGAGCGCCCGGTACAGCGCTCTCGGTGTACGTCGGCAGCTTGAGATGGGGATCTATGAATGGATGGTAAGCTACACAATGCAGAAGGCATGTCCAACATACCAGCCTGCATCGCATTGAGATCGTACAGAAGGAAATGCGAGGGGAGGGTTGAGGGGCGGGGAGAGAGCAAAAATTGTTGATGATGGTTGATCCCAGGAAGCGAGAGCGTCTAGAAATGGGGAAGACGGGTGGCACAGATCAGCGGACAAGGAGCGAAAGCGGTGGGAAGAACCCAAGGGATGGTGCCCAACCCTCGTGTAACTCGCCCGCGTACGAACGGAAGCACCGACAGGACGCCTAGTACCCTGTCGCTACGCGTTGAAACCATCCCGAGAAAGGTGACACTGTCGGCACCGTTGGGCCCCGGCATTCCGCTGGAGCGAGCTGATGTTTACCCTAGTAAAAACAAGCACTGGTCAGTTTACTTGGAAACCAGGTCCACCACGTCTCCCGAATCTCTTCCCAGTTGATACTCACCGTTATTTCCTTCCTCTTGCCACCACCTTTCACGGGGATGTGGGCTGACGAGAAGCAGGCGGATCTACTGCGGGGCTTCGTGCCTGCTTATCACGAGGCCCAAGCCAACAAGACCTTGAAGGAATTTTGGCCTACGGTCTACGCCGCCTGGTTCATGCAATATCCCGAAACCGACATAGTTCAGACCGGGCCAAAGGTCAAAGGTAATCCTCCTATTTGCACGGTGAGTGTCCTCATGATGAACAGGCTGTTCTGTGATTGACGTTGACCTAGAGAATCCAACAATGGTTTAACAACCATGCACGCCCCGGTAAAACATTGTCATTCATGGCGGGCGGGAGCGACAGCAAACCTATGCTCACTCGAGCCCCGAAAGGCAAGAAGAAAAACGATGTCTTGAAGCTGACGGGCGCCACGTCAAAAAAGACTGCCGACTTCCTGATCTATGAAAAGCTGTATTGGCCCGAGCTCAAGGAGAAGATTGACGAGGCTTACCACAACCATCTGAATGACACGCCGACCGAAAAGCAGGTGGCGGAGGTGACCTTTCGCAACAGCATGTGTGCCGAGTTATTTGCAGCTGCACCGCAAGACGTCAAGGAGCGTGTCTGGAAGGTGCAGCAGGGCAAAATTGATACGTCCAATGACGAAGAGGAGGGGCTGACTGAAGAGGAGCGCAAGCGGTGCGTGGTAGCTCGAAAATACCAAGTGTGAGTTCCAAAGGGTTCTAATATCATAGCATTTACTTATGTTCTGCTTTCGCCAGGGCAATTGATCTCCTACCTGGCACTGTAGCCATGATGCTTCAAGAAGTCAAGGAACAGACAGGTTTGGAAGGCACATTCATGTTCAGTGGCCCTCACCCTAAGGAGGGAGGCGCGATCATATCATTCACGTACGTGTCCCAACTATGTGCGCTTATTGCATCTTACCTTGCTGTGTAGGGTGTCGACGGGACAGGACGATGGCCGTAGTTTGGTTCACTATGTCTCAAACTTCAAAGAGACCTTCGAGGCCGAATTCCGCAAGTACCTGAGGCACATTTTCCGTAAGTATTGAATCACCTTGATTGCTCCAGTATGACTCACATGTAAGGTCCGCAACAGCCCCTGCAGTATGCCAAGAGCGGTCACTTCTTAATATCGAGGTCAAAACGTCGAACCAGGGGACGCCAGCCCCACAGCAAGTCGAGCAAGCTGGTGGACTGGGACAAAGCAGTACTCAGCCACCGCTGGGCGAGAAGCCCCAGGACGACTCCACTCTGCACTCGATTGAGGGCGCTGATGGTGAGGGCACAGAGGGCAAGGGTGCTGATGGTGAGGGAACGCATGACGAGGGCGCGGAGGACAGTGAGAGCGATGGGGCTGAGGAGGAAAGCGAGGCTCAGCCAAGTCGTCCAGTCAACGAATACTTACTGCAACGGGAGCGCAATATTCAGGCTCAAAAAGCGCTGCTTGTCGAGCTCGGTCTTGACAAGCCCCTTATAGAGCCCAAACCTAAGAAGACACAGAAGAGAACGCCAAAGGGCATCCAGAAACCTTCGCGTGTTTCGCCGCGTATTAATAGTGGCTCAAGGTTAGTTCTGCAACATTTATCTAAGACGATTAAATGACTTACTGGTTCGATATGTCATAGCACTACTGAATTGGTATTGTCAATTCCAACAGAGAAGACAACTGACAAGCCGTCCAGTGTTGCTGGTATGGATGTCGACAAGGAGAGCCAGAGTGTCACAGGGCAAGTCATGCAGCAGTCACGTCAGGACTCGACATCGACAACCTCCCAGTCAACCTCTCAGGACTCCTCGATGAATGTCAAGGTCACCACACTCGCTGCTGCTCCAACCAATGTGCCTAAGATAGACACATGATTCAGTACCACAATTCCATATGACCATGCCGAGTCAGCTTGACACCGTCGCATACTAGATTGCGGAGCTCACCTTGGCCAACATTCTAGTGTAGCCATAGTAGTATGCATAGAATCAATGTCATTGTTCCCATGTATCCCCGTTCAGGAATACCCGCCCACAGTCCGTAGGGCTCAAAACAAGTTACCATGATGTATTGCGTGGCCAGGTACACGTCACGTCTGCAATAGTATATGCCTAGGTGCAATGTGGTATATGCCGGGGCGATGTATTCATAGTCCCATGCCCAGGCAACATCAAATCATAGGTATATCCCTACAGTGGGGGCATATCCCAATGGTTGGCCAAGGGGTACATATGAAGTCCCCAAGCATATCTCTATGCTTGGCCAAACTGGTGGGGATGCTGCACCACCCTATATCCCTACAGTTGGCCAAGACGTATGTATCAACTCCCGCGGCATATCCCTGTGATTGGCCAAGGGATATGTATGCCATCCCGCGGCATATCGCTATGGGTGGCCAAGACCAATTTATAACCCACAGGGGTATATGTTTATGCTTGGCCAAGACAGAATGGTGTTGTTCAGGGGGCATATCCATATGCTTGGCCACGGGATAAGTATGCTGCCCTGTGCCATATCCCTGTGTTTGGCCAAGGGATATGTATGCTATCCCGCGGCATCTATCTATGGGTGGCCAAGGCATACTTATTTCGCATAAGCACATATCAATATGCGTGGCCAAGGCGTACGTTTGCCATCCCGTTGCCATATCCTGATGCTTGGCCAAGCCGACGGTATGCCGCGGAGGGGCATATTTCTATGCTTGGCCAAGACAGACGCATATCGCATAGATGCATATCACTATGCATGGGAAAGGTGTACTTATGCCATCCCGCTGCCATAGCCTTATGCTTGGCCAAACCAGTGGTATGCCGCGCAGGGGTATATACAGCATGCTGGGGGTCACACCTATGAGGCAGTTACCTCGCCGCTGGGCGACCGTATTGAGATATCAATAAGCCATATAACATAGCCAAACCTGCAACAAAATGACATATGAACACGATCTAGTTACCAGTAGTCAGTACTTGTAATTCAGGATAGTCCTTCGTTCTGATTAACAGGATGTGCAAACGGCTGTATATGTGGCAATCATTCGGAGCTACAGATCATCCATTACCTTAAGTATGCCCAATATAAGTCCCTTCATGGTAGGCGCAGGTTCGGTGAGCCCCTCAATCTTACTGAAACGCCCTTTAACATATCCGCGCGAATATAAAGACCATTTTTATTGCGAGATAAGGAGTTTAGGAATGCTTCCTCTGCATTTTCCTATCTTCAAACTCTGAAAGATTATTCTGAAGCATTCCACTTATTGTATTGCATGCCGCAGTATAGTGTATCTCCAGTTGACATGCCGCGGCACTATTGTTGCTTGTGCCGGCTTCATATGACTCTGAAATACATAATACCGACTTACCGTGGCATATCCTGTCACTAAGTCATGGATGCGAAATGATTTTAAGCAAATGGCAGAATCCCGCGGCTTGGTACTTTGCAGTGCATCGACATTTAATGCAAGATATTCTACTGCTTATCACAAAATACTCTAATATTTCTGCATCAGCTTCTTATAGCTATCGCGCGCTTCCCTCAGATCGCGGGATACTTCCATATGGCCCTCAAAGAGCCTTTTGAACACGTCCAATTCCCTATCATACCTCGCAGCCTCGGCAGCCATTATTTGCTGGGATACCCTCATACCAAGTGATGCTGGATGTAGATGCCGGACCCTGCTGAGGTAGGGGCAAAACACTATTGGCTGGGGCTATAGAACAATCAACATATGCACACAAATGTATATATCGTCTGGTGATACGCACCGAACTCAAGAAACCCATTGGGGGCAAATCTGACTGACGGACGTAAAACAATATCAGAATCATGCATGATCTACGATAATAATCCAAAATACTCACCTCGTCATGTCCACAATCCCCGGTTGTATCTACCCCGTCATCCTGCGGCATTCGGGCTTTCCCCTTCCCCTCTGTGGGACTTCCAGTGACAGGAGTTAGTTCAGCCTTTCGATAAGGAATATTAGCAATGATTACAGTAAAGAAACAATAGAATATACCTCTACACTGTGTTGTATGCCGGAGGACGATGCTTCGGGGACCTCGGAGATTGTGGGGTAATCTGGCAATGCGAAGAATGCGTCCTCCATTTCTTCGATATCCACAGTGTCTGCCTGCACAGTGTGAGGAATGGACAAGGAGGCAGTACGGCGTCCACATACCTTGTCCGCCTGCGCTACAGCTCCCGCCACAGATTGCACGGCATTCTTGGTAACCGCGAAGTCATTTTCCATCGCTTGCAGATCGGTCTTATCATTTGACGCTCTATAAGCAAGCGCAAAGATAGCGTTAAGCGTTGCACTTACCTGAACCCCGTGTGGGGTATTTGACCTTGCCACAGTCTCGTCTTCGGAATGCACAGTGGAGTCGGCTTGGGCATTGTCGATGTCCATGCCTGCTTCAGGGTCGGAATCATTGGCAAGCTCAGCCATGAAGGACTCCAACTCATCAGGGTCCATTATGATGAAGGTAAGAGGTGGTAGGGTTCCCTCGGCGCCAATCTACATCGGCATCACATACGGCGCGTTGGTCACGTGACACCACTGAGTTTGCCGCGTCAACGGCGAAGTCAGAACACCGCCCTGCTCTCACTCTCCACTCACCATCATGTCCACCTCCTACACCCCTGCTGAAGAACGTGTAATTCGTCGCGCAGTTCGCGTACTTCTCGCTTTGACTGAATTAAATACCCGCGGGACTGTCAATGAGAAGGACTGGGAGCACCACCTTTCTGCTGAGCAGGTGTGTGTCTCCCTTTTCATTCCCTCGCTATTTACTAACTACATTACACCCGTATAGAAAACCCTTGCCGCTGCGTTCGGCGTGGCAAAGGGCGCGAATGAACGTATCATTCTCACGCCCATTCTGATCAGCTGGGTTGTGGAGACCTTTGCAGCATGCAAGGCATCCCGCCCGGTCAACTTCCAGTCCATCAAGCTGGACGACCCTCGTGTAACGCCAGAACTGCTCGCGCGCTACCATTCTGGCACGTGGCCAGACGACATCGAGAAGTATAGGGTGTTGGAAGATGGGAGTCAGCCACAGCACAAATGGTGGGCTATTGACGGTACATGCCATGTCTATTTCGACTCTGGTACACCTCTAACAGTTTGGAATCGCATTTCAGCACGCCCTGCGCAGCCCGCGGACACGGCTACATCCCCGCCCCATGCCGCTCCCAATCCGTCTCCCCCACAGGCCCCGCCGACTTCCACGCAGTCTCCTGCGACGACGACGCCGTCGCAGGCAGTTACGGGTGCATCCGCCCGCCCTCGCCCTCGCCCCCTCCCCCAAGTCATTCTTCCCACCACAAAAGGAGGTGTGCCAATCACCAGAAATACTGATGATTCTGCGGAAGTGCAGGCTCAGATGGACCGCAACCGCGCACGCATCCAGCAGTCCAAGAAGGCCCCAGGAACACCTGGCGTGCCATCAACCACCGCGATTGCCCCTGAGGCCTGTAAGAGCAAGTGCCGCGCAGACGTTTTGGATGAAGAGGCAGAATCACCGCCACTCTCGCCACAGAAGCCCTCGAAGTCTGCCAAGGGGAAGGAGAAGGCCTCCGCTGCCTCTGAACCCACGCAGCCTGCAGCCCACAAGTCAAAGGCCGCCCCCAAGACTTCCAAGGCGAGGGCGAAGCCCGCAGGCTCAAAGCAAACACGCAAGACTGCCGCGCCGGTGAGGCGAAGTGCGCGGCAAGCCGCAAGTCAGGATGTTCCTCCGGCGGACGATCGGCAGGGGCGTGGTGGTGAACCGCGCGCAAAAAAGGTGAAAAAGGACTATGTGGTAAGGCCGCCCATTACAGACTGTCTACCGACCCCGCGCTAACCCATGTGCGTTTAATATAGCATACGGGATATGGCGACAGGTGGTATACGGAGGAAGAGGTGGAATATATAAGGGAGGCCCTCAAAATCCCGGTGAGTAGTTTTTATCATCTACATCTCGGTATAACACTAATCCTTCCGACATCGCAGCTCGACGCGTGCACGCTATGCAAGGCAGAAGGCAACAAATGCGTCCAAACTTCTGCAGGAAACGCTTGCCAAGGGTGCCGAGGCCGCAAACGCAAGTGCTCACACCGCGCATGGGGCGCCGGAACTGGCAACCGGACAGAGTGGGATCCAGAGGACTACCTCGATGTCCTCTGGCAACATGGTAAGACCCCCAATCCCGAGTTCCCTGCAGACAGCAGGAGGACGTCCCTCCGCTTCCCAGACTTGAAAGGGGAAGCAAATTACCTCCGGTATGTCAAGGACGCTCAACATGAGGAGGATGTGGAGATAGAGGATGCCGAGCCGTCCGAGGCTGAGGAGGGGGGCCACCAAAGTGAGATGGAGATAGAGGAGGACAGCGCGCAGCGTGAGGTGGAGTCCGAAGAAGAGCATGATGTCCGAGAGGTCGAGGTGGAGATCGATGCAGCAGAAGACATGCCCCTCGGTGAGTTCGATTCCCATTCGAATTCCCCATCCTATTTAACATCCGGTGTAGGGCCGACACAGGCGGGACCAAGGTCCAGATATCAGGCATTGTCCCCCCATCCTCCAATTGCCACCCTCGAAGACCCTGAGCCCAGCGCCACTCCAGAAGCCTCGGGATCCGCTGCCCAACGCTTTGAGGAATTGGTCGCGGACGTTGCCCGACTCCGTCTCGAGTTGCGCACGCATGGCGGGGTTCTGCAAGGTCTGTCACATCTGCCAGAGGACTTCCAGAGGCTCGACACCCGGATCAACAACCTCGCGAGCACGGTCCGCAACGAACAGGAGTCCGTCGGCCAGCGCTTTGATGTGCACGAATCCCGCCTGCAGCACCTTGACAAAGGCTTGGAAAGCCTATCGAATAGCCTCCGCACGGACATCACGGCGATGTCAACGATGATTGTCGCCCGCGTCGACGAGATGCGGGATATCGTGAAACCCCCGCCGCCCCCCGCGCCATCTGTTCAAGTCCCCGCGGGGTTATTCGGGCCGCCGACACATGGTGTACAGTGGGGCGCAGGCTTGGGTAGAGGAAATGGGGGTAATGGCAGTGCTGGAGGATCGTCTGGGAAGCCGGGGTCAGGAGGTCCAGCCTAGCCATCGCTGCCTGCGTACCCGCCGGGAGTTGCAGATGCCCGAGGCATCATTATTGACATCTTGTTTTACATTTAATATGCTGGGAAGTTAATAAAAATTTTCTTGAATGTCTTTCCCAAAGCTAAGATGTTGGACTCAGTCTGATGAAGACACCTCAGACAGAAAGACAATGCAAACACTGCATTCTCAACACAGCATAGTATGAAATACATGGTAGACGTAAAGATGCCTTGTTGAAGACAGGGTATAGTCGTATATGCCATCCAGCTGTACGCAGAATACCTACTTACACACCATGGACGACAAAAACATTATGAGTAAGGCAAGCGGCATGTTGAAGCCTTAAATACGAATGTGAACATATGCCGAAACCCTGGGAGAACTAACCGCAAAGCCATGGAAGCAACACCGCATGCCGCCGCAACGTGGAGCAATCCCGCGGCATGTCGGGAATATGCCTGCATTGGGCCCACGGAATGCCGAAAGAACTGAATGTATGTGGCCCACCGCGCAACGTGGTAGGAGTGTTCATGGAATAGAAATACCGTTGCCAGTGAGACTTAGATGATGTATAATTAACACGGAATGCCGCGGGAACGGTGGTGAGCCTGGCGGCAGGGAGGGGAGATCGCATAGCAGTTTACAGAGTGTCGAGGGAAGGGATGATGGAGGCAGGAGCTAGGACCCAGGCATGTTGAAGCTGGCACAGTCGGCGGATTCGTTGTACAATGCCGGGCAGAGGATGTTGAACCTCGCGGCATACGTTTGGCAGCCCACGGCGTTCTACGCCTTGCGCGCAGACCGCCCCTTGGCGGTTGCAGGCGCAGACGCCTGTGCTGAGCGAGTAGCGGCTCGGCGAGACGTGGGTGGTGCACTAACAATTGCATTAGCAGGGGTTTCAAAGTCGGGTAGGGATTGCCACGTACTCCAGAGCCTTCGCTGTCGGCTTCTTTTTCCTGCGGCCTTCCACGATGTTCTCATCCTGGACCTCTGGCTTACGCTTCCTTGCCGGCGGCTTTGCAACGGGAGTGGGTGCCTTCGCTACACTACGGCCAGCAGGGGCAGGACCTGCGGGGGATTTCGCAGGCGGTCTGGATGACGTTCCAGAGCCTGACGGCATTGCTGCGGAACTTGGGGGGGACCTCCGCGGCTATAACAGGGTGTCAGGGATCCGTCGCACAATGGGCAACCATGTCCCACGTACCTGGCGTGTGGAGGGTGCCGGCCCTTGAATTGCGGCGAGTGCATTTCGAATTGCAGGATTCACCATACCATCAATGTAGATGAAGGCAAAGGGCGATCCCTCAAGGTAAGGCGGGCCTGCCCCCTCCTCATCCACATCATTGGAGAACTGGGCCTCGTGCATGTCGTGCATCGCACTGCCGACGACCAAAGCAAAGACCTCTAGCCCCCGCCTAGAACGGACGGTTCCTGCATCACCTGAGGTGCTGGGCATCAACCAGGGTTCATCGTCAAGCCACTCCTGAAGGTCGTCCAAGCCATCCTGAGTATGCACCTCCGCGGGAAGCCATTTGGCCTGGCTATTCCAGGCCTCCCAGTGGCCCTTCCAGCTATCCGGCAAGGGCAATGCTGGGGTGGGGCCAGGTACCTATACCGCGTGAGTATGTGCGTTGTCAGGCAAACCGCATGACATGACATACCGGTGGCATTGCCGAGATCGCGCGGAGCAGTGCCGAATAGTCCGGCTCGCTCGAGAGGCCCGCCAAGTACTGCGACTGCAATGCCGCCTTCCCGCGGGTATCTGCAGGGCAGTAGAGGACGACGGGAGCATTGCCGGTACTCTTCCGCCCATTGTGGGCCTTGGGGCCGACTGCGATACCACCCACCGAGCTTTTTGCGCTTCGGACAATACTTGCAGGTTCATCCATGCTCTGGTCCGCCATTGCTTGGGTCATTCTCGAGACCTCCTCCTCCTCGTCGCTCGACAGGATCTGGACAACTGCGGACTTCTTCCCCTTGGCTCGTTCAGCCTTCGGCGTGTTTCGTCCAGATGTCCGCGATGCCGCGGCATTGCTGCCGCGCTGTCGTGGGTGGGCAGCACCCTGCCGGTCCGTGTCGTGGTCGACTGCCGAATTCTGAGCCTGCTTCTCTGCCATGTCCCGTACCACCGCTGCCTCCTCGTCCTCCTCTCCCTCCCCCTCCTCCTCCTCCTCGTCCTCCTCCTCCTCAGCACCCTCGTCGCTCTCAGATGAGGAGTCACTGCTCGATGTTGTATTGCCGTCAGAGTCACTGGGAGACGCTGAGGATGACGCGGCTTCTTCAGATTCATCCCCATGCTTCCGGGTATATTTGGCAGTCTTCGACGTCCGGGAGCGCTTGGAAGGCTTACGACCCTTCGCAGCTGGGGCCGCGGCATCTTTGGGGGAAATACGATTACTGGAGGGATGTGCAGAAGATGCTGAGGATTGGCGTGGGACCTGTGCCCGTTTCTTGACAGGTCTCTGCATTCGGGTAGGGGACTTTGCTCGATGACGGATGATGCGATCCCCGACGACCTCTGGATATGCATCCCACTTGAAGGGAATAAGTCCCTCGTCGATTCGGCTATGCCAGTGGGTGTACACGTCCCGAACCCAGTGACGGTTCCACTTGGACGGATGAATCCAACCTTTGTACTCGTCCGGGAAGCAGTCATGCGAGTAGTATGTGCTGTCGTCGCCGAAGACCAACCCCCATGGTACGCTACCCTTCTCCTCGCCGATGGCAATATCTGGAAGACATGTAAGTGTGTGTTTATCAAAATCATCTGGCGACTCACGGAAATGCGCAGTCATCCAGCGCTTGATCACGGCCTTCCGCTCCTTCCTCTTCAACTCCTCGAATATCTCCATCGACGGCAGTATTGGCCATCCATCCTCGTCGAAGTCGATCTCCGGAATATCCAGGACCGCCTTTCGGACTTGCAGCGATTGCGCGGATTCGGGATCTATGGAGGCTTGGTGAGCGCGAAGCTTCGGAATATGTGGCCGTAGCACGTACCAAGTGCCTGTGTCGCCCACTCGGTCCATTTGTCCAGGATCAATGTATCCTCCCAGTCGGGATGCGTCTCGGTGAATCCCTGCATTCCTGATAGCTCCTGCGTGTAGTCCTGCCTACAAAAGGCTCAGTTGCAGCAGGGAGTAAACAGAAGGATCACATACACTGCATGGACAAGGCGACCTTCGGAGTCACGGAAAGTTGTGAAAAAGAATAAGTGCATCCCACATTGCGACCACATTTCCTTTGCGAAGGAGTGGATGAACTTGGCGGCATATTTGGACGCGTTTCTAACCAAAGTCAGAGACCGTCGCCGGGCATCATGGCACGCATAACTTACTTTCGCTGTACTTCGACCGGTATCTCACCGGCATATTCCATTCGTTCGCCATCGCCACGTACTTGGCCTTCTCCGCAGCGCTCACACCCTTGCACCACTGCGACAGGGTCGCCTGTCTCTTTCCGACCCACTTCGGAGACCCTACCTTGAAGCCGTTGACCTGCTCGAAGTACGCGTGGAACGCATCCTTCTCGACCTGGGCCCTGACGTTTCTCCAATCCGCCTTCTTGACATACTTCTTGACCGCCTTGCTAGGCTTCTTGCGACCGTTGTTTCGGAACCAGATTTGGACACGCTACCCAACAAGGTAAGCATGGGGACAATGATTAATTGAGGAGCTTACCTGCTTGACGAGTTGCTTCCACTTCTTCCAGGGCTCGAACTCGTCCTCGAAGGCGGCCTTCAGGGCGGACACGCAATCACGCGCAATCTTCGCTCGCTGCGTAGAGTCCGCGGCACGGTACTCCGGCAAGCGCGGCTGGAGGTACTGGAGATGACGGACTGGAGGGTGAGTTGGAGCTCGATGGCAGCACTGGCACTCGACGTCGCGGCATCAGGAGGTGGAGAGACGCGTTTGCGAGACTTTTTGCCCTTATGTGCGCGGGCCATGGGAAGGGAGGAAGGGGGGCGAGAAGGAGGGGGGAAGAGGGTGCATTGCGAACTCATAAGCATCGCCCGAAAGCCGCTCGTTCCCATCACGACATGGGCTGTGATCAAGACTATGCCAAATTCCATAACACCTTGGCTGGGATGGAACGTGTTCCCAATCCCATGGCACCATGGCTGGAGTCCAAATTTTCCTAACTATCCCGCTGACCCCATGCTAGCCGAAGACGGTCCGGCGCACATGCACCACATCCCGCACCGTTTTTCCAAGCCGATCATGTTGCCCTTACCGACTGCCATTCCAGTTATCCCATTGCGAGATTGCATTGCGGTCACTCTCAGCCCAGTAGCTGTGTTATAAAGATATACTCTGTATATGTCCGGGACCTACAGCAAACTATCATAGTGAGCAGCATTCTACTTAGTGGACCCACACACCGTGTGCAAAAGTCTATTGCGCCATCCAACCGGAGACCATTCGGCAGGGTGATGTATTTGGCATCAAGTGATCGAATAAACAAATTCGGGTTAATGATCGCTGATGTCGCTAGGCTGGCATCGCGTGATCGAATAATCAAATTCAGGTCAATGATCGATGATGTCACTAGGAACACCGGGCCGAGATCCAATCAAGAGTCTGGTATGAACAGGCGATCAAGGTGGCAAATGCACAATGGCATAGCACTAGATATGCGTGTCTGTATTGTCAAACTGTCAGGCATGTATTGTGTATGACGAGTGACAGGAACTCGTGTTAATTAGATATAGACCATTGTTTACAACAAGGACACAATAGCAATTGTCTCGGCAAAAGAACAAAGAAGCACGTTATGCGTGAACAATACAACAATGGCACATGGAGACAATGATAGCACAATGCGACATGTAGACAATAGGCATGCAGTGCGACTTCCAACAATGCCATGCCATTGTCTATGTGAGGATTTAAGAATGCGGTATCCCGAGGTACCTATATTCAGCACAATAATGTCTTCAACTCCTACGCCTGATGGTGACTCTTTATCCCATTGTGTATACGCACCAGCCATGGCCGAATATCTTTCTAATCGCTTTCTCAATGTGCTCGAGCAACAGCGCTGCGCGGCTGCTAACTCAGAGCCTCCTGCGGACATCCGGCGTCCTGCAACAATTATCCCAATCCGGTCATATCCGAACTAGATTTCTGCGCGGATATGCTGGTAACTGCATTTAATGAGCGAGGTATGTGTTTACCGGTATTCCATAGCTCCGATGACATCCTGACAGGGAATAGTGACGCTCGATTGGGACTTGGAGCGCTATTCTGAACGCAAACGAGAGAAGGACTCTCCGACATTCCTTCGGCGCTATCCACCGGCTTGTGGGCATCCCAGATATACGAAGCCGTGTATCGGAGTTGACAAGCACGGACGAATATTCTTCTGGTACTTGCCAGGAATCATATCCAAGGAACGCGAGGTAACTCTTGTCTACATTGTTCCATACCTCATGCTCATTCAACGCTAGATTAAGATGAAAACAGCAACGGAGCATTTGAATGCCCATGTCCGAAAGTCCAATCCCTCTCGAAAGAGGAAAGGCGGCGCCAAGCACGGAACATGGAGGGAATCTACAACTCTCTTTCACCCTGCGGAGAGATGCAAACAATTCACACCCGGCACAGTGTCACTGTCTCCTGCTTGGTTTCAACAGGCTAAGAATGTGAGTACGATTGTATCAGAACCCTATCATCCACTAATCCGAAGCATTCATGCCTGCAGGGCCCAGATGACGAGTTATTCACCTCGCCATTGATAAATCCTGCACGGCGTAACTCCGATGGTATGCAGTGGGCCGCGGAGATCGCGGAGTCCTCTGCGCTATTCAGTGCCATACTGCGCGTCATTCACCCCGAGTTGTACAATGCCGCGGCATCCGTCATGCAGCAGCTACGGACGATTGAACGACTTACACCAGCCCTGCAAGAGTGGCCATCCGTCTTCAACGGCGTTGCAGTGATATCAAACCGGTTAACACCTGCACATCGTGATGCGCAGAGTCGTGCCTCGTGGTATGATATCCTATGCACCATCGGATCGTATCAAGGGGCGACATTTAGCCTACCAGGCACCGGCCTAGAACTCGCTTACAAACCCCGAACTGTGGTGGCGATATCTGGCAAAGCCCTGGACCACGCCGTCTCCGACTTCACTGGTGAACGCGTTTGTTACGCATGGTTCATGAGAGACATAGTGCATGATCGTTTCGGGCAAGAGGCAGCAGGATGGATGAGGATGAGCCGATATGAGGATAGGGGCGGGAGGGGCGGTACGGCACATAGTGGTTCCGATGATGATTTGGAGCAATCGCTCCACGCGCTTGGCAGATTGTCCCTATCATGAGATGCGATCGACCTGTAGTGTACCTATTATCCAGTGTCTTGACAGTAAGGAAATTACTTTCCAGAGGCATCGAGCCATCTCTGTATCGCGTCTCCTCATTCTGTGAGCATTCAACGCAACTGACTTCATGGCTCGGACTTCAAAACGAAAGAATGGGATACGATACGCTGCACCACCCAAGGGGCGGAGCGCACACGTCACCCTGGTTGTTGAAGAGACAACACGGGGCTTCAGGCAAATTGCCGTCGAAAAGCCTCGCCGACTTCGCGCCGCGATTGATGTACCATCGGGTGGGACACCTATGCCTGAGAGAGAGGGCTCTGGACCATCTCGAGAAGCCATATTCAATGCCCTTCCAGGCCCACGGACTGAGGAATACGAAGTCATGAATAATGACTTCGTGGATGAGGATGGGATTCGAGACCCATTGGCAGATGTGTACCGCAAGGTGAGCCTGTTGCAGGCATTTTGGCGCATGCCGCGGACTACGTTACTCATGCCGCGGCATAGGGCCAACATGACTACCTGCGTGAGTGGTTGCCTAAACGCGCGGAATACATGCGCGCGATGCTGGAAGACGAGTGCCCGCCGACTGAGACGTCCTGTCCCACTTGTAACATTGCTGAAGGTAGCTGGCGGTGTCTCGACTGTCTCGGACGTGTATTCGAGTGTACCCTTTGCTTTGCCAAGCGCCACGCAACCTTACCGTTTCACCGTGTCGAACGCTGGACCGGTGAATTCTTTGCGCCATCATGGCTTCGCCTGGCAGGGGTCAAGATCCATACCGGGCATGGTGGGCATCCCTGCCCCCACGCAAGCGCGAGAAACCGGGAATCCAGTCTAGATGCCCAGGAGGAAGATGGGCAGGACGATCCGGAAGTCTTTGACGGAGATCCTGCACTACCCTGGACTGCGGCGGAGGACGATCTGCTGACGTTCCAGACAGACACATTGCCGAAGAAGGCGAGGGATTCGGATGGGAACCCAATCATGTGCATCGTGGACCCAAGCGGTGTCCACCGTATCCCTGTTGTCTGGTGCTGCTGTCCGGATGCTGACCCACCCGCTCTGCAATTATTTCGGATGCAGATGTTCCCTTCGACATTTCATGCCCCAGAGACTGCATTCACGTTCAGAGTTCTCGACGACTTCAGGATCGACAACTTGGAATGTAAAACGACTGCTTACCATTTCTATCACAAGTTACGCAGGCTCACAAGTAGCGCATTTCCATCCACTGTACCCGTGCGTTAACCACTCAGCTGCGACTAGTATCTGGCTGATTTAACAACAGGATCGATACCGCGAGCTCCTTCGCGTTGAGCGGCAGTGGCGGGATATGAAGCTACGAAAGTGGTTTGGGATGGGTCATGACCGAACCGAAACAGAAACACCGGGATGCCGCGCGATCTTTTGCCCTACATGTGCACAGCCTGAGTTCAATCTCCCCGCGGACTGGAAGACATGTGATCCTCGACGGTACGTTTCTCCTGCCATATTCAATAATTCCCCGTCACCTAACACTGGGGTAGGTGGATCTTCCTGCGAACATTCGTCATGGATGGCAATTTCGAATCAACTGGGTCTAAAATGCGGAGACCTGCGAACGATGTCCAGCTCAGTGAAGGTGCAGGGTTCATGGTTGGCCAGGAACAATATAGAAAGCATCTGAAAGCCGCGAAGGACACAACCGAGGTATGTGGAGGTCCTGCAGTACTTGCGCCCTGTACCAACATATGGCGCGGCATACAGAGATCAACATGCAACGAGCACCGAGCTGTTAACCGCGTGAATGCTGATCGGCATCATGTTGAGCACACCGGCATCGGGGCAACAGCGTGCTGTCATGGATGCTTTTACCCACATTCTACCGTGGACTTCCAGAAGGGCGAAAGGTACGATTCGTACAATGAACACGAATGCATCCTGGGAGTGACAGGTATATACAGGCAAATGAATATGGATTACTCCGCCTGCCAAGCTATGAATTATAACACGAAGGGGATCGAAACCGTCATGAACATCTATGACGTTGTCTGCCAGTGGCGCAAGAAATTCAAAGAACGTGTAGCTAGTAGCGAATTTCCTATCAATTCCTGACAGTGTCACGGAGATGAAGGCTGCCATCGGACTCTTTCACGTTCACGGCCACAAGGATGAGTGTGTTCCAGCATTTTTCACAAAACTATATAGTCGGTGCACGGCAATTTGATGGAGAAACAGTGGAGACGCTCTGGGCTCCGTTGAACGAAATCTCCAGGAGCACTAGTGAATGTGAATGTCCACATTGCATCGTAGGGAGGTACTTGACATCACATGAATGATTCGAATTGGAAGAAACTCATCGGAATGGGTTCGTACACTAAACGTTGTATCCATTCCATGGACCTGACCCATGCTACAGTGGCCTACCTATCCCGCCGGTATCGTAGTGAAAGGTGGAATTAGCAAGGCTGAAGACGCATTCGAAGCATTGATTCCACGGTGTCTGATGCCAACAGACGGCGATGGGCACGAGCAAAGCAAAGGCACAACGGAAACGGGAGCAGGATCCGATGGTGATGGGGAAGATATATGACACTACGGTGAAGAAAGGCAAGTCAAAAAAATCAATATTTACAGACCGATCGACTAACATCAGTGCAATATGGCAGAACCATCAAGGGCGGACATTCTGGTACAGCTCAACCACTGGAACTGCAGCGCGGAGGGCCATGGTGCCGCGGCATGGATCACACTTGGCCTCCGGATTCAGGAGACGCAGTATGTTCCACATGGGTATATACATACCGTTATGCATACTCAAATAGTCCATCGAAAACAGGACAGGCTATCTATTCTTACCGCAGTCCGAAAGCTTGGACGCAGCCCCACTGCGGCACAACGGAATGATCTGGAAGACAGGAGGCCGCCTGCAATCCCGGGTGACAACCTTTGAACGTGCGGCATCACAGTACCTACCCTACGATGTCGATACCACGAGCCACGGCATTCCCCTGTCCCCTGACGATGGAGAACGATTCGATAGACTCGGCGACGAAGACGAGGACGATGACACGCCAGCCTCTCGAGCGCCTCGCAGAACCGGAGGGTACATTCCCATTGAACGTGTGGCGATTAGCCTGCCTTCCCGCCTGGATGAAGACGTTCTTCACTTACCACAGATGAAAACACTAGTTGAGACCGAACTAGAACTGCGAAAAGGCCAGGCAAACGATGCATTGCAAAGTGTACGACTTGCCCTTGGACACAAGGCCTACGTGTTTCGGAATGATGTGCGGCATGCAAACAGCCAACGCAAGAAGACCCGGGCATGGGATGATGTCACATCCATCGAAAGTATGGTTCAGCACCAAGCTCGGGTGTATTCCAAATGCCGAGAAGCCATGCAAGCCCTTGGCGCTGAGGGCGAAGTTCTACAAAAGTTCAAGCTGCTCCTGCCAGAGCATCTGAAGGTTACCACCATAGTTTTGGATCCATCCGCGACCGGTCTACGCAATTCGACGCTCCCCTGGTTGTGGACATTAGACGTTGAAGGAGATTCGGATCAGGGTGAATGGCTGGCTGACTGTAAGCTTAATATCCCTGCCCTTCCCGATTCACCAGAGGTGACATAATGAATGCTTCATTTATGCAGTTCACAGAGTGCAGTGGCTCCGGGCGCGTGCTAGAATGCACCGGTGGCATGAGGAGATGGTTGTTTTGCCGTTTGAGATGGAATGGACTGTGAGGGGGTTTCAAAAACGTGCGGATGACTGGGGGATCCGCATGGAGCATGCACGTGAGGAAAGCCTCAGAGGACATGCTGCATATGCTGCGAGGCAGAGGGCAATGTGGCGGGAGTTTGCTAGCCATGCCGGAGACAGCTTTAAGGATGTCCTCGGAGATGATCCACGCTCTACATATGGCTTGGAGTAAGTTGCACATACCGCGGGATGTTTACATATCGGGAGAACAATGTTGATTACTTTGAATATGCCGCGCATGCCTGCACGGTCCCAGGGCATGCACTACATATGCTACGGCATGTGGAATAGCAGGCGAAAGGACCTCATTCATCATCTAGGTAGTCCTGGAAGAGACTCCACACTCCGTTCGGATCCTCAATCCATTTCTCCATGCCTCTCAAATCGCTCCCTATGTAATGACGCTCATCACCGAATGCCTCCAGGTACTCAGTCAAGTTCTCCGACCTCACCAGGGCATTATCGAGTGCCCTATATACATGGTCATCCTGCTCTACCTATTGCCGCATAAGCTTGCTACTTCAATAAGGCAGGCAGTGGCGGCATACCGCTTGAACATGTGCGCTGACCGAAAGCGCTAGACATCCCAGTATGTCTGGAGGAGGCGGAGTACGTCTTTGGGCGGGCCTACGTGGGCCAGCACTGGTTCTGCCTTGGGTTAGCTATGGGAAATCAAGGATACGTAGGCCATGTTACCTTCCAGCCTGGGAGGGTCCTTGGGAATGGCTAGGAGCCCTAGACGCGATTTCGCGGATAGAATCTCTGATGGGCTCGGACCACCATTGCGGCCGAGGGAGCCACCAACGCGGCATATAATGGAGTATTGCGCGTTCCCGCGGGAACGGAATATGTTGTAGTGTGGCGGGCCTGCGGCCCTGAGCAATTTCATTGCCTATAGACTCTAACATGGCATTGGCATTGTGTAGGAAGGTTGGAATGACCAACGCGGTGTCTTGCCAACTCTGCAAAGCCAACGATGACTGCCGTGGCATCCTGAGTACTGACTTCAGTGATGTAATCAGCATTCTGGCTGCTTACCTGCTCCTCTGGATTGCAGTGAATGCATACCAGTACTCGTACGTTCCTGGAGGCTTCGCAATTGCGTTTAGTGCATCGTAAACACGCCATGTTATTTCGTTGATTATGGCTTGTGCAAGAGATCCGAAAGGCGGAGTCGATACGGCTGGACGAACATGGGGAGTCGACATTGTAGGGCTGCAGATAGTAGTGATGTGTAGAGCAGATGCAGAGTGGATGGGGGGCGATTCGTATCTATTGGCGCTCATGCCGCGTGGCAAACACGTGTATCCCTCGGCATTTTTGACCGTAGCACTACGCGCTCAGACAAGCGCTCAGACAGGAATAAAATCAAGACATATATGACAGACTTAGGTACAGGACAGCCAGGATGGATTTGATACTCCCTTGCTACTGTTCATTCTCCTGCTTCACCTTCGTAACATCTTCCATCTGACTCTTGACCTTTCCCCGCTTCTGCCGCCATTCCTCGTGTAGCTCTTCGAGCCTTGTGGAAAGCGTTTGTAGGCTGGACTCTGCGCGATCAAAGTTGCTGAGAATGTCCTGGCGTCCAGCAACGATGTCTGCAGGCAGCGTGGGCGGGCCTTTGGCATACATCCCACTCTGAACATGGTTAAGTGCATGGTATTATTTGCTAAATGGCAATAGTCAAATTCCCATACCTGTGTGAGAATCGCAGCGACGTGTGCAAATAGCCCTCCATTTTCCGCGGGATATTCCTGCACTGACTTGCGGAATTTGGTCGAGACGCACATGTCGGGGTGTCCTTGGATGTTGTAGAGCTTAAGTATGCCGATATCCCGAGACAACTGAATCTTGAGATTGATTAGCCTTCTCAGTATCTCAGTATCCAGCGTATAGTGATATACCCATTGTGCCCCAGTCATCATGTGACCAGGGGAGGATGCTATCTGAGAGAGAATGGAAACGACGCGTGCTTGAATCGCTTGGATATCAGGCGTATCACAAGCCCATGCAGCACTCGACCCACTTGGGTGAGACATGATGGTGCGTAAGGGTGAGTGTATAGAGCCGCCGACACACGATGGCGCTTGCGGCGACGAATGTCACGTGACGATGCCTGCGGAGTTCCGTGGCCTAACGAATGTCACGTGACGATGCCTGCGGAGTTCCGCGGCATAGGACATGCCTAGGGTTCAACATGATGGTGTGGGATATAGTCCGCCATACATGCTAGAAATGCCGCGGCATTGAATAAAGTGATTATACCGTAGGATATCACAGTATGTAGCATGCGAATTCATTGAGCACGGTCTGTTATGACATGTTGTTACAGAGCATATTAATGCCCACAAAGAATCGTATAGCCCAAGGTCCTGTATGTATATATACATTGTAATCATTCTACATGGAGAAGATGGCGGTAGACCTGTGCCCTGCCATAGCAACATGGGAATCAGGATTTTCATAGGGATTGGCCAACCCAGTATACCATGCAACAGCCATATGGTATCGGACGTTGGCCACCCATGGCGGCATGTAAATCGCGATTTACATGGGGATTGGCCAACCCATTATACCATGCAACAGCCACATGGTATCGGACGTTGGCCAACCCATGGCGGCATGTAAATCGCGATTTACATGGGGATTGGCCAACCCATTATACCATGCAACAGCCACATGGTATCGGACGTTGGCCACCCATGGCGGCATGGAAATCGCGATTTACATGGGGATTGGCCAACCCATTATACCATGCAACAGCCACACATGGCGGCATGGAAATCGCGATTTACATGGGGATTGGCCAACCCATTATACCATGCAACAGCCACATGGTATCGGATGTTGGCCACCCATGGCGGCATGGAAATCGCGATTTACATGGGGATTGGCCAACCCATTATACCATGCAACAGCCATATGGTATCGGACGTTGGCCACCCATGGCAGCATGTAAATCGCGATTTACATGGGGATTGGCCAACCCATTATACCATGCAACAGCCATATGGTATCGGACGTTGGCCACCCATGGCGGCATCGAAATCACGATTTACATGGGAATTGGCCAACCCATTGTAGTATGCCGCGGGATACGCATATACCCATGGGCCACCCCATAACGGCATGCGGGGGGATGCGGCGTTGGGGTTTGGCGAATCCCATAGCTGCATGCCACGGCACACGAGACCACAGCTTACCTACGCATGGCGGTATGAATTTTATGAGTACACCCCCTGGCATATAGTACAATGGGCCTAGCCATACATCATTGCAGAATTGACATACACCTGGCCAAGCAATGCTTCATGGTGATTCACTGCTGGTATGGGGGAGCCTAAGCCAGCATTCCTGAGCAAGGAGACATGGAAAAATCATATTCATTCTACGCATACTAGTATGATTACACTCGGAAGTTGGCCAACATGAGCTCCACAATCTAGTATGCGACGGTGTCAAGCTGACTCGCCATGGTCATATGGGAATTAGTACTGAATGGGCTCTTCCTCGAGACACTGCCTTTCTGCCCTATCCTCCGCGTCGAGATATATGGGCTCAAATTTGACAGAAACGACTGGCGGGAGGCGTTTGAAAGCCCTGATGGTCATGCAGCCAGTATCTCATGCATATCGATCAAGGGCGGTTATCTGGGCGAGTTCTGTTCTTTCCTCTGTAGGCCCGATACACCCCTTACCGAGTTGGGTTTGGAGTTGCCGTTGCCTCACCTCGAGTCCCTGGAATTCAAAGGGTACAACTTTGGGATGTCATATGTTAGGCAGCTTCTGTTAGAAGCACTACAAAAGCACAAGGAGCAAGACAAACCAATCGAATGGCTGAAGTTTACACATTGCTCGTCACTCAACTCTCGTTGGCTTGATAAACTGAAGGGCATCGTGCCGGAGGTTGAAATAGAGAAGTAGAAATGCGAAGCTGACGAGAAAACTTTTCGGGATAGGTTCGCAAGCTTTCTGTCCCTTCTCGCCAGACTCTGACTCATCGTCTGCATCATCACAGGAAATATAGTATCATAGTCTATCTTTCTGGATGTCAGTGCAAAAACACGGGTCTAAATTTGAAGACATGTTGTCTGCCGCGCATCGGCTGTATTTCTTTTCTGGCCGAATTTGCACTGACGACCTCTTGATAGGACTAGGTGAGCGAATTGGTGTCCCCGATCAACGATCATTCCTGTTAATAGGACCGCGCGTCAAGATCTCTGGGAGCGACGCAGCAGTATGTATCATGAACCTACGAGCTCGTCAATCAATCCGAGGGCTGAAGTGAAGCTTCATTCTGTGCTCCAGCATCCATTCAGATTTATAGTTTCAATCACTTTGTTTTGTTGCTGAAGACATTTATGAAGGTTGCACGAAGTATAGGTCAAATCAGTAGGCTTTCGATGATGAAATACACGTATTCAAATGCGACATGACCGCGTGGTCAACTCGCGGCAGTGCGAGGTCAGTAATACAGGCAGAAGTGCATGTATGGAAATCCGTCCAGACATAATAGTCATCTGCCTACCATCTATCATCGTCTTCGTTTTCATTCTGGCACTCACCTTCATCTCTGTCCCACTCGACGTACATCGTATATTTTAACGCCCCCACCCATCTCGCCCTAATAGAGCAGCCCAACAATTCCATGTCGAACTCCGGAACACCTTCAACCTGTCGACGGTCGGTCAGCCATCTTGTGAGCTTTGCGTCATCGATGTCCCAGCCTTCATCTCGCCAATCCCGGAAGTCAGCGCCGGATAATAGCAAATTTCCAAGCTTTCCCAGGAAAATGTCATCCGGCCCGCAAGTCTCCAACTCTGGATAAGATCTGTAGTCCAAAGCCGTGCCGAGCGCTGTGAGAAACCATGTGCCCGAGCTGCTGCTAATGGAGGCCCAATCAACGTTCCTGCATCGTCCAAAGATATCGATCCAGTCGTCATAGTAGATGGTCACATCTGCATTGACGTGGAGCGTCTCAACGGTTTGGAGCGGTAGCATCTGACACAAGGCTTCGATGGGACGGAGCGACTGCTCTGGGCTGTGAAACCAGATCGCCAAGTCGGCATACGCCTTGGGGTTAAACATGTCGTCAGGTTCATTTTCGAGTGCGTCGGACAGACGCCACATTTTGAGGTGAAAGCGATTGTTCCAATTGGCGTGTGTGATTGAGAGCATGTGCCAAGAAGGCAGAGATATCCCATCGCCAATGTGGGCTGTCAAAAAGGGAAGGATGTCCATGATGTCCGCGTTATCGTTGCAGAGAAGATGGACATGGCAGGACGCCGGTACGTGCAGCCGCTTCGCGATACCAAAGCACGCAGCGGATGGCCCTTGCAACTGAAGCACGTCCAATCGAGGCAGCCATATGCAAGCACCGCTACCAACATCTGTCCACGGCCCAGAGGTAAGACAATCCTTCAGAATTAAACTCTCCAAAGCCGGCATATTCCCCAGAGCACCGAGCAACTCCTCGCGACAGGAGCCCGACTGGCCAACTACTGCGGAACCATGCGCGCCATACACTTGCATCTCCAGGCATGTCAGACCATAGAGAACGGGTCCAAACCACGGAACCCAGAACCCTCGAAGACAAAGGCATCGTAGCAAGGGCAGACAGCATCCAGCTATAGTCCAAGGCAACTCAAAGCTGGTATGAAGAGTTTCCGCGCCGCGGCGGTCAGCACCGCGTATCTCCAGGGTCTCCGTGATCCTGGGCGGAGATGGTAAAGCGTCGACTGTGCGTTTGAGAATGTCCAGCGGGCCGACAAGGCGGAGCTCGCGCGTGTGAGGAAGATGCTCGGAGATGCGGGCCAATGTGCTTAGAGATGCCACACCCACATCGTGAAGAACAGAGATCGGCGCCGCTTTTGCGCGCGCCAGCATCGTCTCGCCCCACTGCGAACCGAGTGCATAGCAGATGTCACCCCATAGACCAGGGAACTGGAGGGCAGTGTCGCGCCAGTGCCGACAGACGTGTGTGACCTCGATCCAGCCGAGCCGATGCTGCTTGTGCAATGCAGGTGGGTACGCAGCGACACAGAACTGGAAGATGCGGGCAAGGGCTTCGGCGGGGAGGGCTGAGATGGGGCAGAGGTCGTTGAGGCGTGTCCGGAGAGAGCACATCGCGAGGTGCATGGCAGACAGTTCGTCATTTAATGCCCGTCGAGCGTGGACGACAGCGCCACTCTTGTCGCGCGGTGAGATTCCTTCGGTTCGGACGAGCCTGGGCAGGACGAATGCAGACCAAAAGGTCTGCGGGCTTGATTCAATGTGTAAGCTGACATCGGGCTGCGAGAAGAGAACGATGGGACCCACTCTGAGATAGTAAGATCATCCGCTTTTGAGAGCATAGCGTGCCAATAGCCTTAACATGGGCTGTCTGAGAAGTGATATGGATGGTAGTCCTGTAGATGAAAAAGCGACCTGGACGAAAGCCGATGGACAGATAGTGTCCAGTTCTCAACGAACGCACCTTTTATACGGCTGTGACTGGTTTCGAGGGAGAATGTCCGCCAGAAGGTGGCATCCTTCGCAACAACGCTCCCTTTCAGGCTGCAGCAACGAACAAAGCAGTTCATTGTGAACAAAGACCTTTGATGATTTGCGCTCACGAGCGGTGGACCTTCTGAGTGCCAATGATACGTTCTGGTTAATATGCCGAAGCAACTTACCAGCGAGATGAAGTGCAGCATAGGAAGAAGTCGTGACTGAGGCGGTAAGATGCAAGAAGCACCGACTAGGCGGCAGCTCCGTCAGATACTCCTAGCTTTCGTAGCCACCGTCTAAGATCAGCTATCGTCATCTTTAGTCTGTTGAAGGCGGTTATCATAGATTTAAGAAAATCGACCAACGTATCTACCTTTATTTGCTAATCACCCATCCGAAGAGCCGTCAAATCCTTCGCTCTCATCCTCACACATGCCCTCGTCTTCGTCCCAGTCGACTCGAAGTGCCTCATCTCTCAATCTCTGTACCCATACCCGCCTGATTGAACAGTCCTTTAGATCAATCCAGAGCTTGGGGACGGCTCCATCGTTCTGACGGTCAGTCAACCCTCCTGTAAGCTCAGAGTCATCGACATCCCAGCCTTCATACCGCCAGTTGCGGAAGTCCGTGCCCGACAATCGCAGGTATTCGAGGTTTCTCAAGAAGGCCTCCGAACTAGCGTCCGATGCATCGTCTGTGGTCATGCCGAGTGCTGTACAAAATGATGTTCCCCAGGGACCGCTGACGGAGGCCTCTTGGACGCTCGTGCATCGCCCGAGAAGATCTATCCAGTTGCCGTCACAGATGTCCCCATCTGCGTTAACGCAGAGTGTTAGAATAGTCTGTAGTGGCAATGCGCGGCACAGGGCTTTGAGGGGATCTATTGGCCGTTGCTGGCTGTGGAACCAGATCGCCAAATCAGCATAGGCCTTGGGCTTAAACCAGTCTTCTTCCTCGCCAAGCAAGTCGGAGTAGCGCCACATTTCGAGTCGAAATTGATTCAACTGGTTGACCTTTGTGATCGAGAGTATGTACCAAGGGGGCAAATCCACCCCGTCGTGAAAGTGCGCTGTCAGGAAGGGAAGGATCTTTGTGACGTCTGCATCATCTTCGCATCGAAGTTGCACTTGACAGGATGGAGGTATCTGCAGCTGCGCCGCGATGCCAAAACAAGGGGTCAATGGTCCTTGCAATTGTAGGACACTCAACCGAGGCAACCGTAAAAGACCATGCCCAGCATCCTTACAAGGTCCAGAAGGAAAACAATCCTTCAGGGTCAAACTCTCCAAATCTGGCATGTTCCTGAGAGCACCGAATAGTGTCTCCCAAGAAGAATTCGAATAGCTGCCCGCTGGAAGATTTTGTGAATCATACAGCTGCAGCTCCAAGTATGTCAGGCCGCAGAGAATGGGTGCAGACCAAGGAACCCGGACTGCGCGAAGGGCAAGATGTCGAAATGAGGGAGGATGAGATGCAGCTATTGCTGCGGGCAGCTCAAAGCTGTCCCCAGAATCCTTTAAGGTTTTGATATCGGCAGGGCCTACTACCATGGTCTCCAAAATCGCGGGAGGTGGTGGGAGCGCATCAATGATTTCCTTGAGAACAGCTGGCGGGCCGGCGAGCATGAGCTCGCGCGTGTGGGGAAAATGTTCGCAGATGCGGTTCAAGCTGCCCTGGGATGCCCCGGTCACGTGTCGACGAAGGGAGATAGGCGCTGCTTTTGAACGCATTAACATCGCCTCGCACCACTGCGAGCCGAGCGTATGGCAGATGTCGACCCACAGACTCGGGAACTGTAGGGCCGTATCACGCCAGTGCCGGCAGACGTGAGTGACCTCGATCCAGCCGAGCGAATTCGACTTGTGCAAGTCAGGCGGGTACATAGCAACGCAGAATTGAAAGATGCGAGCAAGAGCTTCGGCAGGGAGGACTGAGATGGGAGCAAGTGCATTGCAGCGTGTTCGGATGGAGCACATCGCGAGGTGCATGGCAGAAAGCTCGGCGTCCAACGCTCGTCGAGCGCGCACCACGGCGCCGTTCTTATCTAGAGGTGAAATACCCTCAGTTTGAACTAGACAGGGCATGACAAAGGTGGACCAAAAGATCTGTGGGCTAGATTGAACGCGTCAGCCGAAATCGGGCGAAAAAGCGATGTGACCCACTCCGAAGGAGTGTGATCATCTGCACTTGGCGGCATAGTGAGTCTGAATGAATATGGTGTTGGTGTACGATGTCTGAGAGTGTGATACAGATGGTAGCATAAAACACGGTGTTCACGACAGATGAGCGGCGACAAGATGTCCTAAGCGCCTTTCGAGCGCCCGTCGTCGACGCGTCCGGTCACACCGTCACCGCGTCACCACTGGCATGGACCGTTCTTTGAGTCGCGGCTATCCTCCCTTTCTTCCTCCAACACTATACGCATCGAGCATTGAAAATAAAGAGGTAAAATGGAGGACCCATATTCATTTTCGCATTCTGTTGCCGTCACCTGATGCGTCGGCTACTTAGCTCAGAGTATCGCGTCAATCTCGTCCTCATGTTTGGCTGGGATGCCAGTTTGCAGACTCGACTTTCCTTCAATGCCCAGAATGGTGCGTGCAGGACCTCGTATCACCATGGACGACACCACAGGTGCCGCCAGCGGCCTCAAACTGTCACGCATGCCGATCTCTGTCGGGTAGCAGACTGTCTCGACCCGGCGGTAGCAGTTCTAACTTCAGCGCTTTAAATCTCGGATTTTACTCATTTTGCGCAGGACTCCATTATACTGCGGCGCAGGATTCGCCATCCGCATCCGATGCGCATCGTTTTCAGAGATCTGCCATCGTCGCGCCTCTATTAAAATCACAATACATGCTGGCTCATACTCGACCTCGCTCGACATCTAGGGCACGGCCCCGGCGTCTGCGGAGACATCTGAAAGCGCGATGCGCTCTGGCTGCGCTCGGCAATTTGTACAGCGATTTTCTTGGCCACCGGTTTGCTTCCGTCTCATGCACTGCAGCTGTATTGTCCGATCCCGGGATATGTCGACTTTTCTGTTACTTTATGCCGCATTTCGGATCATAGGGCCTGTGTATCGAGGCTTGTGGACCCATTGCTCGGGATGTGCACCGGGGAATATAAATATTGGGGTATACCGGCCAGCTATCCAGCATTGACCCCCTCTTTAGTTTAGGACATCATGGCCTCCCGGGATGTTTTACCACAGAAGTTCGATTACATCGTGATTGGAAACGGAACCGCTGGAACTGCTCTGGCTGCTCGGTATGTTCACGCTCTCGGTTCGCCACTAAGTGTTTGAAATTGGAATTTATACATCTGCAGCCTATCGGAAGACCCGGACATTGTTGTCGGTGTCGTCGAGGCAGGCGAACATGTCACGGACATACCAGCTATCGCCGTTCCAGGTGGGTGATTACGGTTCAAATTTCAGAGATCTCTTGGATGACATGTGGTTGCCGAGCATAGGTATGGTCGGGACGCTCGCTGGTAATGAGAAGATCGATTGGAACTTCAAGTCTGTTCCTCAGCCGCATGCCGACAATCGACAGATATCCTTACCCCGGTACGTCTGACAAACGGTTTGCGCCATCTAGCTCTGTGGGTAAATATACTGACATATGAATGCAGAGGAAGGGCAGTCGGCGGGAGCTCGGTGGTGAGTGTATCTTGCCTCTGTCTACATTCAGATTATATTATATTCAGATCAATTACATGGCATGGGGCAGGTATGTATTCCGGAATCGAAGCTCAGCAATTTTTTTCAACAAATCTTCTCAGACCGACCAAGGAGGAATATGACGGTAAGGTCGCTGCCTCCTATAAGCTACATCTTCCACCCTCATGCGGTCCATGATTAGCGATTGAAGCCCTCGGTAATCCGGGCTGGGACTGGAAGGAGCTCCTCCCGTATCTGATGAAGGTATGATGCCTATACGAACGTTGTCGAGAACATTGACGCTCACGCTCAAAAAGGCAGAGGGAATGGTTCAGCTGCCGGAGGACCTGGCAAAGGTATATCATACGGCCGGCTACACCAACAATTGGCATGGTCAAACGGGGCCAATCAAGAAGTCTTTTCCTCACTGGTACAACGACCTTCACATTCCATTTCTTGAGTCGACAGTCAAACTCGGCGTCCCTCTTAACGTCAACACCGTGAGTTAACAGACATTCCAGCAATTATAATGTGCAACTCATTGGTACATGGACAGGGAAATGGCGTTAACAACGGATCGTTCACTGGTGCATTCTGCGTGGACCCGGAAACAGCTACGCGTAGCTATGCCGCCACGGTTCGACACGTTCTCATGCCATTCCTTCCGTCTTTTGACGCCTCCTCCTACCAGGGATATTATGAGCCAAACGCCAGCAGGAAAAATTTTGTTCTCATCAGCCAAGCTCAGGCGACGCGGATCATCTTGGAGCCCGCTGAAGATGGTGAACTTGTCGCGACCGGGGTAGAATATATCAAAGACGGACAGAAGGCCGTCATCAAAGCCAGCCGGGAGGTGATCATTTCGGCGGGTGCGTTAAACAGTGCGAACGGCGAAGAGCAGAATTCCTGACTTTCGCACCTAGGTTCGTACCAGACACCGCAGATTCTTGAATTGTCGGGTGCGCATCTTCGTCTTCATGGACCGGTAGAAAATTCTGAAAGGTCTTTCTTCGTAGGGATCGGAAAGCGCGATGTCCTCAATCGACACAGTATCAAACAGCTTTTGGATCTGAACGTGGGGGAGAACCTTCGTAAGTAGATCCATCATCTCTACGTGTGTCGTTTCTTTGACACGGCCGCTGCTCTCATCATTTGCTAGAGGTGAGCTCGAGATACCGTCTGACCGCGACTTTCTATGCTGAGATGCAGATCAGGACCACCCTTGGGTGCCTTACGTATTCGAAGTGTCGCCAGAGCACGAGACATTCGAATCTCTCGCTGACCCAAAATTCTTCAAAGCACAGTTGCAGCTGTAGTCAGTACCTTCCACCAGCGCTAGCCCTTGCAAGCTAACGAAATGCTCGCATTTAGCCAGGAAAAGCAGCGCGGCATGCTTTCGTCCATGTTCTCTGCATACGCCTTTGTCTCCCTCGAGAAGGCGTACGAAAGCAAGGACAAATATGACACCTTCAAGCAACTTCTGGCGGCTGATACCAGCCTGGGTAAAAAGCAGGCTGAAAAGCAGGAATCCGAGTTTATCAAGAAGTGGCTTTCAGAGCCCGACCGCAGCATCCCCAGGCGACGGTGTACGCAATCGCTGAAAAGGTGCGTCGAAAATGGAACCCATGGCCTGCGCTATAAATATTGAATCTGTGCATGACGTAGGCTGCGGATATCATCAAGGCTGCTCGTCAGTAGTCAGAAAGGGCTCACCACATCAGGGTGAAATTTCTCGTCGCGCTGAGGCCCAAGCTGTCGATGGCGGGATTTGACGGTGAGAAGCCTAGACTCACCGAAGGAGAGAATGATGTGTATTCTAGACCGTGTTCAACCCACAGACTCGCATAAAGCAAATATAATTATGTCAAGCTTGCCTCGATTATTTATAGCATAGGGTTTTGATAACTGATGCGTTAGGAGAAGTCTGGGGAGTTGCCATTTGTGAGCACAATATCTGTTGCAGATACCGCCGGAGCATTTGGAACAAATATTCATGTTCGGAGCAATACCAGTATTTTACAACCGCTAGTTTACAAGAAATACACCTCTGTACTGTGATCTTGGTATATTTTCTCTTCCTTGGTCGCTTAGGATGCAATCAGAACCTTCGAGAAGGCGGAGATTCAATCCCAGCTTTGGACACAGATAAGATAAATGGTGCGTACCGCGGACGGCGTGAGGCCGAGCTCGCGCAAAGTGCGGGAAAAGTCTGCACGGGAGAATTGTTTCCTTAAAAAGAGTATTCATTCAGCCAAACGTCCACGGGCTCATTCAGTCGCAAGCATACCTCGGGAAATGTTGCGCGAGAGTGACGGTCTCCACGTCCACCGATAACGTCTGGCCCGCGAGATACTCCGCGACCTCCCGCAATGCTGCAAAGCTGGGTCAAGAGACGAACAACGGAGGCGAAATCGCACGTACTGGACTCGCTGGGCAGCGTCGTCGTATACGGCTGCCCACCGCTCGCGAGCCGGATCTGCAGCCGCGTCTCCTTGAAGTCTCTGCCAGCGACAGCGGGCGCGGAGTTGGCGGGGGCAGCAGCAGCGGGCACGGGCGCGGCTGCAGACGCAGGGTCGTCGGGATTGCGGCCCTCGCGGAGGGCTTTCTCGCGCGCGGCCTTCTCTGCGCGGGCGCGCTTGTCGGCTTCGATCTGCGCCTTTATCGCCGCGCGCGCACGGGCGTCCGCGATCTTTTCTGCACGAACGCATCACGCTCAGAACGACGGGCACAAAGCAGCGGTGAGTGGGTGTACCTTGGCGCTTGGCTTCGGCGTCCTTGAGCGCCTGCTTTTTCTTCATGTCCTCTTTGATGTCGCCCATGTCCTGTGGGGGTGAGGCGATGGGGAGATGCTCTGGTGCACGGATGAGGGGAACGCACCCGCCCGCCTTTCCGCCGGATGGCCTCGTTCGCCTGCGCTTCCTTCGCGTCCGCGACGGCCTTCTTGGCGCGTTTCTCGGCCATCTTCACGCGCAGCTCTTCGAGCTTCTGCTTCTTCTCCTCTTCCGTGAGGGGCTTGATCTGGGGAACGCGAGGTCAGAATGGACGGCGGCGATGGGGAATTTTCGCAGTCTCCCGACTCGAAGCCAGCAACTGGGTAGAGCTCAGCGATTCGCCATTCGAGGCGAGGTTCCAGTTGGAGGGGACGGCTGCGAGAACTCTCTGATAATTGAAATATCTTACCTCCTCAACGGACTCTTCGAACTGGTCGTGGCCGCTCTTTTCTGCATGGAAGTTAGCCAGAGCCGTATTCTTGAACACCTTGCCACATTGCGAGCACTTGATGCTCTGATAGCGTATATTATAATCGAGCCTCACACGGGTGAGCGCACAACGCACCTTCGCCTCCGCACCCTCCGCATCTGGCGTGCCACTCGCAGGCGCAACATTCGCACTCGCCTTCCCATACGCAGCACGGATGGCGGCGAGATCGTCGTCCTCATCCATGGGCTCGCCCTGGCCGCTCGCGGCCGGTGGTGGCGCGGCACTAGGATCGGGGACAGGGTCCTCGTTGTGCTCGAGGATGAAGTCCATGGCGGGCTGGAGACCACGATTGCTTGTCGCTCTGAGCGCCCCTAGATGCGGTGGTTGTTCATCTCGCCATCGCTGCAGGTGCACATGCGGGGATGAAGGTGTACGCACAATCGATTCGGGCGGTTTCGAAGCCCATAGATAGCAGCGCGTCGCGATCTGACATTCTGGCTGATTATTCCGCACGCAACACGGTTTGATAGAGACGTTGTAGGTTGAGGGAGGTGGAGATGGAGGACGGAGAGGACGGGCACGCGTACGTCACGGAGCAGTCGCCGCCACAGCCAACTCAATTACGCATCTTGCTCGCCGCCACTCCGCCAATTTTCCGTCCTTGCTCCCCGAGGTGCTGACACTACAACACCTCCGGAAGACGACGCGTAGGCTGCATATACCGTGCTCTCCATGACGAACAAGAAGACGCAAAAGAAGAAGCAGCAGCAGAAAAAGGCCCAGGCGGAGGCAGAGGCGCAAGCGAACGGCAGCGCGATGAGCAGCCCAGAGTCACCGTGTGTTGCACTATCCACCGCATAGGCACGCTGATTGACTTCGTACCATACACTCTAGGATGCCCGATCTGATAGATGTGGATGCGCCGCCCAAAAGCCCCGAGGCAGAGGCCCCGCCCGCCGAAGCAGCGCGTGCGCCCTCGCCCGAACCGCCCAAAGACCCCGCGCTCGAGGCCGAGCAACTCAAGGAAGCCGGAAATGAGAAATTTAAAGCAAAAGCCTACCCCGCCGCCATCGATCTCTATACCCAAGCCATAGGTGCGCCCGCCCGCCCGCCGAGCTCCCCACCGCTGACCCGCGCCCGCAGACCTCGTGTCCTCCGAGCCCGCATACCTCACGAACCGCGCCGCGGCGTACATGGCGCTGAAGAAGTTCCGCCCCGCGCTCGCAGACTGCCAGCTCGCCGCAACGCTGCAGTCCGCCTCCCCGTCCGCCAAGACGCTCGTGCGCCTCGCGCGGTGCCAGCTCGCGCTCGGCCTCTCGACGCCCGCGCTCTCGACGCTGCGCGCCGCGCTCGAGGCGGAGCCCGCCAACGCCGCGGCGCGCGACCTCCAGAAGAAGGTCGCGGACCTCGAGGCGCACCTGCGCAACTTCGAGGCCGCGCGCGCGCGGCGCGAGTGGGGCATGGCGCGGCTCGCGCTCGACAAGTGTCTGCAGGGCATCGAGGGCGAGGGCGGCGACGTGCCGACCGAGTGGCGGATATGGCGCGTGGAGCTCGATCTTGCGCGCGGGAACTGGGACGCGGCGAATACCGCTGCCAAGTGAGTTTTTCTGCTGTGTGCGTTTGCTGTGACTGAAGGCGCCGTGCGTAGCGATGCGTTGCGGCTGCAGTCGAATTCGCCCGACGTGCTGATGCTGCGCGGGCTGGTGCTCTTCTTGTCCGGAAAGCTTCCCCAGGCGCTGCAACATCTTCAGTCTGCACTGCGATTCGACCCTGGACACGAGCCTGCCCAGCGACTACGGAGACGAATTAAGGACGTCGAGCGGCTCAAGGAAGAAGGCAACACGGCATTCAAAATCGGTAAACTGTCTGAAGCTCTAGAAAAGTACGGCGAAGCATTAGATGTAAGTTCGTTAGTTATCAACGTATCTACGGAGGAAGGCTCATCGCAAGCAGAGGATTGGCGAGCGCGAGGAGGAAGGCAAAGGTGGCCAAATCCGCGCAACCCTGCTCTCAAACCGCGCAACCACCCTCGTCAAAGTAAGCTCCCTCCTCCAGCCAGCACACCCCATACTAACCGCCCGCAGCTCTCGCGCCACGAAGAAGCGCTCGTCGACACGGAGGCCTCGCTCGCGCTATACCCCTCGTCGTTCAAAGCGCTGCGCACGCGCGCGCGCATCAACCTGCACCTCGAGCGCTTCGACGGCGCGGTCGCGGACTTCAAGGCCGCGATCGAGCAGGCCGAGTTTGAGGGCAGCGACGCGGACGTGCGCGCGCTGCGCGGCGAGCTGCGCAAGGCCGAGGCCGCGCTCAAGCGCAGCAAGACGAAGGACTACTACAAGATCCTCGGTGCGCTCCTCCCTCTTTCCTCTCCCCCTTCCTCTCCCCCCTTCCTTCCGCAGTGGACATGGCACTGACAACGACCTGTGCGCACGCAGGCGTCGCGCGCGACTGCAGCGACGCGGACATCAAAAAGGCGTACCGCCGCGAGTCGCTCAAGCACCACCCCGACAAGGGCGGCGACGAGGAGAAGTTCAAGCTCGTCGTCGAGGCGCACGCGGTGCTCTCCGACGCGCGGCGGCGCGAGCGGTACGACCTCGGCGAGGACGAGGACGGGCAGACGGACGGGATGGGCGGGATGCACGGCGGGATGAACCCTGCGGACCTCGCGTCGATATTTGCGCAGTTTGGCGGCGGCGGCGGCGGGTTTGCGTTTGGTGGTGGTGGGCCGGGGGCGGGGGGCGGGGGGGTTTGGGGGAGCAGCTATGGGGGCGGGAGCGGGTTTGGTGGGGGCGGGTTCTCGCGCGGGGGCGGGGGGTGGTAGGCCGTCTGCGTGTGCTAGATCTTGATAACTTATCCTCTTGCTTTCGATACGACTGAGCGCGCGGTGCGTGAGGCAGCGGTAGGGCAGGGTGCACATCATCCATGCGGAACCAGATATCGAATCTGCATTCACACTAAGTACTTGACTCCGACCGGTATCTACAGTCCATGAACAATCCCCAAGCATACAGCGAGGCACGCAAACCACACCAAGAACGAATCAATAGACAGAAAGCCCAGGTACATATACCAAAAACAGCATGGCCAGCGAAATAGAGCGACTACAGCAGTGGGGTCTGCGCTTCGTAACGTGTTCGTGAGCCGGAACAGCATTCGATACAGTACAGCGCGGGTATCGAAGTATAAATAAATAGCTATAGCGGGTATGGGTATGGGGCGGTTAGAGGAGCGAGAGCGCGCCGAGGAGGGCGAGGGCTGCGGTGCCGAGGGCGGGCGCGAGCGCCTGCGCACCGCTGGCGCTGTCGACGCCCGGGGACGCGGACGCGGCGGGCGTGCCTGCGGGGCTGGACGCGCGGATCGTCGTGGTGAGGATGCTCCCGGGCTTGGACGACGAGCCCTGCGACGAGGACGCGCTGGACGCGGACGAGCTCGCGGCGCTGGAGGACGGCGGCGCGCTGGAGGACGGCGGCGCGCTGCTGGACGCTGCGCTGGACGACGCGGACGCGCTGGATGCGCCGGAGGACGCGCCGCCCGCGATGGTGCCGACGCCCCACGGGATCGCCTGGCCGTCGGGCTGCGTCTGGTTCGGCGCGGGGTCGGTGTTGCCCGCCGCGTCGGCGATGGTGAAGCGCGTCGTCCAGGTCTTCTCGTCCGACACCGTCGACGAGAATTCGTAGAAGTAGATCGGGGCGTGCGGGGAGACCTGTGGCGTGTGAGTGTGGGTGTTAGCGGGGGGAGAGGGGGAGGGGGCGCACGGTGGGGCAGGGCCAGTCGTAGACGCCGTCCTTGGTGGTGTCGATTCCGGTCGCGACGGCTGCGGGGGAAGGTCAGTTGGAGATCGAGAAGTGTAGACTGAGGCTCATGAGAAACAGTATGCATTGCTTGTATGAAGCATGCGACGACGTTGCAATCATTACCCTAAGCGCCAAGCGCATTTCCTTCCCAACGGCAGGAGACGTCGCTGCAAAAGGCGTGAACAAGTCCAAGCGACACTCACTCGTCAATGTGACCATGTTGAGGTTATCCCCCGTCCTCAGGAGAATCGTCGTGGCCTTCCACGTGCCCGTCGTGTCTGCGGTCCATGCGAGATGGCAGCTCCCGCCCTCCTTGAAGACCTGGCCGGGTCCAGGCTCAGTGGGCGTGGGCGTCGCAAAGACCGAGGCGGCGAAAGACAAGATGAACGGAAGCACGATGCGGGCCAGCATGTTTGTTGGCTTGGCAAAAGTAAATCTGGCTGCCAAATGGGCTCGCATCAGCGGGGCACGCGGGCATCGCGGTGACATACATACACAGAATCGTAAAGCGAGATTGAGCAAGGGCCGAAAGACAGCAAAGGAACGACGGGGGGAAAGGAGTGTGGTGTCCAGACGACAAGGACGTGGTAATTTGAAGGCCAACTGGTTTTTGAATTTTCGACCGAACGCTGGCGGCTGGCAGACGGTGAAAGCGCCCGCTGGACAGGCACGAAGGCACTGCCCCCGATTAGGAAACTCTAGTATTGGATCTCTCCGCCGCCGGCACGGCGTCCAGTCTTCGCTTGCCGTCTCTTTCTTTTTTCCAGGCTACGGTGTTTTTCAAGAGCCTGCTAGGTTCTGTGCTTCACGCCACGTCCAGTCTGCTCCACACGGCGTGACTTTGTCGACGTGTGAGTGCGAAGTATGGTTGTGCACGGACGGTCTTTGTTAGGCCTTCACGTCATACTCCCATCACCGCGCGCCTGCAGAGACTGATGTACAAGTAACCAACGCCTGGAGCAAGCCTGGAGGGTCCGTCGTTGTGCAACTCATTGCAGTTTTGAGGCTCCACTACCCGATCTGCAGGTCCGCCCGACGCCCCGGAGCTGACTCTGGAGAACCGCCGCGGGACTTGGCTCTCACTTCCGTATTCCCGGTGGCACAGGGAAACACAGCATGGGCATGGTCGTCGGCCCTTCTCATCGAGGATTCCTTAGCGCCATCTCATCAACGGAATATCATCCTGCATCTCGAGGACAGCGCCCATCCCGCACCATGCGACAGAAGCATAGCATCGATTTTGACGGGGCAAACTCGCCGTCTCGATCTCCTGAACATGGAAGCCTCGGGCAGCAATTGGGCAGCATCATGGATCCTATCGATGACGACGAGTTCGCGACGAAAGCTCATAAGAGGTCCCGATCCATTGGACGTCTGTAGAGTAGTCACTGTCTTTGTATCGTTGGCGGCGTGTTGGTACCATCTTGTGTCTCAAGTGCCCCTGCAGAATGGATGGTAACAGTCCCTTCATTGCCTTTGATCGGGTTGCAATCGCGCGGAAGGTCTGAGCTCGCGGTCGGCGACTACGTATGTAGACAACAGCAAGTGGACTTGTCCGCTCGTGGGCGCTGAGCGCTGAGCGACGAGAGGTCGTCTCCAAGAGTCCATCAACGCAATTCACATACCAGTGGTGGGGAAGTCGTAAGGTGGCCAAAGGTGGCCGATGGATACTAGCGGTCAGCGCCGCATATCATGTCGATCGCCCGTGGAACATGAAAAGACGGGGGATCCCGGGGTAAAGAGATACGCGCCGCCCAGATACGGCCGCCGCATGCGCGAATCCGTATGCCAGTTCTAGTGCCAACCTCGCGGTGCGGTCGGACGCGAAAGCAGGGAATCGCATACAAGCCATTCAAACAGTACGAAAGAGCGCCACGCACGAACCGAAATCACGCCTCCGCCCGCGCCTTCAACGCCGCCGCCATCGCCTCAAACGCGCCCTCCAACCTGCTCCGCATGAAGAACTTCAGAATGTACGCCACCGGCCCGCCGAACACCTCCCGCGTCTCGTATCGCGTCTGCTCGTCGGCGGCGCTGAGCGTCTGCCAGCGCTCCGCGCGCAGCAGCCAGGCAGGCAGCGACTTGTACACCCACGCGATGCGGAAGGCGGCGTGGTCGACGTGCGTGATGAGTTCGAGGGGGCGGGACGCGCGGGCGGTGTCGTCCATCGTGGGCGGGATGTGGACGGACATGAGGAGGTATTGGCCCTCTGCGACTTTTTGCTCGGGGAGGGGGTTCTTGGACGCGTCGGTGAGGACTTGGGAGCGCCTGGAGCGTATGTTCAATAGTGCGCTTGTTGTGCTCGACGCTGGAGCACAAATGAACGCTGCTCACACGAAGGGATTCCTGGGTCTTGTCAGCAGGCGACGCTCCCAGAGGAAAGGCTCTCCACGCACCACTCTGGGTATTTGGGAAAGTCGAGAAGCGTGTCCCATACCTTCTGCCTCGGCGCTTCGATCGTAATTGACCTGCTTACAGACAGGACACCCTCAGAAACGAGTGGGGGAAGGTTGGATGGCGTGTTCGACATGGTCAAGGTAACACTGCGCTGCTGGACGCGTCTGATGAGGGTTGAAGGCTGGATAAACGTGTTCCCTCTTACCTCGCTGGCAGAAGGGGTCGCAGGGCTTCACTGGCTGCCAAACCTAGCCTGGACGCGTTGCCGTTGACTGTCTTTCGAGCGTAGTGGCGGACAAGACAAGATGCAACCGTGGGACGCGCCTTGCAATGGACGCGTCGTTGGGCGCTTACAGCTGGATTCAAAACGATAGACCAAAGCGCCCGTTCTACGCTTTCGGAGCCTGCTCCGAAGATGGCCTTTTGAGGCAGGTCGGCGGGCTCGAAGCAAGCCGACTCCACCAGACTCCCTCCTCGCAATGCCGACTAGCAATCACTGCGGAACCCTCGGAATATTTAGCGCGAAAAAGGGTGGAAAGAGTGATGCTTTTTCCATACTCTTTCGAGGCAGGTGATGTGACCTTTTTAGATAGAGAAAGGAGTGAAAATTGCGGTTGATTTCGACTTTTGACTCGAAGAATATAACCTTTTTTCGAAGACCTTTTTGACACGGAGGAGCACACATTTTACGACATGAAAAGAGTGAGCAAACAGTATGTCATTACTATCCGATAAATACAGGTCAATTTCTATTAAATGGTCTCGTCCCCATCCCAGCCCGACCCCGTTCGCTGCTGCCTGCGTAGCCGGAATCCCAACAGAGAGAATGGAGCACAGCTTGTACACAGAAGCGCGAGGTGCAGAACGTGCGGGAGCGGGCAGTACAGGTAATCTTGACTGGCTCGCACATGAAGCGCACTACGATCACCGTGATGGGTCGTTGATCCTTCGAATGACGGGCTTATCAGGCCTCAGGATTGTACGCGTTCGAGGACTGGTCCCTGTAAAATAAGCTAGTTTGGCAGGTGGGGAGCGGGAAGAGATACATAATACTCACGGTACGCACAGCACCCCGCAACCTGCAAGTTAAGCCTACATACCAAGATCAGCTGTGATCAGCCTTTGCTCAGGATGGGGGGGAACAATTCACTTCCTCGGTTATCGACTCACCTCTGCTTGCTAACAAACTCACCTGAGTAGCAAGGCGGGCATGAACTTTCAGGCGATTATGATCAAATCCTGTCGCATACGATATATCACTTCGTTCAAGCTAGGTACTTACCGTCCTTGTTTGAGAGCAGATACGCATCCAGGAATGTAATGAAGAGGAATTACGAGGACGTGAAAAGCTGGCCACAGCGATCGGAAGCTAAGAATTGATACAATAAATATCAAGAGAGATTGTGAGGACCTCACCGCAAGGTACGTATATGCGTGCGCATGCTATATTTGGCGCTTCACGTTGACGTTTTCTAGAGATTCTCACGGAGCGTAGTACGCACCCGACGTGTCACTGCCAACGTAGACCGACAGAGAGCGCAAAGCCGCGGGGAACGAAGGGAATGTGGTGAGTACGTGGTGGTTCAGAGGAAAGGGGCGAAGGTGCAAGCGACATGTCAAGATGCGACTTAGTAGATTTCTCGAGCCTAATGCATAGGTCCGTGCGCAGAGCTGCTTCTAGCTCTCGAAAGCAGGTTTTCAGATGAGAAAAGGTGCGAAGAGACTGACTTCCTCGAGGGAAAAAGTAGTCGACATAGGTGAGATCTTTCGACCTCAGAAAAGGGCGGAAAAATCCGACTTTTCCAGTCCGAAAAGGTCCCAAGGAGGTGCTGGCTCATCGACGTCAACGCCACATCCCTCCTCACAACTTCGCGATCGAAAAAGGGTCGAAAAATAGTGCCCCGAAGTCTGAAAAGGTGGAAGAACTCGACTCTTTCATACCTTTTTCGCGAAAAGTAATCTGAGGGTTCCGCAGTGAATGCTGAAGTCGGTGTGGGAGGTTGATAATCAGCCAAAAATTAACGAAAAAATCACTGAGGCTGGACAGACTTGAAATGCACGTCGCTACGTGGGCCAGAAGGACAGAGTTCCCTGCGGGAGGCATGTTTCGCAAGCTTTGCCTCGCAGGAGATCTGATCGGGGGCCCCACCAGCTCCGAAGCTGGGCGCACGCGTCCTGGTCTATCGTTTTGAATCCAGCTGTATTTGAGGAAGCACCTTGCCTCCCCCCATTTCAGGCTTCCTGCATCCTGCCTCGATTTCGGCAACTGATTTTGTGCTCAGAATATTTACGCATCGACCTAGATGTAAGTATCTTATGCCTTACTGAACATAGAAGATCTTTAGTTGGTAAGTCATGTTCATTACTCCAAACATGACACCATGCACACCGCACTCGGAGGAGCACCCGCTCTTGCGCGCAAATCACCAAGCGTTGAGAGTGGGCATTGCCTTGAGGGATGCCATAATAGTAGTGGCCGTGCCACTTCACGACCGTCCGCGTTCATATAAAAGGCGCGTCTTGCAGAATTCCGACCCTAATTTCTTTCCTCTCGCCGTGTCTTATGTCAAGGTAACATTTCGTCGATACTTTCTAATCCATATCGCATATTCCACTTTGTCATAGCAAATCGATACCGGGTTGATCTACCATGTCCTCAAGGGATAGTCATACCGTTTCAGAGTGTGTCACATCGTCTTCTCCGCCCGATTTCAGCTGACGCGGTAAATCCAGCCCGCAGACCTTTTGGTCTGCCTTTGTCCAACCCCGGCTCGTTCATATCGAAAGTATTTCACCTCGCGACAAGAGCGGCGTCTTGGGTGCATGCTCGACGAGCGTTGAATGCACAACTCTCCGCCATGCACTTCGCGATGTGCTCCATCCGAACACGCTGCAATGCACTTGCTCCCATCTCAGTCCTCCCTGCCGAAGCACTTGCTCGCATCTTCCACTTCCACGCCGCCATGTCTCCGCCTGGATCGCGCAAGCAGCGCGCGCTCGGCTGGATCGAGGTCACTCATGTCTGCCGGCACTGGCGTGACACGGCCCTTCTGTTCCCTAGTCTGTGGGGCGAGGCGATCCTAGCCCGTGCAACAGCAACACCGATCTTTGTTCTTCTCGACGTGGGCGGGGCATCGCAGAGTAGCTTAGACCGCATCTCCGGACATCTTTCGCACACACGCGAGCTCCCTCTTGTCGGGCCGCCGAATGGTTTCAATCGCACGGTCGACGCAATACCATCTCTGCCCGTGATCATGGAGGCCCTCATCGATCTCCAGGCTGGAGATACGCTCTGCTCACCGCGATGGCTCAGAGTTCAACGCCGCCGCGTTCTGTGCTATCATCCGAATCACTCTCTAGACAGACATTGAACGATAACACCGTAACTGATTCAAACTCGTTATGCCCTGTTGGCGGAAGGAAGTGAAGATAGCCGCAAGTCAAACAGTCCATATCCCCGCTACCCTCCAGTAGTGACACGGTGTGACGGTGTGACCGGACGCGTCGACGACACGTCGACGATGGGCGCTTGAAAGGCGTTTAGGCCCTAGAGCATCTTGTCACTCTAGTAAATTACTGCTCATCGCGACGACATTTGTCTGAAACACCGTGTTCTATGATACCATTTATATCGCACTTTCAGACATAGCATACAACTCCATTAACTCAGAATCAATATGCCGTCAAGTGTTGATGGTCACAGCAAGGCTTCAGAGTGGGTTACATCGCTTTTTCTCCCGATTTTGGCTGACGCATTACATGTAGCCCGCAGATCTTTTGGTCCACTTTCGTCCAGCCTCGTCTAGTTCAAACTGAAGGTATTCTACCTCGGGATAAGAATGGTGCCGTCCGCGCTCGACGAGCGTTAGATGCCGAGCTTTCCGCTATGCATCTCGCGATGTGCTCCATCCGAACACGCTACAACGGACTCGTTCCTATTTCGGTCCTCCCTGTCGAAGCTCTTGCTCGCATTTTTCACTTCCACGCCGCCAATTCCCCACCTGCCTCGCACGAGCAACACCCGCTCGGCTGGATCGAGGTCACCCACGTCTGCCGGCACTGGCGGGACACGGCTCTGCAGTTTCCCAATCTGTGGGTCGACGTCTCCTACACGCTCGGCTCAAAATGGGGCAAGACGATGCTCAAACGCGCAAAAGCGGCGCCTATCTCACTCCGCGGGGACGTGACCGGGGCATCGCAGAGCAGCTTGAACTGCATCTGCGAACATTTTCCCCACACGCGTGAGCTCATGCTCGTCGGCCCGCCAGCCGTTCTCAAGTCAACCATTGACGCGCTCCCGCCGCCACCCACGATCTTGGAGACCATGGCAGTAGGCCCTGCCGATATGAAAGCCTTCAAAGGTCCTAGCTTTGAGCTAGCTGGAGTGATAGCTGCATGCCGCATTCCCTCACTTCGCCATCTTGCTCTTCGAGCATTGTGGGTTCCTTGGTCTGCACCCATTCTCTGCGGCTTGAGATACTTGGAGCTGCAGCTGTATTACCCGCGTAATCCCTCCGCAGGCGGCTACCCGAGCTCTTGGGAGACGCTGTTCGGTGCTCTCAGGAATATGCCGGATCTGGAGTGTTTGATTCTGAAGGACTGTTATCCTTCTGGACCGTGCGAGGATGCTGGCCATGATATTTTGCAGTTGCCTCGCTTGAGGGTCCTGCAATTACAAGGATTATCAATACCTTGTTTTGGTATTGCAGCGCGGCTGCAGATACCTCCATCCTGTCAAGTGCAACTTCGAGGCAGAGACGCTGAAGACATCGCAGAGATTCTCCCCTTCTTGACAACACACTTTCACGACGGGGTGAATCTGCCCCCTTGGTACACACTGTCGATTACCCGCCGGAGACATCGGTTTCAAGTCGAGATGTGGCGCAGCTCTGATGACCTGAATGAGGAAGAGGACTGCTATAACCCCAAGACGACGGCCGACTTGGCGATTTGGTATCACAGCACGCAATCAGTTCTCAGCACGCAATCAGTTCTCGATTCCCTCAAAGCTCTGTTCCAGACACTGCCACTTCATACCATGTTAACGCTCTGTATCAGGGTGGATTGTGACATCTCGGACGAGGCCTGGGTAGATCTCCTCGGGCGATGCACGAATGTCACCACGGCCTCCGTTGTCGGCCCCTGGGGAACGTCGTTTTGCTCCGCACTCGGCGTGATCAAGGACCATGCGCTAGCTGCCAGTTCGGCGGACGGCGCGCATGGGACCCTTTTCCTGGAAAGCCTGGAATACCTACGATTGTCGGGCACGGACTTCAGCAATTGGCGGTGGTGGCGTTGGAACTATGACCGGAATGAAGATTGGGACGTCGACGACTTGACGCTCATGGAATGGTTGACTGCGCGCAAGACCGTTGATGCTGACTCAGAGCTCGAATTAGACTTGAAGGGCTGCTCCGTTCGTCGCGAATGGGTGCAGAAATTGAGAGCTGAGGCACGTCGAGTCGACTGGGACGAGGACGAAGGCACGATTGACGTTGAGGATGAGACCTATGAGAGCGAAGAAAGCGACAGTTCTTTGGATTGGTGATTGGCAGATATGTTGGATGACTTTTGCGGCCTCGGATCTAAGGTGGTTTCTAGTTAACGCAGACTGAACATGATAACTGATCTTTCATTGCGATGACCTAGTACTATCCCAGCATTAACACGACATCATGTTCCGATACATAAATGCCATCGCCGAAGGCCTACCAATTTGATTTACGCTTTGCATAGATGCTCACAGAAACAGAAGTCAGCAATTACAAAATCGACACGAGCGTGTTATCGTGATAAATATACGAACGTCTCATGGGATGCGGGACCATGCCTCGCCAGCGCCGCCGCGTTTTGTGCTACCATCCGAGTTACACTCTAGACATACATCGGACTCTAACTTCGTAACTGATTATATAAAATTCATCATGCCCTCAAAAGTGGATGATTATACCACTTCAGCCTGGGGACTCGCATCGCTTTTTCCTCCAGATTTAACTTTACGCGCGCGTCAAACCCAGCCCGCAGACTCTCTCATCCACCTTCGTCGTACACTGAAAATATCTCACCTCGCGATAAGAGCGGTGCCTTCGCGCATGCTCGACAAGCTTTGAACGTCGAACGCCGAGTTGGTGGCCATGCACTTCGCAATGTGCTCGCTCCGGACGCGCTACAATGCACGAGTCAGCATGTACATTCGCCGTCTCGGTTGTGCCTCAGCTCTACCACGAGTTCGCATCTGCCCGGATACATGCATACCGCTTGACCCCACACTTGCGCGGGCTGGATGAGGGCCTCAAAGCGGCCGTCGATTCCGCAGCATTCGGGTTTTAGCTTTTTAGCTCTGCAAAGTGATCAATCCGTCGCACGCCAGATATCTATCAACGCGTAACAGATGTCACAAAAGAACAGACAGACAGCTGGATTTGAGCTGAATAAATCATCCATACACAAGAGATGAAGAGGAAAATGAAACGAAGAGGAACATCGTCTACGCATCGATCTCGGCCAACTTGACCGCGCCCTTGTTCTCAAGCGCAACATACGTCTTCCCCTCGCCCGCCGCCTCGCGTATTCCCGCCTCCGCGCTCGCCGGCAGGTCCTTCGACCCAAGCTGCCCCGCGACGCGGATCGCCTTGCCCAGGCGCGCGACGTCGATCTCGAGCGTCGGGGTGAAGTGCGACAAGAGACCGGTGAGGCCGCTACAGCGGCGCGTCAGGCGACACAGCGGACGAAGAGGCGGGCACGCACCCGAAGATGGACTCTGCGAGGCGGAACTCGCCGCGGTCTGCGTTCTTGAGGAAGCCGGGGCGGAAGACGATCGTGTCGGAGTAGCCGAGGGCGGCGAGGCCCTGCTCGGTGAGGCCTTTCGAGCGCGGGTACAGTGCGTACGAGTTCGGATTCGAGCCGATCGACTGGGGGCGCGGGTCGGTTCAGAATGGCAAGGGTGGGCACGAGTGGAGAGGCTTACGGAAAGGTAGACGAGACGCTGCTTGTGCTCGGGATCGTCGGTCTTTGCAGCTTTGGCGGAGTTGATGACGTATCTAGGATGTCGATCAGACTGGGAAATTCGAGGCGAGGCAGCGAGGTTGCATGGACATACTCGCGATCTATCTTCTCGAAAGCAGCAGGGGATCCAGCATTCTTCGCCGTAGTCCCAAGTCTGTAGTATGTATCATGCCTGGGTCAGCATCTAGGTCAATCCACAGAACAAGACCTGTACGCACGTAATGAACACCACGTCCCACTTGCCATCCTTCAACCCCTCCTGCTCGACCTTCTCAAAGTCGATCGCCTTCTGCTCGAGCTTCCGCTTCTGCTCCGCGCCGACGCCCGCGAGCCCAAGCTGCCCGTCGGGCGTCACGCGCCGCCCGTACTCGCCGACGCGGCTCCATTTCGGCGAGAGCAGCAGCTCGCGCAGGACGTGCCGCCCGACGGCACCAGTCGCGCCGATGATGAGTGCAGATTGGGGCGCTGCGAGGAAAAATGCGATGAACAAGCTTGCAAGACGCGCGAGCGGGGAGTAGGGCGTACCTGCTGCTGCCATGTTGTAATTCGTGTGATTCAAAGAGACGGTGTTGCGTTCGGGGAGGTAGAGGTAGAGAGCAGAGGTAAGAACGGCGAAGAGGGGCAGACCACGCTTCCAACTCAGTCTGGGAATGGGCATGCAGTCGTCCGCTCACCGGCAGCGACGCAGACTGACGTAGGGCCAAGACGATAGGAGAGAGAGTACAGTCGTCCTTACCTAAAAACGAACGTACCGTATTTATTGACGTCGTGCTCGCACCTTGATAGAGGGCATGACATCTGCGAGTGATGTAAGTCCTTCCCTACAGCCAATGGGCACAGTACTGGGTGCACATCTTCGGCAATGATTCTGACGCGTCCTTCCCGGCGGCTCATGGTGGACGCGACGCGTCTTCGCCAAGCGTCGGCGTTTGACTGTAGAGCTATCGCGTCAACTGCGCAGTACGACGCGTTATCAGAACGCGTTATAGGCACTTGGTAAGTATGGGAGTGATACATGGCATGACGCCGTCTGTCAATGGCGGTGGTACGTATCCAGCCTCAAAGCAAGCGCAATAGTGCTGTCGACAAACAATGAACATAACCGACAAAGACCAGCAAAACACGCGACTTTGGCGACTTGTCGATGGCAAAAATGATGATATCCATTTCATAGCTCATTTCACTCCATTTGCAAGGCACACAAAAACATGATTCTATCGTACCTACACAGTCCACAGCCTCATTTCCAGACTCACTGCAGCTCAACATAATTCGCTATAAACCGATCAGCCCACCACCCAAACACCCAAAGCACAAAAAAAGACTCACCAGGGAACAACCCCACATGCCCCGCCGAATTCTTGCCGGACCACCAATCGTCCGACGCCGCCTCGATCTCAACGATCCGGTCGCCCTCGCGGAACGAGATCTCGTTGTCCTCGCCTGCCTCGTAGCTTCACGCGCGCAACGTCAGCTAGATACGCTAGGAAATAGGATAGTCACGTACTCGTATAAGGCGATGGCGACGCTGCCCTCGTCGGCGGCGGGTTCGGGTTCGGGCTCGGGAGCAGCCGCGACGACGGGCTACGTAACGATTCAGACAATGTTCGCTAGGGAGAAATTGCGAGGCTTACGGGAGGCGGCGGAGGCGGCGGCGGCGGCGGCGGGGGAGGAGGGGCCTCAGCCTCCGGCTCGGGCTCAGGCTCCGCGGGCTGTTCTACCTCCACGAGCTCCACATAATTGGCTACACCGAAACTGTCAATTCCTGGAACCAAACCGGCAGTGTAGGCGACGCACCGGGGAACAGGCCCATCTTCGCGCCGCCCTGGCCGACGCCGGACCACCAGCCCTCGTCGAGCTGCTCGATCTGCTCAATGTACTCGCCCTCGACGAGCGACATCTCGTTGTCTTCCGTCGCCTGTGACGTAGAGTAAGCGAGGGCTGGTCGTTGCATGTGCCTGTGATGCGTACCTCGTATTCGTAGACCACGACGGCAACGAGGCCTTGTCCTCCGGGAGCATGCACCGGAGCGGCTGCAGGCTCGGGCTCGGGCTCGGGCTCAGGTTCGGGTTCAGGTTCAAGCTCAGGCTCATGGATGCTTAGCTGCGCCATCTGAGTCGTCGTCAATAAAGCAGACATCCATCACGGTAAGCCTAGACATACCTGCGCAACAGGCGGCGGCGGCGGCGGCGGCGGAGGGGGCGGTGGGGGCGGAGGCGGCGCCGCTTCCTCTTCGACTTCAGGCTCAGGCTCAGGCTCCACTGGTCGCGTCGCAGCAGGCGGCGGGGGCGGAGGCGGGGGAGGAGGCTACACAAGTCCAAAATCAGACCTTAGGCAACAAACAACAATACTAGACACTCACAGCAGCCTCAGGCTCAGGCTCCCACTCCGGCTCGGGCTCGGGCTCCGGCTCAAGCACAGACCGCGCCAGAGCAGCGCCCGCCGCCCCAACCGCCGCGCCGCCCGCCGCAGCAGCAGCGGCCTCCCGAACCCAGCCGACGGCGCCGGCGGCACCGCGCGCGCCGAACGAAGGCGTGCTGGACACAGGCGGGCTCGGCGCCGCGGCGCCCGCCGCACGGCTGCGCGCCGCCTCCTCCTCGTCGCGCTTCTTCGCGAGCGCCTGCCGCTCGCTCCACGTGAGCTTCCCGCCCGTGCCCGCGCTGGGCACCGCGCGCGGCGGCGGGGGCTGTGCGGCCTGCGCCTCGAAGCGCGCGAAGGGGTTGTTGAGCTTTTTGGGCGCGGGGAGCGAGACGGGCGTGTAGGCCGTGCCCTGGCGGATAGGATGGTTAGGTGGGCTGCGGGGTGCGGGAAGGAGGGATGGGACGTACTACGGGCGCGATGCGGTCTTCTTCGGCGGGCTTGGTGGGCGCCTTTGCCTCGGGGACGCGCTGCGTCGAGGCGGGAGAGGAGGCCGCAGGGGAGGAGGGTGCTGCTGAGAAGGCGGGCCTGGGTGCAGCAGCAGGGGGAGCGGCAGAGAAGGCGGGCCTTGATGCAGCGGCAGGTGGGGCTGCTGAAAAGGCCGGTCTAGGTGCGGCGGGCGGGGGCGGAGCAGCAGCTGGAGCAGGCGGCTCCTCGTCCCACGCGTCCGCTGGCGCCGGTGTCCTGCCGAAGATGGGGACGGACGCCTGGCTGGGCCTTGCAGCAGTTGGCGGAGGTGCCCGCGACGCCGGGGGCGGAACGGGCCTGCTCGCAGGTGGTGGAACCGGGCGCGCCGCGGTGGGTGGCGCAGGAGATGCAGCGGGCGAGCCGGATTGGGGTGTGCGCCGGAGAGCGGCGATGTCGACTTTGCCGACGGGGGTATAGCTCGTACCCACGGGCGCGATGGGCTCGAATTTGCGGGCTTTCTCGTTGTGGGTGGAGTACTTCGAGCCGGATGCTGATTCGATACGGGACATGATGAGAGCGGGAGAGACATCGGCCTGTCGGATAGAAATCGCGGTTAGACATCGGACGGCGAGACGGGTAGGATGGAACTCGGCAAGAGCGTCCGGATACGATGGGGAGCTGAAGTATGAGTAGACCAAGATGAAGTACCGACCTCGTTACGCGCACTAACGACAACGTGTGCGCCGCGAAGGAAACGTGCCACGGCAGAGGAGTGCGTATGGAAGAGACCTTTCTTGCCTTCGGGTACACCATCACCACACCAGTTTATCTGCACGAATTTCGGCAGTTGACTCTACAAGTTCCAATCATCAGTACACCTGCGATGCGCGTCACGTTTGGGAACCTACGTTTGGATCGGTCACTCGCACGAACGCATATTGGATGCTGATACCTGAAATTAATACACGACAGTCAAGCATCTTGAACGCACTCACCGCCCGTCCGAGAACTCCTCCTCGAGCTCCTCGAGACCGCCATCGCCCGTTCCCTGCACTTTCAGGTCGTTCGAGCCTTTGTCGTACGTGAAGATCACCCAATCGATCCCACGCGAGTTCAAGACATCCTGATACGCCTTGGAAATATCTGGACTAGATAGGTTTACCTGTAGAGACATGGTGTTCCAGGAGGAACAAGGATAAGTTGCAGGTTACGCTGGGCGATGGCCGGGGTTATGGGGAGCACGGCACCGCCTGGATTACGTCATCCACTTACGACCGGCTGCGCGCGGTGCGGGATTCCGCCCACCAAACGTTGTATCCTCTTTCATCTAGACGCCAGGACAGCAGACAATTTCGGTCTGTGCAAGAGGACGAAATTCAGAGGTGAGAGGGTCAAATTTTCCTTGTTCTATCTATTTGAAGTAAATCCAACGCGCAATGTTGCCTGAACCATGTCGACGTCGACGTCGGACAGGTTCTTCACCTTCCTCTCGCATCTGAGTTTGATCTGAGAGTACTACATTTCCAAGCGACAAACAAAAAACTAACGACAGACAAAGACTCGTATCGTACATTCGGTACTCATGGTGCATACATGTTTGAAAATGCAGCGGAGAACGCCATGCCTCTGCCGCGTTTGAAAAGATAAATCACGTCTCGCTCCCGACCCACATTCGCATGACCCAACCTCTCTTATGTACCTCTGCGTACTTCCGCGAACCATTCGCTCGTCTTTCTCGTCGCATGTAGCATTCAAACGGGCGGTGTGCTCCGGGTCGGAATCCTTCACCCTCTGCTCCAGCGGCATCATCTCCCACTTCTTCTCACTAGATCGACGCCTCGCTCCTGGATGCGCATCGGGAAGACCTCCGCTAACTTCTCTCTCGATGTGAAGGTAGAGATGAGCGAGGCCGCGGGCGTAGAGGATAAATATAGTGATGAGAAAATAAAGTTGTCCAGAGTGGACGCATAAAGGTATTTTTTTCTATTTCGGTTTTATGTTGTTTTCCATTTCCGAAAAATCTTGGTTCCTTGATGATACAAATACACTTCGCATGCGCCTTCCTTGATGTGAATTGTGAGTAAGTCGGATCTCAAACGACAGACGCAAACTCACAGTCCTCTCGGTAGTTCATAACCCCAATCTGACGAACTTGACTACCTCTTCCAGATCTTTGAACCACTCCTCGTCGATCCCCTGACACGAAAAGAAGAAGACGGCCCGCAGCGGCCTGCCTCTGCGTATGCGCTCCCGCAGGTGGTAGAGCATCTGATCCTGGAATGACGCTTCCGAGACGTTGCCGTGATCAAACATGGAGAAGTCGACTCTGCGGAAGATGAGACGGTCCAGGTTTGGGAAAGCGGATGGACCGAAGCCGGACAGAGAGTCGTCTCCGTCGTGGATCGCGTGGAAGAAAAATTGTGCGCAATCGTGACCGAGTACCAGGAAACGAACACTTTGAAGACGGGTGTTGTTATTTCTGATTATGGATCGCCAGCCTTCAGGCTCGACGGTCGAGCATCCATAGATGCTAAGGTAGATAAGATCCTGCAGAGGCATCAACGAGAAGAAATCGTGCAATATCACCTCGTAGTCCTGAGGAGAGGCATAAGCTAGAGACAAGGTGATCATAGCCTTCGGCGATAAATGGGACAGCTCCGAGAAACGAGTTTTAGCAAGATGATCATTAAAATTCTGCTCCGTTTCTGCCTGTCCACCGTACACGCGAATTAAGGCTCTGTCATCGAATCTCCCTGAGCCCAGCTCCAACCGTTCTATGGGCGGACACTGATCCCCTGCGCTACAGACGCGATGAGCCAAAGCGCGAAAAAGATCCCGAAATTTATCTGGAGATAAGCCAGGTATACAAGTCAAGTCCAGTGTCGTGTTAGAGGGCATGTCAAGCCGCTTCATGAAAGAGACACAGTCCCGAACTAAGCTACCCATGGAAAAATGTTTGAGGCGAGGAAAGTTAACTTTGCGAGATTCATCAGCCGTGAAGTCTTCCGCGGGAACGGCATATTGAAGCGATAGGCTTTCCAGTCTCGGGGCTTCATCTAAAACGTCGAGCACCTGCTCGAAAGGAGGCAAAAAAATCGGCGGAATTGGCTCAACTTCGCCTTCCTCTATATTGACTTCTGCGCTGTAAAGAGACACTTCTAGTTCGATTAGATTTTCAAGGAAAGAGTGCATCTTCCATGGAATGACATTGTATAACCGTAGATGTCTGAGGTTCGGAGCGTATCCTCCGAAAAGGTTGGGGTTGTGCCAATTACTCACGCCCGTGTCCACATGGGCTGAGACCACCATAGGCAAATAGAGATCGCAGATTGCCCACATGTATTCGATAGACGTCCACTCCGCAGATAGCGTGAAATTGCGGACATGTGGTGAATGTTCCAAGATATAATCGCACACCATGTCGACTGACTGGGGATAATCGTCGAATGGGGGTATGGATGTATATGCACCTTTTGCCCGAACGATGAATTCCTTTGTCCATGATGACCCAAGGATGAGACAGTGACTAAAATCAGTCCACAATGCGGCCGTCCCGATTGCCAGATGCCGCCAACGCCTACAGACATGAGTGATTTGAATCCAGCCAAGACAGGGCGTCACGTTGATCTTCGTTTCAGAGGCATCCCATGCCTCCCGGATAAGCGGAGGATCTTCCAAACTTAGAAGAAAAAATATCTCCAACAATAGTTCGGGGAGCAAGGCTGTCGCCACAGACAAAGGTGCAAGCGTTCTTGCCCAGATATGATCATCGTCGAGCGATGCAGCCGAAGCGTTGGTGCAAAGAAGCGAAGAGTTCTGTGGCTGAGAACACCCATAACATGCGAAGATATCATCCTTGTGGTGTTTCAAATTGTGATGTAGCTCCTCGACATCAGCAGCGCACCTAAATATCGCATTCGCAAGTTATGACATAGCGAAAAAGAGGTACTGGACTTACCGAAGTGACGATGCCTTGAAAGCCTCCTCGGCTTCAGGGTCAACAAACTTCGTCTTTACCATTCGAGACAACACACGAAAGGCGAGTCGGAGCAGTAGTAGGTGCGAGGTTCGGTCCAAGGGCGATCGATGGCCAGATGCGGCTACTGAGCCTAATGCGGTTTATCGTCAGCTTGATTTCATAACGACGATCTCTAGTAACTAGCAGTTGCCCTTCGTCTAAAATATGCACTTTGCATCGAATCAAAAGCTAGTATAGAGAGCGTCAGCCGTAGGTCAGAAGATACATCTCACGACTCATCGAAGATATTTCAAACATCCCTTGAAGATCAAAAACCAAAGTAGTATCTATGTCGTAGAAGGCCGTTATGCTACAGAGTTGAAATGGCGTACAAAGGAATTCATAGGTCTGGTAAATGTCCACGAAAACGGGGATATGTAAACGACGTCAGTAGAACCATTGCCTTTCTATCTCATTTACGCCTTCTCATCCTTTTGCAGTCTGCACATTGACCTTCTCGATTGATCGTTGAGTGATAAGACCGACAGGACATGTGAAAGCTGAGAAGCAGAGTGGAATGATTAGTGAAGGCCCAACATATTGAGAAATGACGAACGAACTCAAACGGTTGGGCTCTTGGCTTGCCCCCTTGACCAGTCGAGGCTTTGCAAGGGTAATTCAACAAAGTCACCCTGCATGAAGTGCGTTTGTTAGGCACAGGCTTATCAGAAATATATGGGAAGCGCACCTCCGATATTGCCCATTAGCAGACACCGTGAAGGTGTGTCCGCACGCTATATACCGAATTGCGGGGGACTCTGAGGGCCTGGCCATCTCGGGCCTCGGGATGACAAAACCACGCTCAAACAGTCCGTGGTAGATATGGGGAGGACGTATGGAAGATAATGCTCAAGGAATCAACCGAAGGATATACAGAGAAAATCGATGAGAATATTGAGGGAGGAATATGCTGAAGACGCACATAGCGGAGAGAGGAGACGGTTTTATGTTGTGGGCAAGAAAATGCCACAAACGTACCAGCCTGCCCAAGACCACAGCCCGAAGGTGGTGTGGCGAGCGCTTGGTCGAAATCTCGACGAGGGACACTGTCATTGGTGAACAATGTGGCAAGATAGAGCGGCAAGCGCATCGGCAAGCAGAGATGGCACTGGAAGAAGCGCCGGACTGGAGCGCGTCAACGCAGCGCAACGCGCGATAACCACGTTTTCTCGACCCCAGACGACGGCCGCGGTGCTCAAAGCATTACCGCGAACGTAGCGACTGCATAGAATTTCCTAAAAAGCTGAAAGTGCACAGACGCTGTTGCCATAAACCAGTGTTAAATGAGGACACGAGCTGAACAGCATGCGCCTTGTAATTGAATTGAGGACCGACGCCAAATGGTGGGTTTTAATGTCAAGGCGAAAGCTGCGGAGCAGGAGCGGATGTGCCGAGTTTCCAGGATGACAAATTAAGCCCTGTTTGGCTGCGAGTCCGTACGAACGAGGGAGGGGGGCGTTTCATGGAAGTTGCCCACAGATACGTATATGCATATTTAAAGCATAGCCAAGTGCCACCCAGTGAACGAGGCTTTGACGCTATCAGGATGAAGCGTGTGGAGCCATTTCGAGGTAGCTGCCGTCAGGCAGGGGTCGAGGGTAGGCGTATGGCGTCCCGGCGCCATGATGCCTTGACGACCTGATGGCTATACGGAAGATCTAGATATATGCCGTGCTGAAGCCATCCAGGTCGAGGTGTACGTTTGTCCCGAGTCGTCGAGAAAATATTTTTTCAAGAGCACAGATCCAAGATTGTTCGAGCCGAATGCAATTTCCGGCGCCCCCGTTGACATCCGCTGCGCAAGAGAGGAAAGAGCGCGAAAGACAGCCGTGCAGTGCACTATATTTATGGCACATTGAACCGCTCAGAGAAGTCGTCAGCACTGGCTGTTGCAAAAGTGTAGCTAACTTGAAGGGAACGCAGACTCTTCTGCTTCGTGTTCTCCCGGACGGAACATCGATTCGACAGCTACGGAGCAGGTTTCGCAGAACAGCATCCCACCCGCGAAAAGTGTGGCAAGGACCTATGGCCAGAAATTGGGAGCTTCGCTTCTAGCTTTCGAGCATCCTGCCCATGTTTCAGCGCGGAGCAAATCCGCGCACCGCAATCCACTGCGTCGTCTAATAGATAGCATCAACATCAGTACATTCGATACCACGACAATTTGGCGGTCATAACTTAGCTGACAACTACTATGCCCCGTCCGCTACCCTGAATCCATCTCTTCTGCGAGTCCGACCGGCTATTTCGACATCGATTAAAAAAAATACTGGTGGAGTGAGCGTTGCGTCCAGATGGCTCAAAAACAAGTATATGCTCACCTAGAATCCGTGTAGCGTCCCCGTTCGCATATACGATTTCTCATCACGGGATTGGAGACGTCTTGCTTGAGCCTTCCTCAGATCTGCGGGCTACGCAGTGCGCCGCAGATCAAGGACTGACTTCTCTGCGCCGCCTTCTTTTGATGCTTGCTTGTCAGCATGATGTAGTCGGAAGTCTGATTCATGAATGCGAACGTGAGGGGCGAAGGGGAGAACAAGACGCTCCTGAACCGTCGACAAAAGGCGGTAGATATAAGTCCAGACACTATTGTATAGCACAGAAGCCTTGGTACGAAGACTGGAGACGACCCTGAGAGCCGTCTCCATCGAGAAGACACAATTGTCTCCGCTTCTGCAAACAATAATAAGCCCAGCTTGACGTTGTGCCAAAGCAACAACGTCCCAGGGAGGCACTAATGGTAGGACAAAGATACAGACATTGTACGCCATAAACACAGATGGGACGCGTTGAGTGCTGGGTGGGTGGGGTGATGAGCGCAGTGGACGGCTTGACATAGTGGTGTACAAGTTTGAACGAAATAGGCGCCGCAGAGCGGGCGCTTGCTGGCGCCTGGCCGACGGTACGGCGCCTGTTCCGCCCACTGAAGTCCACCCATGAAGGTCCTCCACGCTTTCCGCAATTTCTTTCTCGTTCGACTTGTGTAGATCAGAGGAATTTTCGATGTAAAACTGAATCACATGCATCTCACCAAAACACTATACAATGTATGGAATTGTTTGACACCCAGACTCGAAGCAGTGATGTTCTAGGACAACAACGCAGACACAGACACTATGACAATAGTCTTACAAAAGGTACGAAAATTCCAGCATATTCTTGTCTTTAATATGACAGCCGTCAGCTACGGAGCGCGGGTATAATAGCACTAGATCACTTACTATTGATATTCAAAGGCCGGTTGTCACAACACCTGGCGACACGACTTGGGTCAGCCTCGCAACCCAGGCATCGTCAAAGCCCCGAGAACCAATCAAGACGACAGCCCGGAGCGGGTACCCACGATCCTTTCGATCTTGCAGAACCAGAAGCATCTGATCCTCGAACGGAGTTCGATCCATCGCGCCGTTGGCAAACAGAGAGGTGTCAACGTTCCGAAGGATCAGAGCATCTAGATGTGGGAATGCCACAGGGCGTGCATCGTGTGTGGCCGAAGGAGTCGCATCGTGAATGGCGTGGAAGAAGTACTGGGCAGCGTCCTGGCCCAAGACAAGTAGACGGACAGTCTGCAGTTGAGAAAAGCTGTCCCGTATGATGGTATGCCATCCTTCGACGTCGACGTGCGAGCTTCCATAGATATTTAGCTGATAGACCTCGTGTATAGGCACCACCTTGAAAAATCCTACGACGGCATCGATAAAATCGTTGGGCAATGCATATGCCAATGAGAACTTCAAGATCGGCTCTGCGCCTCGCCGAGACAAGGACGACGAGTCTTTCTGCGCATTATCGGAAAGATAATCGGCATAAGCAGAGATCAAAAGCTTGTCTCCAAATCTCCCCGTGCCCAATTCGACACGCGTAATGTGGCCCTCTGGGCTCGAAAATCTGTCTGCCAATAGACCCAGAATGGGATGGAGACTTGCAGAGTCATCAGGAATGCAAGTTATATCCAGCTGCGCGCCGAGCGGAAACTCGACGTGCTGGAGAAACTGAACGACGTTCATCATCTCCGCTGAGAGGACCATAGATTTCAGGCGAGCGAAGTGGACTTTGCGCGGCGTCAAAGCCGACTCGGGATCGAACAGCGGTACCATATAGTGGAGCACCAAGCGTTCCAGCCTAGGAGCTGTCATGTCGAGGGCATCGAGAGTCTCGAGTAGGGTAGGCAACATCCAGTCCGGTGTTGGGACAATTGATCCTGGGCGCTTGCCGTGTCTCCACAACAAGGCATTGTGTTGCACATCGAGCTCGACGAGATTGTTCCAGTCCTGGGCCGATCCCCACGACTTGATATTGGTCAACCGGAGGCGGCGCAGCTCCGGCGAGTAACCATTGAAAAGTTGGTCGAAGCGATAAGTCAAGTACGGGCCTGAGTCTATATCCACAGAGACCATCTCGGCGCAGGGATGATCGATGAGAATCCCAGCCAAGCGATAGTGGGTCCACTCAGCAGAGATGGTCATGGCGCTGACATGATGGAAGTTTGAGATAATCCAGTCGGACAGCATCTCTATGACTCGAGGATAGTTCTCGAATGAAGGAATGCTGACATTGGCCCATCTGGCGCGTAGCAGGAACTCGTGCGTCCATGAAGGCCCTAACAGAAGGCCATGCCCGAGGTCGGTCCATAAGGCGGCAGCGCATATAGCGGCTCGTCTCCAGTGGTGACAAGTGTGAGTCGCAGTTATCCATCCGAGATACGGCGTCTTGACGATCTGCGATCCTGAAGCATCCCAACTCTCACGGATGCGGGGAGGGTCGTGGATGGTTAGGCATGAGAAGATCTTGACGAGGAGCTCCGAGGGTAAGACAGCGATGGCTGCATCCATGTATGTGGCGGGTTCGACAGCGTCCGTCAAGAGGTGGCCGTGCACTTTGCGAAAGGCTTCGTCGGCCTCTTCTTCCGACGAAAGAGTGAAGTACATGATGCGTGCATTCCGCCAGTCTGGACTTGCTTTGCCCCTGTAAAAATATAGCTGCCATCAGAGCTCGCTCAATGTAAATCAAGAATGAGATCTTTACTCCAGTGGTGCATCGGGATCCCGTCGCGGGTCATCCCACGACTCTGGACCTAATTTCCCGGCCAACGGGTGGACCAAGGGCATTACGGAAGAAGAGAATGAGAACTGGAACGGACCGTAAGTGGGTGAATTGACAGAAAGCTTCTAGATATCAGTGACTGAGCGGGGGATTTTATAGCCTGCGGATGATGAAGGTCAAAGCAGAGGCGATACGAAGGCGATACACTATCATTATGCACTCAATGCGGCAGGCATGACGCACGGTTCAAGCGCTCGTTGACGACATAAGCGCCATGTGGCAAGGCTCGTCAAATAACCCGTATTAAAAGGATTGTACATTCTGCTCGGTCGAGACTCTACTAGCTACATCTGGAAGGAGTTTGGGGGTTAGGTTACTCCTCAAAACCTAGATCAATAATTCGGGGCAGTCACCGGCCAGTCATGGCACGGTTGAGGCCTGGCGTGGGGGTATGAAAGTCGATTGGATAGTGATGGAAAGGATGATGATGTGCAAGTTGTGTGGTGGTATGTGGATGTTTCAATGGTATCGCTTCAACTCATGCAAAAGAATGAAGATGCGCATCCTGCAGATAGGAAGACGCGTCTGGTGAGCCGACGGCACAATAAGGACAGTTTGCGGGCGAGGAGGTACTCACATCGGCGCCTGGCCGCACACGAGAGACACTTCGTCTCAGTCGCATCCGCCTCCTTGGTAGGATCCCTACACAAGATGTGAGTATGAAGCCGTGGCATGCTCGCCGACTTCGGACGCACCCGCATCTACATTTCCCAGTCCTCAGACGCGTATCGCAATGGGTCTATCGCGACAGCCAGAGCTCACGTAGGTTATGATTGGACAAAGAGAAGGGCAGATGCAAACCTGTTGGTCCAGATGAGACGCGCGCACTCTCTGTCCACACACGACGCAGTTTATATAGAACCCCAAGCTGCGGCAGGTTTGCGTGTTTCGCCGCGAAATGCCGGACGAGCTCATCACGAGGATTTGTGTGGATGTGAATTGGGTGAAATAGAGGTTGTGAGTCGTGTCAACCGCGAGCGTGAAGAGAGAGGAGGCATTATTGTCGCAGGACAGCACAAAAGTGGCAAGGTCGATACGTAGTAGAGTGTGCGTACCCCAGCAGTGCGAACAGATATGCAGCTTGCCCTTGACCGCCATTTCGTCGAGTAGCCTTGCTAGATGAGAGCAGAGTAGACGGCGGAGAGACGAGTGGGAGCGTGTGGTGCGGAGGGGATACTTGACATGGTTCCGCGTAGCGGGTCGACAGAATAGCAGGCATCGTCGCAAAGCGCATCGGACTTGGCTACGGTCAGCATCCATGCATCGCGTCTCCTACCTTTCTTCCATGACTCGCGTTGAATTCAACAGATGCAGAGGGTTTCGACCACAGAGAAGAGATACGGCGGGAGAGGAAGGGGGAGGCCGCTGCCAGAAGGACTTGAGGCCTGACGTAGTGGAAGGCATGATCAGGTATATCGACGAAGGAAGGTACACACCTTTATCTAACATCCCATCATCGCCTCCCTAAGCAAAATAAATCGCACCTATGGCAGCGCCCACCGCAAACCCAAGATGTCCACCGGCGAAAGATCATACCCGCGAAAGCAATTTGTATGTGGGTCGGCTGCGAAAACTTACAGAGCACTGCTCAATCCTGTCTACCACAGGTGTCCTGACTACACATTGGCATCTCCTTCTCCTGCCCCTCCCTGTACTCCTCCACCCGCTTCTTGATAGCTGCCCGCCTCTCCGCCCCGAACTCACGAGCTTCCTTCCTCGCGCGCGCGAGATTATTAGCGGCCATGCGATGGTGTTGGTCATGAATAGCCATAGGCCCAAAGGCAGCAGAGTAGAGGGAGAGACCAAGGCACTAACCACCAGCCGCACGCACGCAAGGGCGATATAAGGACAACCAAAGGAGAACATCGCAAGGTCACGTGAGCACGTTGAGTACAACAAAGTACATATGCGGGCGCCTCACCGAGATGCCGAACAAGAGGATCGCCCGATCGTGCCAGCCTGCATGTTCTGCGGGGCTTGCGTCTGCGCCAGATGCAGAGCCGTACGCGGGGCCGTCGGTGCCGGCCCAGCGCCGCTGGTACTGTTGCCGCCTGTGGAACTGCCGCCGGCGCCTCTCGAGCTCCTGCATGTACGGGTCGTCTGCATAGGACCCGTTCATGCCCCAGGGAGAAGAGGAGCTCAATGAGGGTCCTGAGCGGCGAAGCAGGCGGTCGTACGCTGTTGTTATAGCGTGGAAACGGGCATGCGCCTGGCCGGGAGGCAAGAGACGCGCAGCGGGCGAGTCTGGGTGGTTTATACGGACGAGGTCATAATCTATAGTGGGTATATATAGTGGCCAGTCGCCACGAGTAAACCCGATGCGCGTCAGTATACTGCCTATGGTAATAATGCCGCAGATGGTGAGATATGTGCCTATACGTACACCGCGATTTAATTTCCTGATCGGATGCACCTGGTTCCAGGTGAAAGATCTGGAATGGCGTGGGATTGAGATGTCTGGGGAATGGAAAGCGCGTGTCCCCTGTGCTAGAGGATCCCTCGCTGTGGGGGGCGACAGTGGATGCGAAACGCGCATGCAGCAGGAACTGCAGGTGAATAGGGAGTGCTTGTAGACGAGCTGTATGAATGTAGTGCATCAGTTGTTTGATCGACAAGATTGTCGTCGTTACTGCTGGTGCTCGTTGTCTGGCTTATCGTTCTGGTTGTCGAGGGTAGAAGGAAAGCGAGGATGATGGACATTCCGAAATGGACTCCTCGGTGGCTCGGTGGCCCGGCGCCACCGTACCGGCGCGGGTCCACATGTGTGCGGCACTCGCCGCGGCGCCTAAATACAACTTGTCCTCGTCCACGCTGCTCGATGTGCGCAATTCTGAGGCGTTCAGGATCCGGGAAGACTCAGCAGGGAGGTACGTAGATATGTTGCTGACTTTCGGAGGGCATCTATAACTCGAGAATACAGCAGGCCCGAGCCAGCTCAGCAGGCGCTAGCGCTGCGACAGAGCCGTCTCGCCCCCGGGCCCCCACATGCTGCGTCGTCTACGTATCTACTCTTCGAACGACCTTTTGTCTGGAAGTGCCAAGAAAGGTGAGTCACAAGACAAAGGAACTGCTAAGAATATGTGTCGGCGGTGCGCGCCTGGAATACGTAGTTCATGGCAGATCTAGATGACACGAGAGCTCACTCCTGATGCTGAGCAGTGGTATCCTGAAAATATCAATGATAACTCTCCGCCTACATCCTCCCGATCTTCCCAAAAATAGTTGAAACTGTGAGTCTCAGCATCATAATCCTGGTTTCACAACTTCGGATACAGACTCGATCGTTCATCTATTTCGACGCTGGGCCATCCATGAGCGTCCTCAAGGTCTGATTTGATCCAGAGGGGGCGAACCTTTGGTGAGATCAAGCATCATTGGATCGCTTCAATTCTTTGCCTAGGACAGCCTAGCAACTCTGCCGACAAGCCGGGATAGTTGACAGTCATCTATCAGAGCCGTTTCCTCTAACTTGTGCTTCGAGGCATACGCACTCGTCCAAGTGTCTTTTCCCACTCCTTTGGGAGGGGCAGCTTTCCGGAACGAATCGCGAGATACGCCTTGCGCCCGACTGTCCTGCAGATGGCATACTTGTACAGAGCCCTGTAAATCGAAGCGTTGGCGCCTGCGGTGTCGGGCCTGACATCAAGCCGAACCTCTACGTATCTGCGCTTTCAAACTCCACAACTGATTCACAGCTTTTGTCGCCTGCCTCGCCCTCGCCCGCTACCCGGCGTGGCCTCATCGCCTCGGTCTTCACCGTTTACTCCTGGCACCGCCGCCTTCGCGCCTCCCATTGTCCACCAATATGCCTCTGATGCTATCTCACGCCCTCGATATGATTCTCTGTCGTGGACTGCAAGTGAATTAATTCAAACTGCGTACATCCTGTCCATGCAACTCGCGTCGTCCGCTGGGAGCACGGGACATCGCTGACGACTTCGAAAATCTGGGCCGTTGGGGGCGTCGCGCAGTCTTCCTCCGCTTCATCATGCCAACAGCCTGATATCCGCATATACGTATGTCAAGAAAGTAAGGAAAGGATGTCCTTGCCCGAGAAGTCAATGATACGGCGAGGTTCGCTTTACTTACCGGACCAATAGGGATCGATTCTAGCTAACTCGGCATCAAGAAATGACTATTGCGTCGAAGGATGGACGTTTTCGTCAATTATTATCGCAACATGAAATACCTCAGCAACATCCGCACGTAGCAGGTGTCGTGGGGCATCAACGGCTGGTTAGTACATCCACTGCTTAGGCTTTTCTTCTTTTTGACCGCGCCATGGGTGTTGTAGGGTTACCCATCGACGGCGTACTGTTTGAAGATTCTACGTAAAGGATGTTTAACCGTAGACGCGCGATGTTCCGCGTGCCTGTGGAAGCTACAGCACGAGACACGCACTTTGATGCATGTTGAGTTGGCTACTAGAAGGCGGACCGGGGATCCCGCGCCCTCTTATACCACTACCTTGCTCGCGCCTACCGCGGCCCAGCGTTCGCGTTCACCCCATCAACTGTAGTCTGCCCTTTCGTCTTGCCGTCGTTTCAAGAGTACGTTCGCATCTTGTCTCAATTCTGTTCGACCAATGCTTACGTGTTCAGAAGGCCAGGAATTCTGTCGCGAGATCAGGTCTTACGGGCACGATGGACGCCGTGAAGGACAACTTGTCGTTGGTCTCGCTTCAATCTCAAACTGCGCAGGTCGAAAGGGAACTCAGGGCTTCAAGCGCTGCACCTGCGGAGCGTCAGCAACTCTTAGAGTTGCTTTCCAGAGCAACATCGGTAGTCAGCGACATCAAAGCGCGTATCAATGCGACTGCGCCCGTCTCCATTCTCCCGCCGGAACCCCTGACTCGGATCTTCTTCATCCTCCGCGACATACAGCCCCCGCTCTGCGCTGGTCCTGGTGCTTGCGGTTCAATGAAATTGGGTTGGATAACCGTCACCCACGTCTGCAGCAGCTGGCGACGTACCGCAATTCGCTGTCCTGCTCTTTGGGCCGAAGATATCTTCCTTCTAAAGCGCCAATGGGCCAAGTGCATGTTGTTACGTTCTCAGCAGGTGCCGTTGAAGATCATTTATCGACCCACGAGGCCAACTTGGCCTGTAATGCACGATGTAGAGCTCATTGCTGAACATCTGGCCCACATCCACACACTCGTAATTTCGCCGGGCGCTGGCAAGGATGTATCTTCACCTCTTTTCTGGGGAAAATTGGTTGCGCCTGCGCCTGTTCTGCACACACTGGATTATTTTGGCACTATAACATATGAAGACCCTAGCCAGGCATTCTCTGTTCCCATCGACTTCTTAGGCAACAACGCCCCGTGCCTACGCATCCTTCACCTATACGGGGCGCTCATCCCATGGTCATCACCCATACTTCGAAATCTTCAACGTTTACGCATCGTGCTCAATCATTCGGGTCAGCGCCCCGTACATTGGATACCGACGTTGTCCCAATTCCTCGATGCCCTCGAACGCATGCCGGATTTGACATATCTCGAGGTCGCGGGTGTTCTACCATCCTCCTCCCACATGCACGGTGTGTTCTCTCCCGGAGAGCGTAGGGTTGAGCTCCCTCACATTCAATCTATCGATTTTGGAGGAGATACTTTGGACGTTGCGCTGGCGTTGAGCTGCTTGATAACCCCACTAGATGCCCACCTTATCCTCTCTTGCACACCTCTCAGTGACCTTGGCGACATAGCCAGTCTCTTTCGCTTGGTCTCAGGTCGATTTGGGACTGTAGCCCCCATCCTGATAGAGTGTCTTGAGGTCAAGGCGTTCCCGGACGCTTTTGACATCGTGGCTGTTATGAAGTTTCAAAATGGTTCTTCGTCTCGGACGGAAGTCATCTTCCAGCCATCCCCCTGGAATGTCGAAATCCTGCAACAATTCTTGATGGCTATGCTGCACTGTCAAATCTTCGAGTTCACCATAACTGGCATGCCACTCCAGCCGATGCAATGGCACCATCTCTTCACTTATAAGAATATGGCTTGTATGGAATCTGCGATCATCGCCGTGCCTCCTGAAACCCTCCCCGGCTTTGTCGCATTTTTAACCCCACGAACGGTCTCAGGACTACAGAAGCTTCGCAATCTGAATTTTGACCGCACGAATTTTGAGGGCATGCAACGGTGGTTGGATTTCCTGAAGGATATCTTGAAGAAGCGCAAGGAATGCGGGATGGTGCTGGAGGAAATTGCTTTTCATCGATGCTCGTCGCTCAGCGATGAATGGGTCGTCCAATTGCAAGATATTGTGCCTAGCGTAATCATATCGGACGAATCGCCCTCGGGTGATGGGTCTACAGACGAAGACTCTGACAGGCCCTCGTACGACGAGTTTTGCGAGTATTCGGGTGACGAGCTTAGCGAGTCCTCAGGTAGTGGGTGAGGACACTTCGTGACTTACGATATCAAGAGGGGCGGATGGACGAGAACGCGATCTGGCCAGCTCTGAGTGGTATCGCTGAGCGTCATACGAAGACGCAGAGCTTGATTTTGACGTACATTCAATTGTATGTATGTATTTCTCAATGTATTGACATGGTAACGAAACAGTTTCTGCAATGTTTTGGACAACATGGTCCGATCCCGAGAAATGCCACTCTCAGATCCAGACGCTGAATGAGAGGCGAATCCCGAGAGCAGTACGTATGCCCTCTCTTCCACCATGGCACCCAAATATGATGGCTCCTTATCCCAGCGTTGCAGAATTATGTTCGGGGAGGCACCGACGCTGAACCCAGGTGAGTCTCAATTCGTCAGCGCCACGCATCGCTGGTTACCGTGTAGCTCGCGAGCCGTCACCTCCGTCTGTTCAGTACGCGCGCTGGTCAGGCCCATTGCGCGGACACTCGTCAGGATGAGCCCGATGTCTGGAGTCTGGACAATCAAATCAGGCACGGGCAAGTGTCCGTGAACTTTCGCTGGACGAGATAGCTATTCATTGGGTGCGGACGTGTGTGCTGCTCGCTTTCGCCCTTTGGGGACACAATACTCTATGCCCTCGATTCCTTTCCAGAGTTTATTCGTAAAGTGATTTATAGATTCGTGCTCTACGGACAACTTGAATGCACCCGTGCACGACCGGGCAACGAGTTAAATAATCGTGCTACATACGGAAACATGTACCTGCGCGCTGAATTCAGAACTGCTAATGTTCGAGATATCAGCGACGAACCGACGAAGGTAGGGCGTTTCTGCCCGATATTCATGTGAGCAAGACGGCATTGAGAATACAATTCAGGAAGACCGACGCACGATGATTCTACCGGCACAGACGGTATGTCACGTCGGGGATCAGCTTTTCCAGCGGCTCCAGATGCAGTTCGTGCTGAACCCCCGATGTGTCTATCAACTCCAAGCTTCGAAAGGGTACTGCTCCCTTTCTACGACGCTCCACTGTCCCTCGGAGATGGGAAAAGAGTGTAGATTCTTTGCCGCGGCTCAAGGGGACATGATTCGAAAAATCGCCCTCGATGGCAAGGTTCTGCAAACCGGGAAGGCGCCATGAGTTTGACGCCTGGCCGTTCAGCACCGTGTCACTTGTCTCCAGATATTTCAGGAATGCGTGCAAAGCCGTGAGACTGATTTTGATATTCTTGACCTCCCCGCAGTTCGGCGCCTGGCCGAAGAATTGTCCATGGGGCATGACATTCAGGACCTGCATCTGATGCAAGATGAGGGTGCGCAGCGTTATGCTTGCTGGGCGGGCGAGTATCGCATTTGTAATGGTGACAAGAATTTGCGGGGGTGCGTGGATTAAAGTGATGGTCCTAGGCGGGAAAGGTGAGAGAGTCTGGGATGGACATGGGGAGGCAATCACGGAGCCTGTGGACGATTCAATGTTTCCTTCTTCCGCAAAAGCGTGCTGGTCGTAAAATGTTCGTATCGTGGTCTCTGCTTGTCTGTTCTTCGACGACTGGGAAAATTCAAGGGCTGTAGCTGAAGCTGATTCGCCTTCGATGGTCCTCACGTCTTCGTGCAACAATGACAGCACATGCTGTTCGGCGCCGTCCCCGCCAAATGTATTGAGGGTTACGTCGACTGCCACAGCCGCAGTGAGCTCGAAGTGGTGGAAAAAGGAGGAACAAATCGTGATTTCGTCCTTCAAAGATAACAAGCGAAGCCCTGACAAGCACACTCTTCGAGGAATGTCGAGCGCAGAAGGTGAAGGAAGAGCATTGTGTAAACAAAGCTTCTCGAGCGCAGGCATGTTATCAAGAGCGTCAAGGATCTGTGAATATCTGTATGTCACCACCGAAGCAATGGACACAGGGTATCGGAGACTGAGCTCAATCAAGCCCGGGAGTACTAGTGACGCCCATGAAATGTTCACGCCTGTGACGCATAACTTTCGCAGGTTTGGCATAGACCCACCAAAGATGTTTGCAGGCATTTCGGACAAGGTACCCCAGGTTCCGTCATTTCGCAAAAATAGAGAGGCACGGAGATCCATGCTCGATAACATCGGAGCAGGGCTGCTCAGCAAACGCAAAAAGTCAGAGAAGAAGAAGTCGAGGCACTCCAGCTCTAGGTGTTTGATGCGAGAAAGATTGGACTCGAGACATGGTAGGATGTCTGGAAAAGCTGGATCAACTGTATGTGGGATTTTTGCGCGAAAGACTACGGGGCGCTGGCCAGCGCGCTTCATCATGGTTCGCATCCATGTGAAGCCAAGAGACGAGTTGACCTCGGTCCATAAGGCCGTGTTCTCGATTGCGATATTTCGCCAGTGCCTACAAACGTGGGTGACATTGATCCAGCCCAGACTCTTTTTGCCTTCGCCTTTCGAGTCGATGTTACGCGGCGGATCGTCACAAGTGAGAGTCGTGAATATTCTGTCAAAGACATCGAACGGGAGTGATGATATGAGCGAGGACTCATTGTAACGCGTCCGCAGGTCATATAAAGAGGCTTCGACCCGACGGATCTCATCAACTATCTTCTGTTGTTGGCGCATACACAGCGTACCACGTGTGAAGGTACGGCCATCAGCAAAAGTGTGAAAAATTGTTAAGGGCTTACAAGGGCATATAAAGGTTTGCAAGGGCCACAATTGCTGTCGTCTGATAAGGATGTCACCTTTCGTCGCAAGGCTATACACAGCTGCCTTATGGATTTGCCATTGTCCCCATCCTTCGCAAGGCCTGCCAGGCCTGCCAAGGGTTACCTAGCATATTGGACTTGTCCGTCCATATGGCACACGTGTAATCCTATGTGGCCTTTGGCTGCCATTATAAAATGGCATGAAACAGATCTATAACATTTATGTATTTATTTCTATTCAATTTCTTGCTTGGCAGGAATGGAATGAAGTATATTTTTTGTGTCAACAAACTTATCTAAAATACATGGAATGATATATCTACGAGAAATTTACGAGGTAACCGTAACTTAGTGACAACCATCTCTATGCCGCCGCACGCTGATGTGCCGTCGTACCTATTCGGCCTAATCAGTCAGCTAGAAACGGTGTAGACCAGCTTAGACCATCCCGAGGCTATCCAGACGTCGGCGCCGAGCGGTGAGCGCGTCGAAAGATGACCCGCCAGAGAACGTTTCCGAGGACTCCAGGAAAAGTGACGCTTGATAGATACGGCACATGAGCGATTGCGAGCCGGACGAGCACAAGATCAATAGTAGATGCCAAATACGTGTGTATCAAGGCTACCAGATAGTCATGAAAGTCCTCTAGCAAGTTTGAATACTTAAGACATGATCGGGGGAGGAGGGGATGGACAACGACTCTAAGGCGTTTGGAACCTATATTTATATGATAGAACGAGCATGATTTAGGGCCGGCGGCGACGTACCTTGAAGAAGTCTGCGTAGCATTGCTACCTGTTGTTAACGGGGTGTCAGACGTCCGCTCGTGTTTTCGCGAGTGGTACGGCGGGCAGGCGAAAGGTTGCGAAGGCATCGCAGGCCTGTAACCTAGACGGAAATACATTAGCTACCAGATCTGGGATTTTGAAAACTCACCATGATGATGTTCGATTCACAAGTTATCAACAGACTGTTATAATGTATGTATTGCCCTTGTATACCCTTGTAAGGCCTTGCATACCGACGCCACCTCGGTAGCGCGTGACAGACCTCACCAGGGAGTAACAGACTCAAACGTTTTTGCTGATGGCCGTCCACATCAAGATCCACCGGAGAGATACCCCCCTCTGCTCGGGGTATTTGGGTCTCGGAATGAGAAACCCTGTGCAGGAAGTTTGTGCAATGGTCATCGCGGGTCCTCGGCGCTCGTTTTGAACATAACATGACTTACGACTTGGATGGATTATATTCTCGATCCATGTCGACAAAGTTCTGCACAAGTTCTGCACCCAACAAATACGTGATATGCGACTCGTTGTCGGAGATATAGAGACTCAGAAGAATTAATTGAGAGAGAAGAAGGTGGAATTTCAAAGGACAAGAGACAAGTTGTGTCAGCACTTGCAAAGCGTAGTACAGAAAAATGAGCACACCTGTACCAGTAGGCATGAACCGCCGCGCTACCGGTACCGCCGCAGAAGCCCGGGCCCTCCGACCGATTGCCGCCCGACCACACGCTCGCAGGTGCTTATGGCGCCCCCTTCCGACGTCCATCTTGCTTTTAAGCAGCCTCTAATGATCTCGTACCAGAGCTTAGCGTATTAATAGTATGTTGCTTCACTCGTGTTCATACTAACCAACTAATTTATGTATCACGAAAGCCAGGAGTCTGCCACGCATACGAACCCTACCGAGTGGCGGGCAGTGGGCACGTCAAAAATTCCGAAGGACCAAATTTCGATATCATCAGTCTATCCTTTGCAATTTGACAGTGGAGAGGTTGAGGAACAGGTCATGGCGCCAAGTGAAGCGAACATAGAGTGCAATCAGCTTTTTGGATCGCCGTCGAAAGCAACTTCTATCCTGGACGGCGACAAGACACACAAGGATGCAATCGTCTTCATCTCCCGTCTCCCACAAGAACTCCTCACCTACGTTTTTTTAATTCTCCGCGACATCCAACCCACGTCTTGGTTTGGCCCTCGTGCGACTCGTGTCACTGGCTTGGGTTGGATAGTCGTCACTCACGTCTGCAGCAGCTGGCGGAGTGCTGCAATCGGCTGGCCTGCTCTCTGGACCAAAGACACCTTCTCGTTAGGGAGCCAATGGGCCGAATGCATTTTGTCGCGCTCTCATCAAGTGCCAGTTGAAATCACATATCGTATCGAGGACCAATCCGCTCCTGTCGAGCAAGGCGCAAAGCTCATCGCAAAACACTTGACCCACACCCGCAGCCTCATGATATCGACAGAAGATCTATCGCTGTATCCCTTCTTGCAAAAGTTGACACTGCCTGCGCCTGTTCTACACACGCTAAAATTCTTGGGCCCCGTCGGATTCGCGCCTGAGCGCGATCCCACTCTGATAGCATCTATTCCTGACAATTTCTTAGCCAATGATTCCCCGTGCCTGCGCGACCTTCTCGTGTATGGGGCATTCGTCCCATGGTCATCCCCCATGCTTCGTAACCTTCAGACACTAGACCTTTCCCTTCCGAATCTAAGCCAACGCCCCGCACTTCGCATTCCATCATTAACCCAGTTCCTTGACGCGCTCGCACAAATGCCCGATCTGGAGACGCTCTGTGCCATAGGGGTTCTTCCAACTTTCTCTCCTTCCCGTGACGTCCTTGTCCCGGTTGATCGTAAGGTTGCGCTGCCTCGCATGATCGATCTATCGCTTGGCGGGGAGACGTTTGACGTCGCATTAGCGTTGAGCCGTCTGACGGTTCCACCTAATTCCCATCTTTCCTTGTCATGCATATCCTGCAGCAGTCCCAGCCATGCAGCCACCCTCTTTCAGCTGATCTCGGATCACCTTGGCTCTGCGAATCCTATCTTAATCAGAGAGCTCAACGTGGAAGGAAGCGATCACTTTGAAATATGGGGTACTATGACATTCACAACCCGTACTTCGCGTGGGCTGTCTGTCAGCTTTGATTGGTCGATCCACGATGCCGAGCTCCTCCTGCACCACTTCTTTGTGGCCCTTCCGCAGCTCCAGATTTCTGGGATCCACCTCTGCGATATGCCCCTGACCTCTCGGAGCAAGTGGCAGCATGTATTTGCACGGGAAAACATGGCTTCCGTCAAATCCGTGGTTATCAGCGAAGATCCTGAGTGCTTTGGAGGTCTCATCAGATTCCTATCCAGGCCGATCGCGAGTGTCCCGACGCTTCGCACGCTGAAGTGTATCGATATGGACTTTGTAGACGAGTGTCTATGGCTGGATCATCTGCGGGAGGTCCTAGAGACGTGCAAGGAGAATGGGGTACCGCTACAGAAGATCTCCTTCTATCGATGCTCATCTCTCGATGAACAACTGGTCAGCCATTTGGAGGATATCGTGCCCACTGTCATCGTATCGGATGATTTTCCCCCGGACGATGAGTCTTCGGACGGCGACTTTGACGGACCCTTGGGCGACGAGCTCGAAGACCCTTCAAACGTCGCGTTAGGCAGATCGTCAAGCAGCGGATGAAGATGTGATGTGTGGCGCTGAGAGAGTCGTCTGAGCGGGATAGCAGCTTGACCCACTCCTGGCGGGGTCAATGAAGGTGACGCGCAGTTGGAGTCAATGTACTTGACACAGGTTTGTATTCATGTACTGCTTGATGTATCGCCGATAGTTGCAGGTTCAAGTATCACACGACATCGCACGTCAATCCAGTGGCCCGCGGTCGCTCTGCCTTTTGACTTTCTCGCTCATCTGCAGTTGACACATGCGCTTTGCTGAACATTTAACGATGTTTCCATCCGACACCCATGCACACAATTGGCCCCCTTCGTACTCGTTCATGACGACGGCGAACGTGCGAGCCTTATTATCCTCCATGACCTCAGCCGGCGCTTATCTTTTTGTTCTAGTCTTCACCACACCTCCGCTCAGTAGCCTCGTAGTCCTTCATATGTATCCTGTCCTTATTGTCTAGATCTAATGCGAGGTACGTAGGATACTCCGACTCGGGCTTTGAAGAATGACTGACATCAATTTTCCCTGCTGATGATCAAAGCTACTCTCGTAGTCACCACTTATATAAAGCTCTTCATGATCATACGCCTTTGAGGATCAGCTATCGACAGCCCTATTTTTGAATCAGGTGTGAAACGTCGCTTTGGTCTCCGAACGAGTTGTCCCGACCACCAACTGACTACAGTGATCAAGTCTAGGAATACAACAACGCCATCCAGACTTCTACATATGCAGGCTGAAGATCTGATTACCGGCGATGATGCTCTGCATGCTCTCAGCCCGACTCAAGAAGGACGTAGACAGCTCCTGCAGCAACTTCAGCAAGTAACCGCATGGACGAGATGGGTCAAGGTCCATCTTAACGCGATGACTCCGCCTATCTCACGTCTTCCCCGCGAATTATTGGTCGAGATCTTCCATATCCTCAGTGCCACTGAGCCTCGAATTCCTTTATGGCCCTCCGCGTCCTCCGTCACGGGCACTTCACGTACTCGCCCGTCGCGGCTCGGCTGGATCGCCGTAACGCATGTATGCCGCGAGTGGAGAGAACTAGCGCTCGGCAGCCCTGGACTCTGGAGGCACATCTCGTTCTCGCTTGGATCGCGCTGGGCCAAACTTATGTATTCGCGCTCATGCAGCATGCCGCTCGCTGTGCGAGCGCACGTGGGCCGCCCGCTGCAGTCGTTGAAGGATGCGCTGCGCATCGCCCAACACCTCTCGCGGACGCAGGAGCTGCACCTTTCGGCTTCAGCGGATTGCTTGCCTGCCTTCCTGAAACATCTAAATACGAAGGCTTCCGTCTTGCACACGTTATCTTTGACTGCAGAACCCCACAGCCTAGGTGCAAACGAGCACGAGATCCCAGTGCCGGAATTCGATCTGCTGTCGTGCGGCACGCCCGCTCTGCGACACTTATCAATTCGCAATGTATTCGTCTCGTTCCAGCAATGCAGTACTCTTCAAAACTTGAGAGCCCTGTCAATCGTGCTCCCTTCCGACAACAACACGACCTGGCATTTAGACACACCCAAGGATCTCAGGCTAGCTCGTTTCCTGGACACCCTTGCATACATGCCCGATCTCGAGGAGCTCACTCTGCATGGCGGGGCACTTCCGCTTGTAGACCGCAGCGCCTTGAAAGTCATGCACGAAGTCTTACTGCCCCGCCTGGTGCGGCTCGAACTAGATGGCGATATAAAAACCGTTGCAGCCGTACTCAAGCATCTCTTGCTGCCGTTGGTGGCAGACGTCCGGCTCATGGGCTCTTTTAATGAGCGAATGCACGGGGGCGTGGAGACGCAGGCGCTCTTCTGCTATCTGGCTCAGCTGCTCGTGCCCGATGGAGATGGCACCCTCCCAATCACGGAGCTGTCTCTCTCGCAACACTTCTCCGGCGCCTTTCGGTTCACAGGTGCTGTGCGCGACGTCGCCACAGCCCGCCTTGCGATATCGCTAGATGTCAGACTGCATGTCGGCTCGCACGATCTGTCGTCCTCTTTCACTTTCGATACCCTCTTCCCAAAGCTATTCGCGGCAATCCAGCATGCACCCCTGTCAATCAACATCGCCTGCCTGAATCTCTTCGCTCCACAGTGGTTTGATGCGCTGTGCGGCCACGCCAAGGTCATCCGGTCCGTCGCCATCGACGGCACGTCGTTCGGCAGCTTTTTAGACTTCCTTCATCTCGGGTGCGTCGGCGTCGTCGGGGAGGTATTACCTCATCTAGAGGTGCTGAGACTTAGAAATTTCGAGCCTACGGATGTAATGCGGCGAGCGATGGTCGCGTGGTTGAGGGCGCGGAAGGAACGCAAGGCTGCGTTGCAGAAGGTGATTTTCGATCGGTGTCATAGGGACACATTGGCCGGTCGATGGCTAGACGAGTTGAGGGGGGTAATGTCCGGTTGGGATTACAATGCTGTCGTCTTGGAAAACTCGATGTGAATAGATATCGAGCAGGCGCAGGATTGCCTTTATCGTGACATGAGAATCCCTAGAAAGATTTCCAATTCTGAGATACTGGCTTGTAACATGTAAGTAATATGATTCTGGGGCGCTCAGTAAAGGCCACCGTTTCGCTAAAAACACAGGTGCGATACATCACCTTCACTCTTCCTTCTCGCCCACCACTTCCGCTACAGGAAAATCAATGAAGCCCTCAATCCGCGCCCCTATCCAAAACGGTCGCACCTCCGGATACCCCACCCCATTCCCAAACCGCCCCAATGCCCCGCCCTTGTCCCCTTCAATATACGCCAGCCCCAGCGACCCACGAAACGTAGGCACAATCGCCAGCCACGGGTTCGTGCGCCCATTCTCAGCATCATCCGTCCCGATGACCGCCTTGCCGTCCGCGCTGTCGGGCGGGTATCGCCCGCACAGGAGCGGAGGCGCGACAATGCGCATCGAGCGTGCTACGAATGGAAGCTTCGCGGTGTTGAATGGGACCGTGGGGAGCCGTGAGCGCGTGAGCATCGCGGCGAAGAAAGGGGTGCTCGAGCTCAGCGGTGCGGGGACAGAGGGCGGGTGGAAGACGCGCAGGGTCTGCGTGTTGGGATCCGTTGACGAGGGTGTCCATTCAAAGCGCGCGAGATGCTTCGAGACATCTGGTGGTGCTGCATCAGCGACTGCGTGCAGCCGATGCGGGGCACTCACTCCAGTTCCTGCGTCCATTCCACACGCTCGCATTTGTACTAACGTAGATCATCCCGATCCGCTGCGCTGCGCGGTTCGGCTCGTGCGGACAGACGAACTCGCCCGCTAAGTATATGAGCTCGTCGTACGGCCCGACGGGGCTGTCCTTGTAGCGGATGATCATGATCTGCGGGCGGCCGCCGCGATACTGCTGCGACGCGCGTGCGTCGGGCACGGGCGCCAGCGCAGACGGGTGGAGGGCCTCGAGCGGGTGGTACGTGCCGTTGGGCAAGCCCTGCAGGATAGAGGGGTCGTTGTTTGCGTTGTCTGTTGGCGTTAGGCGCGTGTCGGTACTCGGTCGAGCTGCGAAGATCCACTGCTCGGCGTCGAGGACCCAGGGCGGGGGTGCGACAGGGATGCCGGGTGGGGGGAGGCTTCCTGGGATGGAGGCGTCCGGAGACGGCGGTTCAAACGGAGACATCGTCAACTGCAGGAATGGGAAGTGAGGCGCGGGTGTTCTATGGCCGGTGTGTGTGCGTGTCTTTTATCACCGCAGTCGATAACACTGAATACCGGAGTAAGATAGGGCCTGGTAGGGCCTGGGATGGCTCACTAGAGTTCACTCAGCATCCACCCATCACAGATATAAGCGTCACGCTTGGTTCGTTTTGCAGAACAGAACAGTACCTTTGTAATCTCTCTTTCGATATTCAGCCCATCGAGAATCAGTTTCCGATAAGTCGTCCATTTGCATCGTTTCGGGCGTTCCACTCCGATTTCGTGAACTTGTACTCCAAAGGGCTTGACCAGACGAGCTCCCGATGATAATGTCCTGCTAGTGACAATCCAGTCTCGCGTCGTGATAGTCGAATTGGTTCACTAATAGGGTACAAAATCTCATCGACTGTGTTCTACTCGCCCAAGTCACTTACAGGTTACCGTGACCGTCAGGGTCGTGTGATGAAGTGGGTAACAAGTGAGCTATACCTGGTCCTAAAGTTGCTCCGGAGAAGCACATCGATCACCCGAGAACGACAGCAAGAACTCAGCGAGCATGCTTCCAATGTCACGGCTCCGTTTATGGACTCATTCTATCCCACAGGCCCGCGGCTGCGAGCGGGCTATACAGTACTGTACAGTCTGTAGCTCGACTGCGACCAGCCGTTTGCGGGTGCACAAGTCTGCTGGTACACGGGTTTGCTTGTGCACAAGTTTGGTGGTGCACAAGTTTGCTGATGCACTAGTCTGCTGGTGCGCGACGTGCGCTCAACGTGCGCTGTCATGAGTGGACTGAGAACAAGGCAAGTCGCAAGGACTCCGAAAGAGAACGATGACACTGACTTGTTTCGCCGTTCCCGTCTCGGTTCAGAGATCACCGGCAATACGCAGTCTATCAAACGAGCCTCAGGGTCAACAGATAGATCACGTTTTCCTGGACCCTCTTCTCAGTGCTCACCGAAGAAAGAAGCTTGAGCATGAGGCTGATATCTTCCGATTCAAATCAAAGGATCGATCAGCAGAGACCGCCAACATCGTTGAGAACACCGAGTATGGCGGGCGACACACTAACTTGCCATCCTAGCGATCCGCATGACCCCACTGCCTTCACTCCTCCTTGCCACCCACCGCCTCCGCCACAGGAAAGTCAATAAACCCCTCAAACCTCGCTCCGATCCACACCGGCCTCACGTCCGGAAAACCAACTCCATCCCCTACCCGTCCCGTCGCCCCGTCCCCCACCCCCTCGATATACGCGAGCCCAAACTTCCCACGATACGCGGGCACAATCGCCAGCCACGGATTCGCGCGCCCATTCTCCGTGTCGTCCGTCCCGATCACCGCTTGCCCGTCCGCGCTGTCAGGCGGGTACCGCCCGCGCAGCAGCGGCGCCGCGACGAGGCGCATCGCCCGCGCTACGAATGGAACCTTCGCAGTGTTAAATGGGAGCGCAGGCAGGCGGGAGCGGGTGAGCGTCGCGGTGAAGAACGGTATACTGGAGTTCAGTGGCGGCGGAATGGAGGGCGGGTGGAAGACCTTCAGGGTCTGCGTGTTGGGGTCCGTCGGAGAGGGCGTCCACTCGAAACGTGCGAGATGCTTCGGGATATCTGGCGACGCGCAACCATTTATTCATAAGCGGTCAGTGGCCCCGAGTAGGAAGAGAAGGAAGAGAAAGGCACGCACTCCAGTTCCGCCGCCCGTTCCATATGCTCGCGTTCGAGCTCACGTAGATCGTCCCGATGCGCAGCGCAGTACGTTCCGGGTCCTGCGGGCACGCGAACGTGCCCGCGCCGTACACGAGCTCATCGTACGGCCCAACAGGGCTGTCCCTGTACCGCACGATGATGATCTGCGGGACGCCGCCGCGGTGCTGCTGCGACCCGTGTGCGTCAGGCAGGGGCGCCAGCGCAGACGGGTGGAGCACCTCGAGCGGGGGGTACGTGCCATTTGGCAGCCCCTGGAGGACGGAGTGATCGTTGTTTGGGTTATGGCCTGCATTCTGCGCTGGGCGCGTGTCGGTGCTCGGGCGGGCGGCGAAGATCCATTGTTCGGCGTCGAGGACCCAAGGCGACGGTGCGACGGGGATGCCGGGCGGGGGGAGGCTGCCTGGGACGGAGGCCTCCAGAGGTGGCGGTTCGAACGGGGACATCGTAGTGCGTGTGCTGCCACTGCAGATACCCGTGTCTTATATCGAACGCGCCGACAGCACCTCACGACGCCAGTTGCTCCGCAAGTGCCTATACCTTCTCCGGATCCGCATCGGCACTTGGTGATACGCGCACTTCCACCACCCGCCTTGGCTGTCTAGAGCTGCCGAAGGCAGAAACGGATTCGCTTGCTTCACTTGTGTGTCGCGGAGTTCCGGCGTCTAACGAGACGAGTGATGACGCTCCGGACAATTCGGCATATGAAAGCCCGCGGGAAAGCCCGCCATGCAGGCGCATCACGGTGCATACGAATCCAGCATTACCACATATCAGCTGGGATCTTAGATTTCAATACGCAAGTCGGTATGGCAGAAGCCGTACCTGTTGGAATCAAGCACAGGCGAGAGGCGCAAATCACTTCAGAACCCGGTTTGATCTAGTTCGATATAAGTATCTAGGGATGCTAGAAGCTGTTTTGGACGATTTTCAACGTCGTATAACAAGCTAGCATCAGCAGTGCGCGACGGCGGACACTCTACCAGCTCCATTTCGCTCACCGACTCATTCTCCCCCGCGGGCCCGATTCTGCGAGCCGTCATACAGTACATCAGCAACGCCCAGATGACTATGATGCACGACGCAGTTTTGCTGCGAATAGGGAAGACAAGACGTGTCGCAACTGACTGGAAAGCACGCCGCAGCTTGTTTCGTTGTTTCGTTGTTTCGTCGCTGGAGCCTCGGCTCAAGGATGCCGGGACCGGCGACTCGAGGCCGGTACAGTTTTTATCTCCCAAAGGCAGAGTTGTAGCCTAATAGGACTCCGAGATGCTAGATACGAGCACGAAGGCTTGTAACGTCGCATTGTAGACCCCGAGTCCGACGGACACACTGCGCGATAGCTTGGTGGATGGGCGAAGGATAAGGATGGTATCATAGTCATGAAAAATCGGATGTGAGTCGACGTCGAGTCCTTATGTCCCTCTAAGATATGTCAACTGTACGCTAATATTATCCTATGCCAGCGTCAACAAAGCGTCGGCCCACTCTTCGACACATTACCTTCGACAATTGGACGGATTTTAACAGGCCTAACCCGCTCCTTTTCCGCCCTCGAAACTTCTTGGCTGCTGGCACTTTCCGCCAACGAGACTGACTCCGCGTCTTGCAGGACTGCGCTGAAATGTATAGTTGAAACGACGCCAGCCTCACGATCAGCGACACCGAGCCGCCGCGCAGGCCGACTAATATCATGCGCGGCGTCGCGGTGCGTCAAGGTCTCCTGCACGCTTTCGAAGCCCTTTCGAAGCCCTATGCGGACGATGATGAGGGTCGGCGCCGTTACCTAGATGCCGTGAGAAAGGGTATGCTATGGAGGTACGGGGAGTTGAGTTCACTGACTATCAGCTGCCGCACGATCGCGCCCGCAACAATCTGTACATTCCTTGTCATCCCCAAATGGTCGATACAATGGAGTTCAAACTTACATTGCCGGTAGGAGAGCGCGTGAGTACGGCCGCAAGCTGGGATGCCGAGACGATTGCACCTGATTCGACCCTTCATGAAGGGAAGGTGAGATACGACGAAGTCGTCGATGAGTATATGACATCCCACGCACACGATCATGATGATAGGCTGATACCGTTTCGCTGCGCCGCGACCGGCGACTACCTCAACGGCCCTCGTCATCAGCCAAATCTTCAGCGCTACAGGCGCACAACGTATCACGTCAACCACTCAAACATCTCCTCGCAGAAAAGCACATACCAATCAAAAACGTCGTGACAACACTCGTTGAAAGAGACAACCAGCCCAAAATATCATCTGCGAGCTTTATCTGTGCAATAAGGTCCAGCGGCTTGCTGGGCGCCGCTGGTCCCGCCGCAATAGCAAAGCCGATGATTGTTAGATTGCATGCTATATGCGGGGCATGGTCAGCGTTCCAGACGCAGGGAAAGAGCGGGTGGACAACCGATTGTGCCAAGGAGCAGGAGGGACGGGAGCAGAGAGACCCAGCGCTTTGGACCCCAGAGGGCAAAGCAACGAGATATCTGCCAGTGCCAGACGTGGTGAGTATCTTGATCACAGGAACAGTGAATGGATACTATACCAGTAAACCATCAGCTACGGTGCTGGCAAGCAGCACAGCGGCATCAGAACGCGACCCTGCAGCACGAAGAAACCACGCACTTTCCCACCAGATACACCCAATCCTGCACGAACGTAGTCAGGCTCTGCGCGGACGCCTGATTTCGCTCCGTCGGCTCCGGCGGAGGACCGCAGAGCACGTACGTCGCGCCGGGCCCGGCGACGCCGTGCGTGCTGAGGTAGGGCGTCAGGAGCATCGCGAGGAGCTGCGTGATGCAGAGCGCCGTCGCGACGAGGAAGAGCAGGATCGTGACGACTAGGTGGCGTGTATTGGGCCGCCGCCAGAGAAGGACGTATATCGATCCTGTGAACAATGCGACGTTGAGGCCTGGGCGTAGGGAGATGTTCTCAAAATACGTGTCGGGAAGGTGGGGAGGTGCGTACCATACAGAATAGCGTGCACCTGAGGTTTGCCGCATATAGTCAGCAGTCATAAGCTGGGATGACCGTCTGCTACCTACCCAAAGTGCAGCTATTTGGATCTGTGAATGAAACTGGATAAGGTATGCAGAGAATCCAAAAGAGTGACGCCATACCCGATATTCGTAGTCACCACATGGCATATTGTCAGTGATACTGTCGTCGTCGATAGGAAGAAGCGGGGAGAAATGAAGGCGAATAACGCCCAGGCGCCTTCATATCGAAGCTCTGATATACTGCAATCTTCCTGCAGGTGGAGCAGCATACTGAAGCGCTCGAGCCACCGAGACCTAGAAGGGGTAAAATCGAGAATTGAGGATAAGTACTTTTAAGTACTTATGAAACGATGACACCACAGTGCACAGCAGCAAAGACGCGCACAGAGGCAGCTGGAGCTGTTTCCTGGACCCGAGGCGCCGGCGCACGACGACGGTGCACGGTGTAGAGGCGCAAAGGATCCCTGGCATGTAAGTAGTTTCGCATCGGCGGTGCGACTGGGACCAAGTCTGGGAAGAAACAGGAGAATGAAAATACGATGTTGATCAGAAAGTCGCTCGACCGTCATCGTCCTCGGCCCAGTCTGCTTGAGGAGACTAGTTGCGGAACTGAGATGGGAGCCGGCGTCAAGGACGCTCACGCGCTCAGCGTCGTTGCATGAACGCTATGTACTCCAAATCGTCATGTCCCCGAATATCCTCTGCGTAAAGTTTGCACAGGACTCTGATAGACTCCTCATCTCCACATTGCAGTGTTGCTCACCGTAAGCACTAAGTAGTATTTGGTAACGTCCCCACACTGTACGGGAGTGTCAAAGCTCTGGATGCAGCGCGCCTCGGGATAGATAGGTAGGATAGCCCGCATGTCCCGCTCTCCCCGCCACCAAGCACCAACACCCGCACGACGATCCCCCGCAAACCAAAGAAAATCCAAGGCGATGCGCCCGGAAAGTAACATTAGCAAGCAGGAGCAGAGGCGCAGCCTCGCCGCAAGCAATAAGCACGTAGGTAAGCACCGGCAGCCAATATCTACCAATACAATAGGATAAGCAGCGCGGTCGGTCATAGCAGAGCGTGGACGTGCATGAGGGCTATATACGTATGGGGTGGGATGTGAAGTGAGAGGTATCATGGTATCATGACACACATGTAGCAAAGCGCGGGGGCGGCCCGGCATTATGTGCGAACGAAGCGGGGTCATATGAGTAGGCATAGGAATCGAGGGGTGGGGTAACAGAAGAGAAGAATCATTGAGTGCAATAGATAGAACGAAGACTGAGAGTTTAAATAAAAAAGAACCAGCGCGGCAGTGCTCATACATACGCACACCCGCGCGTTTTGGTACAGGCGCCGCCCGCGACGCCGCGCCGTTCAGTTCTCCTTCATCGCGAGCCCGCCGTCCCAGAACACGCCGTCGACGGGGCTGTCCACGGCCATGCCCTTGTGGAGGTGCCCGCCCGCGTGTGCGAACGAGAAGTTGTCCGCCGTGTGCGCGCGGTGCGCGAGCGGGCGGCGCTCGGCCGGCATGCTGATGCTCGTCACGGGCGGCGCAGGGAGCGGCACGTTCGGGGGCGCCGCGGCGGGCTTGCGGACCGTGCGGCGGGGGCTGCGCACCGATCAGCATCATGACGGTGCAAGTGAAAGTAAAGAAGACATACCGTAAGGCGTGCCCGAGGCTGCCGCTACGCATGCGCCCGCTGATGGGCGCCGTCATCGGCGGCTCGTGCGCCATCTCCATGGGCGGGACCTCAAGCTCGAAGCCCGCAGCGCTGAGGCTCCCGCCGCGCGCGCGCGAGACGGACGCGGCGGCGCGCGCGGTGCGCAGCGGGGATTTGATGCTGCTGAGCGTCGTCGTGCCGACGGTGAGGCTGCTCTTGCGCCGGCGGAGGCGCGGCGCGCCCGAGGCGGAGGACGTGCTCGCGACGCTGGACGCGCGCGAGCGCGCGTGCGGCGCGTCGTCGTCGGTGTCGGGGAGGAGGCTCGGGCTTGGGGAGCCGAAGCTGAAGTCGGAGAAGATCGTGCGCAGGGCGGTGGGGGTCGTCTCGACGTCCATGCCGAGGGGCGAGGACGGGCGCGAGGGGGTATGGCTCCCCGACTGGGTGCGTGCGGGTCGCGGGGTCGCGAGGAGGCCTGACGCGAAGATGGATGAGTAGCCGCTGGGTGCTGCGAGAGTCGACATTATGGGTGCTGAGGTGTGGGAGTGGGTGGTTGGAGATGGGAGATGGTCGTTGAGTTCAAGTCAGAGGAGCAGAAAAAGGAAAAGTTGAGTTATGAACTTCGATCGCGGTGATGTGTGATGGGCGGTTATGCGATGGCGATGTCAGCGCGACGGGCAATGAGCACTGTGGGACAAAGAAGAAAGGCAGACTCTAGCAGAGGAATACAGCAAAGTAAGTAGGAGGATGAGGAGAAGGAGAAAATGCTGGGTGGTCGGGAGGAAGAGGATGGTAATTTATAAATGGGCTCCAACTAACGAGCGCATGACATCGTCCACAATGGTCCATGGACCAGTCCGTCGCCACGTCCTCGCCACAACGCTGCCACCCATGTCGCCTTGATCTGCAAAAGGCAGGTTGCCGCTTCTTGCTTTCCTCCACCATCTGCTCGTCCCTTGGCAACCCGCTCCTCAATTGCAAAAAATACAAGGCATACCATTTCCTGGCCAACACATGGCCTGAGGACTGGTCCTGGGCGCGTCTTTGCGCATTTTTCGTCGCCAGGGTCCTGTCCTTCGACGTTTCTCAGGAAAGGGAACAGCGTGCCTATCGACGTTACATACTGCATTGTTCTCCTTGCCGGTGAGATTACGGTGCTTTCCTTAAGCTTCCCTGTGGCAATCACGACGTTACCTCATTTCTCAGGGATAAACATCTCGTCCCTATGCTTTCTTCCGCTTACGCCATCGTGCAACGATGGCCACGGCCTGTTTGTCATGTAAGAACCCTAAGCTTGCTCTCGAAGAAATCGGATCTCTGTCTGTCAGCGAAGGCAAGCCAAGGTCCGGGTCTATCTATCACCAGCTCTAGTCCTTGTCCCGTCCTCATCCAGCGGACGCCGGGCGAATTTACGACGACTTCTCCTTTGAGCCTTGCTCCCGGACGCCTCGCCTCGTCCGTCTTTGGGCCTTGTTTTGAGCTTGCGTTTCCCTCTGGTCCTTGATAGTCGCATTGACTATCCATCATGGCAAGGCTTTAGGTGCCGCATGTACGTCCACTCCCTGCTACGACCGACCGCGCCGCTTATTCTATCGGATTACTGTACTCTACAGAGCATTCGCAGTCCTCCGACTGGAATGCAGCCAGTCGAGCTACAGGGCCCCATTAGTTGCACCATCCTGCTACCCGCGGCTGCTCACAGCTGCATCTCAGTCGGACGCGACGCTCCACTAGTTGAAACCCAGTGGTTGCGAAGGCTTTCTGCTCATAGATGTCGGCTGCCGGTGCTTACCTACGTGTTTAATGCTTGCAGCGAGGGTGCGCCTCCCATCCTGCTTCCTAATGTTACTTTCAGGGGCACATGGACGTCATTCTTGTGCTGGGGTTGCCGCGAGGCGCCGGTTGCCTAACATCAGTGAGCGTGAAAGTGCGGGCTATCAATCTATTGTGAGGTGCATTCTCAACGTGCATCATCTGGAGGGACGTTTCCAGATGTTAGCATTTACAATCAAATATTTGTTCTGTGTTTAGGGAGATGTTGGACGGCGTCCGGCTAGGCCAATTTGGAGTAGCGCCCAATTGTTGTAGCGCTCGTCCTCGCTGGCCATACGTTCCAGCTCCCATCTCACCTCCGACCGCAACTAAGTAGTCTCAAACAGACTGAGAAAGATGTGTCGATCTTCCGACCGCGACGTGCGCTTGCCACCGCCGCATTTTTCTGTTTCCTCTCTGCAAGCCTCAGTTCCAGTCGTGCCGCTAATGCGAAGATACACGATTTTGTCATGCCAGAAGACGTCTCGACTCTGCCATTGCATTATCGTCGTGCATCAGCAACTCGGAGGCGGTTGACTGGAGGAGACAGCCCCAGCGTCCTGTGCGCGCTTCTTTGTTGATGTGCACTGCAGTCTAGTCTCTGTTGCGACCTTACACAGAAGATAGTCGTTCTGTCTTTAACTGCAGTCTTCTTTCTTGATTTTATTCTTTCAGGTCTCAGTGGCTGCGAGCGCTATCGTAGGCTGCTCCACTGTAGATCATTCCCATCGACGTCGGCGGCAGCATCACCGACGCCATGCCATGTGGTGGATACGAATATCGGGTATGTCTTCTCTCTTCTTGAGCCTCTGCGAAACTGACTGTCATGCTCGCAAATCCAAATAGCTGCACTTTGGATACGATTGCAGACGAGCTCGTTTCGGGCTGTGCTGACTCGTACGCAACGAATCCCAGGTGCAGGCCGTTCTGTATGGTGAGCGCCTGCCACATGATCTTACCGACGTGCATTCTGAGAGCATGTCACTGCGGCTAGGCCTCAACGTGGCGTTGTTTGCAGGATCGATAAACGTTCTTGTCTGGCGGCGCCACAACATGCGCCATCTGGTTGTCACGGTCCTGCTGTTCCTCGTCGCGACTGCGCACTGCGTCAGTCAGTTCGTCGGAATGCTTTTGACGCCTTACTTTACCACTTACGGCGTCGCTGGAGCGCACAGAGCATACGTGCCCTGCAGCCCGCCGCCAGAGCCAATGGGGCGCGAGCAGGCGTCTATTTACAGTGTTGTACGTTTCATTCAAGATTGGGTGTACGTGGTCGAATTGTGCGCAATCTCTTCGTGCTTGATTGTCAGTCGCTGATGTCACTACGCCACACGCTAGCACCATCACCGATGGTCTACTGGTAAATGCTGGCGCTACCTCTCCCTGTTTCCTTGATCACGATGCTATGTCTGCCAGCTATCTCGTTGTTTCTTTCTCTGGGGTCCAAAGCGGCGATGGGTCGCTTTATTACCGTCTCTCCTGCTTCTCGGCTCGATCGGTGATGTGTTCTGCTCTTACTATTAATATTTGGGACGTTGACCCTGTCCCACTGATATAGCCTGCAGTTTGACGATCATTGGGTACAATATTGCGGCAGGACCGGCTGCACCGAACAAGTCGCTTAACCTCATTATCCAGGCTACACTCGCTGATGATATTCTGGGCTGGCTTTCTCTTTCGACAGATGTTATCACGACATTTTTGATTGGTATTTGCTTTTATGGGGAGACATTAAATGGTCGGCATGATACATTATGCTTTCATAGCACTCAAGATTTGGTTAATGACGAGGGAGATTGAGGCAGCCGGGGGACGCGGTACAGCGAAACGGTACCAACCCATAATCATGATCATGTGCGTAGGACTTCATACACTCACCGACGATCACACCTGTCTCACCGTCCCTTCACGCAGGATCGAATCGGGCGCAATCGTCTTGGCATCCCAACTTGTGGCTGTGCTCACAAGTTATTCTTCCAGCATTGTAAGTCTAAACTCCTTCATGTCGACCATTCAAAGATAACAACAAATGCATAGCTTGTTACTAGCGCGATCTTGCGGCAGCTGATGGTCAGTCAACCAAACCCTCCCCGCATCCCAAATCACATTTTTTCTCACTGCTTCTAGGTATCTGCGCCGACCCTCATTATCGTCCGCTAGGGCTCCGAAAGGGTTTCGAGAGCGTACAGGAGACCTTGACGCACCGTGACGCGGATCGATCGGCCTGTACGGCGGCTCGAGCTTGCTGATCGCAAGGCGGGCGCTCTTTCGACTATACATTGCCGGACAATCCGGCAAGACACGGAGTCAGTTTCGTTGGCAGGAAGTGTCGGACCCAGTCAAGAGGTTTCGATGGCGAAAAAGGAGAGCATAGGGCCTGTTGAAGTCCGTCGAATTGCCGAAAACAGTTCGCCAGAGATCGGATCGACACTTTATTGACATTGGCATAGGATAACATAGGCATACAGTTGACATAGAAGTACATAACGAGGCGTTCAACGTGATTCTGCATATGTTCAACCTTGATTCACATCGGGCTCTCCACCACTACAGTGCCTTGATTATCGCCCTCGACCATCACCTCCCTCAACTCGTCTACCCAGCTATCGGGCACTGTGTCTGCAGGACATTGGTAAAAAATCAAGGTCCGCAATGCGACATTGCACGCCTTCCGTGCTCGCAGCCACTGGAGCATATTCTGCCGCATCGGTTCCGAAAGCGCGAGGTTGCGGAGTCTCAGCAACTTCAGATACGGCAGGGCTGCATTGGCCTTTGTGATCGTGTGGGCACTACGCATGGAGAGAAAAGCGGAAAAATGGCCAAATGTTATACCGTCAAGGGTCACAGCGTTGATGACCGGCTGGTGTTTCTTCGCGCGCCTCGAGTCCCACAATAGCTTAGCCCATTGCCCCATGTCTTCGCGGGGAATGACCATGCGGTCAACTTCGAGGGAAAGCAGCCTGCGCGGCTGTATCCCGGCAAATGCTTTCCGCAACATGCTGAGCCTAGGAGATCGATCGTACTTGTCGTGAGCGCCCATAAGTACATCCAGCTTGATGTCTAGTAATGTTGTCTCGTCGTCTGACTGCAGTACGGCCCCCTTGAAGCGGAGATATGTGGAACAGGGCTGCGAGAGATGGAGATCGCGGATCGGGAGGGTTTCATCCCCAGCAGGTACGATCATCCGTGCCAGAGAGCGGAACAGGATTGGTATCGACCGGGGCACACCCCAGTCGTATGACAGATAGCCCGTGAGCCTGATCTCAGCCTGAGCCATCAGAGGGAGGTCAAGATGCATCAACGTGAACGTGATGTTATCCACCTCGCCGCCTAAGTCAAGGCGCACAAGGAAGGGAAGCGAGACTTTGTGCACCGTCTCCGGCGTACCGTGATGCAGTGACACTGCCTGTGGAAGCAGCCCGTGCAGCGTGAGTGCTTCAACATTGGGCATGCACGCGATTGTATCCATAAAGCCGGCCGAGTAAATGGTCTGGGGATGGTAACGCCCGAGGAATGGGAGCACCAGCGACAGAGTCTTCAGATTGTAAAAGATACTGTGGGGCCTAAACTGGACGAACACATTGTGTATTGACAGGTGCAGCAGGACAGGCGCGTCGCACGATGGCAGATCGAATACGGGAATTGGGATGTTGTGCTTGTCCACGTCTTCACCGTAAATCTCTGCAGTCAGGGACAGGGTTTGCAAAACAGGAGCCTTCGCCTGAAGTCGTTTGAGGAACGTGGGCAAACGATCTGCAGACGCTGAGAGGCGCAGATCCTCTATGCGCGTGAGGTGCTGGGAAATCCGTAGTGCATCCTCCAACGACTGTAGCGGACGACCTATGTGGGCTCGAACGGTGAGGACGCGATTGGCTGAGCGCGAGAACATGCACTTGGCCCAGCGCGACCCCAGCGAAAAGGATACGTTCCTCCAAAGTTCGTGAGCGCGTAGTGCTGCACCTCGCCACTCGCGGCAAACGTGCGTCACAACGATCCAACCAAGCCTCAGAGAGCGGAGGCGCGCTTGTCCAAGAACGCGGGATACCGATGGCCAAGAGGGATTGCTTGTCTGAATGCTGGATAGATATAAGAAGATGTGAATCAGAATTTCCCATGGAACACGTGAGACAGGTTGTCGAGGACCGATTGGGGGGGCAGTCGCTACGCTTATGAGAGTACGGTGAGCCGTTGCGCCCGAGGGATGTTCCGGCTCCATCGTTCAAAGCTTGTCCTGATATCTAAGGGATTTTGAATGACTGTGAGCTGAATCCTGTCCAATGACTGAAGCGAAGTCACATACCCTATCGAGAATGGGCGGTCGCTGGGCGGTCGGAAAGCGCACAGAACGACGCTTTATATCGAGATATCCATTGCGACGGGCTGGTAGCTTTAACAATTAGCACTGAAAGCAATATGTACAAGAGTCCTTCGAAGCGGCATGTCAGTCCTACGTGTCCTACTTGAAACCATGACAATCATAAAAAGAAAAGGAGTAAGAGGACTCCGAGGCCTGCGAGATAAGGGAGGAGTGGCCATGTGTAGCAAAGACTAGAACAAAAAGGTGAGCGCCAATCAACATGATGGGGGACGATACGACATGTACGTCCGTCCCGTCGTTGTCATTGTCGTGTTGGATATCGCCGTCTGGTCAACGCATAGCAATTTCAGACACCTGTGCAGCCTACACAAAAGATAAGTTACAGTCACGGGGAGATGATGATTTGGAATATAGCAGCGACGGTTCAATAACGCTTTTGTAGCGGCGTAGCGCTCGACCTCGCGTCCTGCCATGCTAGTACTCGTCATCTCCAGCCGTAACTACTGAGTCTCTCAAGCAGACCGGGTTGGGGACGATGATGGTCGATCTTCCGACCGCGATTGTTCAGTAAGTACTATCGCCTCAAGACACCTTCGCTCTTCCGATTCAGCAAATGAGAGTACGTGTGGGGGTCCTCGTTCCCTTCTAGGTATATATGTTTCGCGTTCTGACAGACATGTCAATTCTAGCACCCCGGACTGTCCGAGATCTGAATGTTGCTGGCCCACTTCCGAATAACGCCTCGACGCCACGATCGTCTGAATCTGCAAGTGATGGACAGCGCAGCGTGAATCGTGGAAATCAGCAAGCATGGGGTTTCGTCCGTTCTGTCACTCAGTCCTGTCATCGCTCAGTATAATAAGAATGGTGGGAAGAGACAGCAGCTATCGACTCTCTGCAGATAGCCATTGACCGCTCGACCCAGCCGCTAATATCCTTTGTGTCGACTATGCCCCCATTTTATCCGCCGCCTCTGGATCCTGCTATCCCAGAATGTCTCCCTCCGCCAGGCATACCGATCGCACCTCCGCCTTGGGTCTTCGAAGCTGAAGTGTGGGCATTCATGGCCCGCGCAAATGCCGAGGCTGGTCCATCTTCGGCCAACGGCCACAACCCAAACAACGATCCATCCATCCTCCAGGGGTTGCCCAACGGCACATATCCTCCTCTCGAGGTCATCCACCCTTCTGCGCTTGCGCCGTTGTCCACTCTGGGCATACCGGAGCAGTACCGTGGCGGCCTACCGCAGATCATGATAGTCCGCTACAAGGACAGCCCCGTTGGGCCCTATGACGAGCTTATATACGTAGCAGGCAGGTTCGCCTGTCCACACGAGCCGAATGACAGCACTGCGCTGCGGATTGGGTCGATATATGTGAGCAAGAACGGGAGCGTCTGGAACGGGCGCAGGAACTGGAGTGAGCTTGCCGCTGTCTGCACGACGGTCTGCCATTTCATGCACTGTACCACCAGACACCCCAAAGCACCTCGCGCGCTTCGAATGGACGCCCTCGGCCACAGACCCCCACACGCAGACCCTGAGGGTCTACCACCCGCCCTCGGTCCCCGCGCCGCTGAGCCCCAACGCGCCCTTCTTCGCCGCGACGCTCACGCGCTCACGTTTCCCGACGCTCCCGCTCAACACGTCCAAAATCCCCTTCGCCTCGCGCGCGCTGCGCATCGTCGCGCCGCCGCTCCTACGCGGACGCTATCTGCCGGAGCACGAGGACGGCAGGGCGGCCATCGGGACGGACGACCCTGCGAACGGGCGCGCGTACCCGTGGCTGGGGCTCGTCCCGACGTATCGCGGGGCGGCAGGGCTGGCGTACATTGAGCGGGTCGCGGACGGGGCGTTGGAACGGCTGGGTGATGGGGTGGGGTATCCGGAGGTCCGGCCGTTCTGGATCGGCGTGCGGATCGACGGGTATATCGACATTCCTGAGGCGGAGGCGCTGGAGGGGAAGGAAGAGTGAAGGTGGCGTGGCCAGGGTGTGGATTCAAATCCATATTCTGCAACCGTCGTGCGTGCTCATCCCCTGAATGGTAGTCAGGAATCTTCAAAAAAAGGGCATGTCGCTTTTCCTCTTCATCATGACATAGTATCCATGGAGCATGCGATTATTCTCAATCATCATCGTAGTAAATTACAACCTTTGGTATAATCTTCCTCAGCTCGTCGAGCCACGCTTCGTCCAGAGACCAGCACTGATTAAAGGTCACTGTGTCCAGCGGCAATGCAAGCATCCTGCGGCATCGCAGCGCCTCCAGAAAAGCGGTTCTCTGGGCTGGCGTCATATCCTCGCCACAAAGCCCACTGAACATCAAAGATCGGAGGTGCGGCAGGACAGGCTCCGCAGCGGCCGGCGAGCCCGCAACGACGCTTGGGAAGGGGCACAGAAGCGCGCACACAAAATTGAGGGGATCGGGCGATCTGTCGAAGGACAGAGCACGGCTCGCAGCGGCATTGGGCATCCTCAGCACGCGCTGCCACGCGCTCGAGCCCAGCGAAACGCACGACGTGTGCATGTCCGAGACTGCGATCTGCGGCAGGGCCGCGAAGAAGCGCTCCACCGTATCGCCGTCGTCGACGGACCGGTCGAAACTGAAGACGAGGTGGAACGGCCTGCCCGACTCGAATGCCATGCTGCTCCAGATGTCGAGGCCCGACTCGTAGTCGAGGGTGAGATCGCGCGCCAGGATGGGGTCAGAGGTGCCCAGGTGGTTGGATACGGTGCGGAAGAGGTCTGTGGTATGCCTAGCATCGTCAAAGGGCGTGCACTTGAGCGTGAGGCTGGTGTCCGATGGGGCAGCGAGTCGGCTCAGCGTGAGGGCCACATCCTGGATCCTCCCCCCTAGATTCAGCATCCGCAGTTGAGGCAGCGCCACCTTGCGGTCCATCGTAAACAACAGCTCGTTTTCCGCAGAGAACGATGGTAGAACCCCTTCGACAACGAGCGAGTGCAAGCTGGGATTGTTGTCGAGGACATCGAGGAATTTGGTGAGCGTAGGCACGAAACGCGCGTATTGAAGAGTAAGGGGGAGGCATATGTGCAAGCACTGAAGATCTATGAATAAGAGAGATGACCACGAGATGAACACGTTGTTCAAAGACACGTCTCGTAGGCAAGGGGTGTCGTTGGCAAAGAGTTGCGCTGGAGCAACATGTACATTACCCCCATTCCCTTCATATCCGACGTGATAGGCTAGAAACAACTTGCGTAGAATTGGCGCGGGCCGAAGAAGTTCCTGCAAAGAAACTTTCAGAATGCCCGGCGAAGTGGCGCCGGTCGATATTGTCAAGCTGGATATATGAGGAATGTGGCTGGCAATGCGCTTCGCATCCTGGCTCAAGGCCCAGCGATCACCCGTGTGATGATAGACTGAGATTTCTACCGGCGCATTCTTTGAGCGCAGTAGCATATGGTCGGCCCAGCGGCTCCCGCGGTAAAATGTGACCTCTGTCCAAAGAGCAGGGCAGTTGATGGCGACGTGTCGCCATCTGCCGCTGACCTGGGTAACAACGATCCAGCCCAATTTATCGAAGATCGGACGATCGAGTTCCCTTTCACGAGGCCTTGAAGAAATAGGCTGTATGTCGCGGAGAATGATGAATACGCAAGCCAGGAGTTCTGGAGGGAGGCGAGAGACGGGGGCGATCACATTGATACGAGATTTGATGTTGTTCACGACGGAAGTCGCTGCAGACAGCTTTGTAAAAAGCATCTGACGCTCCAGCTCTACAGCGGTCGAAGACTGGGGAATTTCTTCGATCCCCGTGCTGCCAAATTGAACAGAATCGGGCGGCGCTGTCGTATGGCCGACCGAGCTCATATCGTGCCACATACGGGTCTTTGTGGTTGGGTAATGCTCGATTTCAGAGATGAGCAGCTCTGAAATATAGTTAACTATGTCTGTGTGCATAGAGAAAGAAGAACGCACTTCCTACAATGCGATCACCGAACGCACGTCTTTGAGATTGTTGTCGGAAATGTCTTGTCTGATGGTCTTAGAACGCTTTTCAGCATAAATAGAGTCCTGACTCCGCTTGAGATCACTGAGCAGACATATGTATGTGAGTAGATGTGCTTTTCAATCGCACGATGAACAGAGGTGTTGGGACTGACCGAGGATGGCCACACCTAGCTCGTGGAGTGACAGAAGATGGAGCACGACCAGTGCCGTGTCACGGTTAGATGTTATAGTCAGATATTTGACAGGCTCTGCGTGTTGGTACGGATGCAATAGCGATGAGCCTGAAAGTATGGTTCAACTTGAAGTAACTTCAGGGAAGAAACTGCAAGGAAACTGAGTCCGGGTCAGGCTCCGTCCCATCCGCCGCTGTCGGGTAAAGATGATTTCTAGGGCGAGGGGAATCTGAGTATTGGTGTGGAAAAAACATACCTGATGTGGATATGTTGGGATCACGGAAATCAGCGAAATTTGAAACTCCTAACTCTTGTTGATCTTTACCCTCCAGCGACGGCTGGTTGAAAACAATGGTAAACATTCAGCCACCACAGTCCACGGACGGGGTTCGCTGAGGTAAGGGATGTCCAACAAGCCACCTAGGCTATAAGGATTCCTACTGTGCATATCGTTCGCAATGCTATTCTACTGTAGGTATTTGGGTAGAAAGAAAAGAAATGTATCGTACGATCGTACCATGGACACCACAGCACAACTACGAGCTATCGTCGAGATCCTGCAGACCTCCCAAGTCAACATCGCAGATTTATTGACCTCCCTACTTGACCTCTGTACCCCTCGTACGGCCAACGACCTCTCGCAAAGGATACCGCAAGTCCTTGATGCATTTTTGAACCATAAAATACTTGGAGATGCCGTCCTAGCATGGAGCCAGACAGTTGTTAAGAGGAGACTTGCAGGCGCCGTCAAGTCTCTAAGTCGAAAGGAGAACGGCTGGCACTTCAGCGCACTGCGTGCAACCCCTGAGCAACTCAGTGACTTTGAGATGGAAATAATGGCTGAGGACATACAGGACTTAGAACCGGAGCTATGGGATGTGGTCGGTTGCATGCTCGGAGCCCAGGACATTTCTGCCGCGGGTATGTTGTTGAGACACATGTCCTTCGATGGAGACCTGACCATATCACATAGCAGTCAGCACAGATATGGATGAGGATATGGATGAAGAGGAGAAGGCCTGCTGGGCAACACAAGATGATGTCGGCCTACTCGACAATGAAGGCCGCACTAACGGGCAAAATAAAGTAGTACAGCGCGAGGCGCGGCGACGCTCACTCATTCAGATTGTGCGTTCTTATCTTGTAGCGAGACTGGATTGTGTTGACATCTAGCAGAAACAAGTTGTCGTGATCAGTATCATGATGCAGTCAGTAAATCAACAGTGCAACGCACTGCGAGCATCATCGGAGTGTTCCTGCATTCTTGTGATACTCCGGAGAAGGTGATCAAGACCCTCGCGCGCGCCGGCATGTCGATTTCGCACGACGCAATTAACCGCGCGGTCAAGTCATTGTCAATCGAAAGCACAAAGGGCCTGATTGAGCTGGGACAGACGCTGCTGGCTAGCTATGCATACGATAACTTCGATGTCCAGCTGCATGTCGGTACGCCGACCGTGGAAGAGGGAGTCAGTAGCAACTTGATTCATTTGACTTCGGGCGACCTATTACGGCTGGAGCACGGCGTCAGCACTGACGACCTCAAGTGCTCCCGAGAGCTATGGGAAAGCTCACCGTACAACGAAGAATGTTCATCACCGTATCCCAGGCACATCTCCCTAAAGTCGACAAGCCACCTACAAGGGCTCCATCCGGAGAGCGAGCACGTTTCAGGGCAGTCACGTCGGGCGCGCTTTAACGCGTGGCAGTTCCTACATGATCTGTGCCACCACGGCCCTGAATACTTTCACCAATTCCGCAAGGACATCGGAGAACCGGAGGCAGTGGAAAAGATACCTGTCAAAAAGCTGCACCATGTCCCTGCCCGCGCAATGGATATTAATCAGTCCACAGTTTCGGGGAACAAAGATGCAATTGCAAACCTCTTGGCACAAGGCGGTGTCGGCGATCCGAACGAAGACGATGGCAGTGGGTATGAGAACAGGGTTGTTGACATGACGGAGCATGTCATCTTGGTGCATGGGGACTTGGGGACTTGTGAACGCGTGCAGTCGGTCCTGGAGCGCAGATCAGCAGAGGCAACACCGTGGCGACGCTACCAATACGTTGTTTTCGTCATGGGACTATTCCATCTCAAGATGGCTGCCGCAGATGCCTTATGGAGGTCTTTATAGCAAAAGCTGATGCCAGGAAAGATGAGAACGCCCTGATGTCATTCGTTGAAATCCTACGGCCAAATGAAACGGGGAAAATTGGATCAACACCAGAATTCAGGCAAATGCACGAGGTCATCCGACATACCGGGATTGCGTTGCGCTTGGATGCATGGCGGACAACAGTATCGAGCGCGACAGAAAATGAAGAGCCTAGAGGACTACGCTGCGTCAAAGCCATCATGGGATCAGATTGTGCACTGTCACTCACCTTGAATGCAAATTTCATCGCCGGAGACGAGCAAGTCGACCTGTTTTTAGAGCGAAGAAAACGGCATGCTGAACGCGATCAGCAACTCGAAAATACGGCACTACTGCAGCAATATGTGCTGCTATATGAAGAACTTACCTACGCGATGAATGCAGGCGATATAGGGCGAGTTGAGACAGTATTCCACCTTGGATAATGCTGTTTCGAGCCACCGGCAAGCACAATATGCCAATCAAATGGTGCAGTTCTTGACCGACCTGCACTACAGATATCCTGAAGGGTTAGGTGAGTACAGTCATCAAAGTTGACTGATGTTAAGTTGAATCGGGCAAACAAACCTAGGCGGGCAATCCGATACAATATTCTTGTGAACCCCACAGGGCGCCCGAACTCGTTCCGAGCAGTAGACTGGATTGTCGAACTGAATAATCTGTTTACAAAGGTCATTCAGAAAGAGAAGGTATCGTTTTCTGGGCTGACCTGAATTCAGGTTATCTATGGGGGTTCAGGATCAAACTTCACAAAGGACCGCATAATAACGGAGTCGCCGTTAATCCAAATATATCGGAACTGCCATGCAAACATCGAGAAGAATTTCCGACTTGGTGGGCTGTCATCCGCGCATGCGGCAAAAGATATGCGCGAGACGTTCAAGAAGCTATGCGCATACATGAAGGAGAACAAGACGAACGAATATGAACGCAGCCGGACGACAGCATATCAAATCATTGACATGCTCGAGAAAGGGCTGGCAATGGAAGACATGTCCCTCGAGGGCGAAGACGACGACGAATACGAATGGGACGACATTGAACCTTTTTTGGGTGCTATCACCGCTAACGATCTAAGTGCAGACCTGCCCCTAGCATAAGTCAGTCTTGCTCATGATGAAATGCGGGCCCTGGCACTCACCTACATATCAGATTGCATCATCTTCGTCACCGTTTTCTTGGTCTGCTTGTGATACTTGATAGAAATTTGACGCGGAAACTGTCGAACCTCGCCAGGGTGAGCGCAAGGCAACGAAGCGCGCGGATGGCCCGCCGTCGTACAAGAGATGCGGGAAAGACGAGGTGAGTGATGTGTGATGCACTGTAGAATATGCATGATATGCGTAAGGCGTCCCCGCCCCGAAAGGCGAGTAGTAGCCATAGAGCGCTGGCGTGGACGCAGACATAGACAATCCCCCGTTTGGGACTCTGAGCGGCCCCGAAGGGATTGCAAGTTCGTGGGATGTGATACCCATTGGGGCGGGGACAGATGTTATTGTCGCCGGTGTGTCTGTGCCCCCGCACGCCGTTCTTGACGCCTCTGCGGCGGTAGATTCCTCGTCTAAAGCGCGCGTTGATGCAAAACGCGGGGAAGTCATCGCTGCATCCGCGCGCACGTCGGTTGATGGGCTTTCAGCCACGGGTTTGTCGTATAAAGCGCACGTCGATGCGAGAGACGGTGGCGTTATCGCCAGCGTGTCCCCGCCCTCGCGCGCGACAGCAACGCCTGCGAATTCCAGACGTGGCTTTGTCGCTGTCAACGAGACTATGTTCCCGCGCGCGGTCCTGACGTCGTCAAGCGCACCCGTTGATGCGAGGCTCATCATCGTCTTTGTAGGTGTCTTTGTTGGTGTGACTGCTCCCGCACGCGCGGTTCCTGACGTGCCTGCCACGGCAGGCGGGTGGTGCAAAGTGCGAGTCGATGCGAGGGATGGCGGTGTCATTGCCAGAGTGACTGGGCCCTCGCGCCTTACATGTTCATCGAATGCAGCACTAGCTGAAGCAGGGCTGGGCGTTGACGTTGCCAGCGTGACTATGTCCATGCGCACGGCCCTGGCGTCGTCAATGGCACCCGCTGAAGCCGGTGTGACGGCTTCCGCGCGCGAAGTTCCCGCGGACACGACTGGGCGCGGGCGCGGACGTGGGCGCTGCGCCGTGGATGAGCCTGCAGCCACAGGATCGTCGTGCGAGGGAAGTGTTGATGCGCAAGCGTCGTTTCCTCGAGCCAGATGGGTCGACTCGGCCTCGATCAAGTGCCTCTGAGGTGCCGGCAGTAGCTCAGGCGACGCAATGCGCAGCACTGCGTCCGCGCGCACTGGGATGGCGTCGTCAGACGTGCCCACTGATGTGGTGCCCGTCGTGATTGGGTGTGCGTAGGGAGTTGCTGCAGGTACGATCGGACGTGGACGCGGGCGCGGGCGCGGGGGTTTTGACGGTTCTGCGGCTGCGAGTTCGGCATTTGGGATCTGCACGACGGCGTGTACGCCGAGTTCTTGTGCCACGTCGGACTCCTCGGGCTGGACCACGTCTGAGCATTGCGGTACGGGCAATGACTCGTCAAGCAGCCCCAACGGCTCAGGCGATGCCATACGGATGTCGGGGCCGAGAGCGTCAACGGGAGGTGCGTTCTCGTCTGCTGGAGCGGTGGACGCGGGGTATGGCTCGTATTTGGGATGCCAAGGGCAGAGCCGACGATTAGATGCTACAAGATGCTTAAAGTCAGTTCTAATCACATCCATGCAGCTGAAAACTCACCTATGTGTCCCTCTACGCGACATTTGCTGCACTTGTATTTCTTCGGTGGGCGAGCCGTGGTGGGCGCCACAGGATTGGCGTTGCCATTGCGGGATGCCGCGTCATCACCAGCGCGAGCGCCCTGATCTGCACGAGGGGCGAGCGGCGCGCGTACCAAGGGCGTGGTGGACAGCGGGTGGACAGGAGGGTAGTAAAGTGCAACCAATCGTAGGACTTCGTCATGATCGGCCTTGGTCCGCTTCCACTGAGTCTCCCTCTCTAGCTGCTCTACCGTCTCGATCTTGTGGACGCGCCCACAATCCACGATACGTTGGAGTACTGCATTCGACATGAACGCGCCAGGGCCCATGTCTTGTAAGGCAGCCTTCGAAAATTGTTGGATGGTGCGCTTCCGACGAAAGGCGTGTAACGCAAGAGCTAGATCATTGTCCTTCTCCATTGCCCGGTATTTGACGTCGATCTTGCGAGAGCGTCCAGGGAGAGAGGGGGGAGAATCGGAAATGGGAAGCTCGGGCAGCTCAGCAAAGGAGGAAAAGGCGGCGGGGTTGCATAGCTCGCAACAGATGGTGGACGCGGTTACACAGCAGCGCGCACAACCCGCAGCTAAGTCAGGACGACAGAGCTTGTGATCCGGAACTAATTATGTAACCCCATTCAATACGTGTCAGCATTGGCGGACTCGGATTGTTATACACACTCACCAATCTTGTCGCTGGCAAAGAACGCTAATATCGGGACACGATAGCAACGATGCGGTCGTAACTTAGCATTCACCAAGTTGTCGAGTTCTGGCGACAATTCTTGTGGCTTCTTACTTCCTTTCTTGTGCGTCCGCGACGCTCTCTCTTCGCTCTCTCGCGACTCAACGTATATCTCGCGTAGCCTGTCGAATTGTTCTTGCCGTATAGTCTCTCTCGAGGGTGCTGTTGTCAGTACAGTGTCAGCGATAGCAGTATGTCCTATATTTTCATCGCCGTCGCCGTCGCCGTCGCCGTCGCCGTCGCTCTCGCTCTCGCTCTCGCTCTCACCCTCTTCCGACTCAGATTCCCCCTCCCCTACCGTCGTCCCCTCAGCAACCCGGCTCACGGCCACGATGCTTGGTCCATTAGTAGCATCCATACCGTCGTCGATCCCCTGCTGTGTCACCGCTGATCTCTTTGCGGCCCTTGCAACTCCCGCTGTAGATTGTGTCTTGGCCTTGCGTTTCGCCGCTGTCGCCACCTTTCCTGCAGCCCTCTTTTCTTGAGCGGCTTTCTTCTTGGTGCGTTCATCATCGAACCATTTTTTCTCTGCTAGAAGTAGGACCTTTCCCACCCGCGTCGGATCGCGAGCGGCACGCCCAAAGCGTTGCCACAGTGTCCGCATGTCGCAACTGACGCGCCATTGGACGACAAGGTCAATATCTGGGAGATCAACACCCTACGGTGCATGTAAGTAAGTACCACATCTGTGTCCGTGAAAGCACCACTCACCATTCCAAACGAGTCAGTACAGAATAGAGCCCAGAGTCCGCCCTCCTTCAAGCTGTACTCCGACTGGGCGCTCTCCCGATATTGCGCTGACATGTCGGAATTAAACCACTTAATTCCTACACGATAGCCTGGCGGTAACCTCGCCTTCAGGGCCTTGGCGGCCGCCACTGACTCTGCAATTGAGTCGAAGAACACCAATGCTTTTGGGCATTTCTTGCCCGCCTTCGGGATGAGGAAGTCGAGATCGCGAAAGCTCTTTAAGCTGTGCGTGATCTTCCGCACCGTGATGTGGATGTTGGGCCGGTCATTGGACCGATGAAATTGTATTAGCTTTTCTGATCGCATTTGGAGTGTTGCCATCACCTCGGCAATGGACTTGTCGTCCAAGGTGGCAGACGTAACATAATAAGGTATTTGCTTTGGCAGGATGTGTCGCAGACGTCCGGCGTCCTTGTACACTGACCGAAAAGTGCCCCAGCTCGATGCGCCGAGGCAATGGCCTTCGTCCCAGATGACGCCAACGATGCGAGTGGTAAACTCGTCCTTCTTCGACAGCCCTGAGAAGCCCCCGCCCTTCTTGAACATCTCTTCGGGGCTGATGATGACCGCACGGTGTACCCCATCTTCAATCGCCTAGGCAATCATCAGTATAATTGTTACCCATACAACTAATGTTTCAGTACCTTCCAATTCTCATGAGTCGAGTTGTCGCCGCGAAGCGCGATAGCTTTAATGCCAACTTTCGCGAGCTGTGCCTCGTTTTGTTTGCCAAGGATGTTGAGTGGTGTCGCAACAATCTGGATGCCGTCTGGGCGGAATAGAAGGGGAATCCAAAATGTGAGTGTTTTTCCGGAGCCGGTCCCTGCGATGGAGAGTACGTCTTTATCTCCTCGTAACAAAGCTTGCGCTACTTGAGCCTGCCAATAGCAAGGTCTTACACCGAGAAGCTCAGATGTTTTTTGCTGGATCTCGGCAATGGAAGGGATGGAAGGCGCCATTATGACGGAGGGGATATGAAAGGACTGAATAAACAGTGACGCGACACGACGCGTCTGACAATATTGTGTACTGGTCACATGGGTCGCGTTTATTCCTATTACCTCAGCGAACCCCGTCCGTGGACTGTGGTGGCTGAATGTTTACCATTGTTTTCAACCAGCCGTCGCTGGAGGGTAAAGATCAACAAGAGTTAGGAGTTTCAAATTTCGCTGATTTCCGTGATCCCAACATATCCACATCAGGTATGTTTTTTCCACACCAATACTCAGATTCCCCTCGCCCTAGAAATCATCTTTACCCGACAGCGGCGGATGGGACGGAGCCTGAGTCCGGGTGCGCGGTGGCCGCCACGACTCCGAGAAGACTCGTCGCGATCACGTGGCGGCATAACACGGTCACGGTAACCGGCCCGGCCAGTTTGTTCGACTAGGCCCATAGCCTTCCACTATGTAGCAGGTGAAGCAATTGACAGCGAGCAATAATGCTACAGAAAAAATCGAAATACAGAGCAACTAGAGCGATGCACAGCACCTCGCGATTGTACAGTAAAGGTCATCTAACTACATGACACGAATGCGAAGCTCCATACCAATGAATACCCACCTAATTCCTCCGTCCACCCATAGCCCTAAACAGTCCGCCCACGGCGAGATTCAACCGCGATGGCTTCTTCGCGACGGTCCTGAGATCCATGTTCCGCGCGCGAGGGAGCGCCGCGTCCCTGACGGGAACGGGCGGCGCGAACGAGTCGTCCAGGAAATCGGCACGCGCCTGGCGGGCGTCCACGGCAGGCGAGTTGGTAGGACATTTCGCCGGCGGCGTCTGGGGCGGAAGGAGCGTGAGCGGTGCGGGACGGCGGCGGGCCTTACCCTTGGGGCGGGGGGCAGAGGACATGCGGACGGGCGACTTGGGCGAGCGCGGGGACACGGGCATGGTGAATGCAGATGTGTCGAGGAAGAAGGCGGGGTTGCGAAGATGAGGGGCGGTGCGGCGGGAGCGGGCGGGGATGGCGAGGACGGACATGCCAGGGACGCATGAAGCCGCGGGCGCGAGCGCGTCGCCGTAGGTGGCGAGATCGTCGGTGCTGGTCTCCATGCCCGGCGCAGGCATCGCATAGCGCGGATCGAGGTCTGAATGGCGCGTCGACAGGCTATGCCGGCTTTCTTCCTCCGCCGCACTCGTGAATTCGACCCACTCGTGTGCGTCTGCAGGCGAGCAAGCGCTCCACGCCTTCTGACCTCCAAGGAGATGCGCGTACTCCCACTCCTCGTGCTCGTCCCACCAGACGCCGCCGCGGCCATCACGGTAGACGTCGCCGACAACAGACTTGCTGCCGGCGGCCTTGGCCTGGTTCACCATGAGGCGGCGGATGTTCTGCTCCTGGTCACCGCCGTCGACGAACTGCATGAGAGCGAGCTCGTTCTGGAGAGGCACGGCGTCGAAGCGGTATGACGCGTACTTCTGCTTCTTGCGGCGGGCGATAGCGAAGGCAGCGGCGCCAGGGGATAGCGAGGCGCGCGAGCGGGATCGGCGGCGCCGGACGCTAGACTTGGACGCGGATTTGGCGTGCGCCTTCGATGCGTGCATTTTGGCGCCGCTCGGGCTGCGGGAGGGCGAGGGCGGCTGGGACTTGGAGCGCAGGCGGGAGCGGAGCCTGTTGAGAGCGCCTTTCTTGGGTGAGGTCTTAGCTGGCGAAACGGGGGGTCCAGGGATGCTGAGCTCCTTCGGAACCTTCTTCTTGGGCGGGGATGCCAGCCTGGGCACTGCGCTGGGCGGGGTGTTGGGAAGTGATACGATAGTGCACGTATAGCCCAAAGCATGGAGGTCTGGCTGGTAGTCTTTGATAGATGGCGTCGGGGCGGATGGGGTATCGACCAGAGACAGGAATGATGCGGAGGGAACACGCTGGGACGTGACAGACGGACGGCGCGAGCTACGGGTTAAGGATGCGCGACGGGGGGAGCCGTAGAGAGGGGAGCGACGCGCAGAGCACGGCGGGCTCACGGGCGCAGGAGAGCCGGGCTGGACTTGGCCGGCCCAAGCAGCGACCGCGAGCGTGTTGCTGGAGCGACGACGATTGACGGCCGCAGAACCATGCAGCGGAGTTGGAGGAGGAATCTGTGGGACGGATAGATTGGGACGCTTTTTCTGCTGGGGTGGGTGCGCAAGGAACGCGTAGGCCGGACGCGCAGCAGCCTGGACGGAGGATGCAAGTTGGGCTGTCATGTTCGATTGGTTGTGATTGTTTTGCGTAAATTGCGTGTTTAAACAAAATTCGATGAGTCTAAGGTTCTAGGAATGATATATGATCAGCTGGCGTATGGAGAACGTGAAGCACGAGGACCCACAGTACAAGGGTGTTGTGAATCGTCGAAGGAAATTCGTGGATGTCAAACGAAACGTGGATTAATGAGATATGAGAGACGAGATACTCGGCACACTTCTGATAGTGAAAGCAGATGAAATGGATACAGTTGTCCTGAACGACGCGTTGGCAAGGACTGGAGGAAGGGTCGGGGAGAGAGGCGGGGGCGATGCGAGACTAGCTAGCAGGCTGACTTTCCTACCTGTGCCGTGCATCCTTATAAGCTACAGACACACAAAAGCAGGATCAGTGATCTTCGATAGGACAATGAGCAGGGCATCCTATTCACTAGTGTAGTGCGTGCTGTACAAAGTCGAGGTCAAACGAACACCCACAACTCATTAGGTCAGTTCAAACCTGTCGAAGGTGGGCCCGAAGGTCGAAGCCGAAGGTCGACTCGAAGGTCCTGTGGCGCAGCGCCACATTCGGTGACCTGTCGTGACTGATCGTTACGAGCGTGACCATTTCGGCCTTGCGGGATTTCGCCGTTGCCGCGCACGATGAGAGTGGATGCCTCGTCGCTGTCCCGGACGGCGAGCTTCATTTCTTCCATTTGTATCTTGAACTTCTTGACACATTTCATATTGTTTGAGAGCTAAAGAATTTTCCATCCATGGGGGGAGTATGAGCACCGTTGTGTCTGGAAACTCAGCCGGTTATTGGCATGCGTAGTGTCATTATTATCACGGCAATAATTACTTGGCCTCCACTTGGATAGGGCCAGAACTCAAGGATCATGTAAATGATACACACGAAAATGCACTTGTGAAAATGCGCTTCAGAAAGTATGACTTGTAGACGAGGCGGGCACCCCGACGGTGTGAAGCGATGAGCGCGAGCTTGTCGACACTGTGGCGCACGACTGGCAGACGCTTGCAGAACGATGCTCGGGCTGGGGGTGACAAGGCCGGTGACATTATGTAAAAACAAGCGCCCGTCACGCCTTCAGCCACAGGACCTTCGAGTCGACCTTCGCCTTCGACCTTCGGATTCACCTTCGACAGGTTTGAACTCTGCTATTGTCGGCAATATCCGGTTGCCCATTGTCCTCTAAGCGAACCGCGCGGTCATTACGAGTTTGTTACGTCGCCATTAAGATGCTTTAGAAAACTGACCTTTTTCACTACAGACGTATTGAAGAGGTCTCAAACGTGCTTATAAGAGGTCGTAAAAAGGTTACAGTATAATTCCAGACAGAGGTCAGCTTCGAATATAGCTTGCTTATTGTGCTGTCGATCACGACGTCGCTGACGCGGTCGTCATTTTGCTCTTGTCAAATTTTTTTAGAATTCTCCAGCGTTCAACGTTGCCATTTGCTCTCATAGGATCTCGACCGCCGTCCGTCGGACATTGGTGGTTTGTGCTAACCTTACTACAGAATCTGTGTTTTATCAATGATGAGCCCATACAGGCGTAGGGCTGGTATCCGCGCCGCGTCGAGACTTTCACGCTTCTAGTACGGTAACGTTGGTACTGAGGCTTTTACAAGCCAGCGTCCGGCCTAGTACCACGTCTCGGACGATACATCGACCCAAGTGATTGACGCTTCAAGCTCTTCTTACCGGACGTCTACCACGGTAGGTGTTCCCATCATTTCCCTGGGACTGGCAGTCTATAACCTCCCGCCAAGTACACAGGCTGCAAGGCATACGTACATGTACAATGAATGGGGATCGACGTCCTGACCTCCTCAAGCAGTACAACCAAGACCTGGAGAATTTGAAAGCCGTTGTTGTCGTAGACGCCGGCAAGACTTGCATTATCAAGCTGACGCCCGTTACTCGACTTCTGACAAACTTTTGTCGGTAATGTTTTTCATCCTAGCGAACTTGCAGAAGTCCTTCTGGGAACTCCTGTCGACCGTGTCCCTGAAGCGATGTCTTTGCCCATCGAGGCTAGGATGGATAGTTGTCTCCCACGTATGCCAAGACTGGTGCCGCATCGCGCTCAGGTCTCCTACTCTCTGGCGTCGCGTTACGTTCTCCCTCGGTAGACAGTGGGCAAAATTCATGCTGGCGCGCGCAGGCCAAGTTCCGCTCTTGATCACTGTCCGGCCGGTAGATCTGGCCTTTGCACCGGAGATCGCGCATTCCGTCAATTCTCGGCTCCCCCAGATCCGTGAGCTTGACGTTGCGGCGGGGAAGCCCGCTTTGGAGAGACGCGTAGCCGTCTTGACGGACCCTGCACCGGTGTTACGGGCCCTGTCCTTGACCAGCCAGTCTGAGAACTATTGTGATGGATCTGCCGTCCACCCTTTTCCAAGGACAAACTCCGGAATTGCTCCATCTATCCCTGCGGAATGTGTTCGTCCCATGGACATCCTCTCTTTTCAGCAACCTGCGTACTTTATACATCATGCTACCCGTTTTCGCGCATGCCCTCGGCCAAGATTCGATCACGTTCCTGAAGTTATCAGCGACAAGAAATGACAGCCCGAGAGCAGACAACCCAAAGTAGCTCTCAAGAATATGCCTGCTCTGGAGAGCCTCACCATCCACGGTGCTTTGCCCTACATCAAGGAGGACATACTTGGCAGAGACCCGCGTTTTTTACCCAGGATGGAGATGCCTCGCCTCTCCCACTTCGATCTGAAGAGCTCGTTGGATGGTATCGCCGTGGTATTGGCTATCCTGATACTGCCTTTGAACGTCGATATGCGATTTGCAGGCTATGCCGGAGACAGCGAAGGACGTGTAGACATTCCTATCCTCTTAAGCAAAATCGCCCAAAAGCTCACGCCCGCTACGCGCCAGTCGTCATGCATCCATTTCAGCACTCTATACATCAAGAATCACTTTCCGTCCATTACCCTCCGGGGCCAAGTACAGCCGAAGGTATCGCGGTCGTCAACGCTGGAATTCTAGCTCATGGACAGCAGATTTTACGGGAGCACGGAAACCGCCTTGCAATACATGTTCCACATGATCGAGCTCCGCGCGGCACAATCTCTGCAAATCGAAAATTTCAAGACCGAGGAAATGAACGCGATGAAGTCGAACGACCTCTTCGGACAATGCGGCTACGTCCCCCTACCCCTCGACTACGACATACCGATTCGAGACGTGCGGATCGACGGCAACTCCTTCGAGTCGTTCTGCGGCTTCATAGCGCGCGGCCTCCCAAAACCGCACCCTGCGCTCGTGATGCCGCTCAACCTTCCGAGGCTGCATACTCTTGTCGTCTACTCCATTCCCTCGTCGATGTTCCCCAGGCTCAAGATCTATTTGCCGTTTGTCCTGAAGAACCGCAAAAACGCCTCGGCACCACTGCATAAGCTCGTTTTTGAGCGCTGCCCGCCAAGAGTATTCTCCAACGACTTCCTAGATGTCCTGAAGACCATCGTACCGGAGGTGGTGGTCCATGACTCGATACACGACTGATCGACTGAATACTGACCTCGATTACATTTAATCGTCAGTCTGATCGGTCGTGTGATTGTATATCAGCGCTGACGGCTGCCGAGTAGCCAACAAATATTGTATCTACAAATTAAAAATCGGCCTCTTATCTGCATTGGGCTGAGGCTCGCGACACACACGCAAAGATAAAGGCTACAGCGAGAATTATTTTAGTTTGTAGCCATGATCAAGCTCTAATATTCTATCGTCACTAGATGCCCGCTATGGGCGTAGATGTTATTAGAGTACTCAGTGGATGACTTCCCGCAGGATCTGGACGGCGTGCAGATACTTACTGCGGACCTCGAACGAAAAGTGGAATCTAGTGCCGGGGCGATCACATTGATACGAGATTTGATGTTGTTCACGACGGAAGTCGCTGCAGACAGCTTTGTGAAAAACATCTGATGCTCCAGCTCTACAGCGCTCGAAGACTGGGGTGCTTTTTCGACGCCAGTGGTGCCAAATTGAACACAATCGGCCGGCGCTGTCGTGTGGCCGACCGGGTTCATATCGTGCCACATTATTACGGATCTTCATAATTGGGTAATGCTCGATTTCAGAGATGAGCGACTCTGAAATATAGTTTAATATGTCTACTTGATAGAGAAAGAAGAACGCACTTCCTACAATACGATCGCCGAACACACGTCTTTGAGATTGTTGTCGGAAATGTCTTGCCTGAAAGTCTTGAAACCCTTCCCAGCATAAATAAAGCCCTGACTCCGCTCGAAGTTACTGAGCATATGTACGTGAGCAGATGTGCTTTTAAATCGCACGATGAACAGAGGTGTTGGGACTGACCGATCATGCGTTATTTAACGCTAAGAGACCGAGGTGGCCACACCTAACTCGTGGAGTGACAGAAGCACGACCAGTGCCAGTGTTAGTGTTAGATGTTATAGTCAGATATTTGACAGGCTCTACGTGCTGGTATAGATGCAATAGTGACGAGCCTGAAAGTGCGGTTCAAGTAACTGCAAGGAAGAAATTGCAAGGAAATTGAGTCTGCCAGTGGGTGCGCGGTGGCCGCCACAAGAGGAATCGTCGCGATCACGCGATCACGTGGCGGCGTAACACGGTCACGGTCAGGCTCCGTCCCATCCGCCGCTGTCGGGTAAAGATGATTTCTAGGGCGAGGGGAATCTGAGTATTGGTGTGGAAAAAACATACCTGATGTGGATATGTTGGGATCACGGAAATCAGCGAAATTTGAAACTCCTAACTCTTGTTGATCTTTACCCTCCAGCGACGGCTGGTTGAAAACAATGGTAAACATTCAGCCACCAGTCCAGACGGGGTTCGCTGAGGTAATAGGAATAAACGCGACCCATGTGACCAGTACACAATATTGTCAGACGCGTCGTGTCGCGTCACTGTTTATTCAGTCCTTTCATATCCCTCTGTCATAATGGCGCCTTCCATCCCTTCCATTGCCGAGATCCAGCAAAAAACATCTGAGCTTCTCGGTGTAGACCTTGCTATTGGCAGGCTCAAGTAGCGCAAGCTTTGTTACGAGGAGATAAAGACGTACTCTCCATCGCAGGGACCGGCTCCGGAAAAACACTCACATTTTGGATTCCCTTCTATTCCGCCCAGACGGCATCCAGATTGTTGCGACACCACTCAACATCCTTGGCAAACAAAACGAGGCACAGCTCGCGAAAGTTGGCATTAAAGCTATCGCGCTTCGCGGACAACTCGACTCATGAGAATTGGAAGGTACTGAAACATTAGTTGTATGGTAACAATTATACTGATGATTGCCTAGGCGATTGAAGATGGGGTACACCGTGCGGTCATCATCAGCCCGAGAGATGTTCAAGAAGGGCGGGGGCTTCTCAGGCTGTCGAAGAAGGACGAGTTTACCATCATCGTTGGCGTCATCTGGGACGAAGGCCATTGCTCGGCGCATCGAGCTGGGGCACTTTTCGGTCAGTGTACAAGGACGCCGGACGTCTGCGACACATCCTGCCAAAGCAAATACCTTATTATGTTACGTCTGCCACCTTGGACGACAAGTCCATTGCCGAGGTGATGGCAACACTCCAAATGCGATCAGAAAAGCTAATACAATTTCATCGGTCCAATGACCGGCCCAACATCCACATCACGGTGCGGAAGATCACGCACAGCTTAAAGAGCTTTCGCGATCTCGACTTCCTCATCCCGAAGGCGGGCAAGAAATGCCCAAAAGCATTGGTGTTCTTCGACTCAATTGCAGAGTCAGTGGCGGCCGCCAAGGCCCTGAAGGCGAGGTTACCGCCAGGCTATCGTGTAGGAATTAAGTGGTTTAATTCCGACATGTCAGCGCAATATCGGGAGAGCGCCCAGTCGGAGTACAGCTTGAAGGAGGGCGGACTCTGGGCTCTATTCTGTACTGACTCGTTTGGAATGGTGAGTGGTGCTTTTCACACGGACACAGATGTGGTACTTACTTTACATGGCACCGTAGGGTGTTGATCTCCCAGATATTGACCTTGTCGTCCAATGGCGCGTCAGTTGCGACATGCGGACACTGTGGCAACGCTTTGGGCGTGCCGCTCGCGATCCGACGCGGGTGGGAAAGGTCCTACTTCTAGCAGAGAAAAAATGGTTCGATGATGAACGCACCAAGAAGAAAGCCGCTCAAGAAAAGAGGGCTGCAGGAAAGGTGGCGACAGCGGCGAAACGCAAGGCCAAGACACAATCTACAGCGGGAGTTGCAAGGGCCGCAAAGAGATCAGCGGTGACACAGCAGGGGATCGACGACGGTATGGATGCTACTAATGGACCAAGCATCGTGGCCGTGAGCCGGGTTGCTGAGGGGACGACGGTAGGGGAGGGGGAATCTGAGTCGGAAGAGGGTGAGAGCGAGAGCGAGAGCGAGAGCGACGGCGACGGCGACGGCGACGGCGACGGCGATGAAAATATAGGACATACTGCTATCGCTGACACTGTACTGACAACAGCACCCTCGAGAGAGACTATACGGCAAGAACAATTCGACAGGCTACGCGAGATATACGTTGAGTCGCGAGAGAGCGAAGAGAGAGCGTCGCGGACGCACAAGAAAGGAAGTAAGAAGCCACAAGAATTGTCGCCAGAACTCGACAACTTGGTGAATGCTAAGTTACGACCGCATCGTTGCTATCGTGTCCCGATATTAGCGTTCTTTGCCAGCGACAAGATTGGTGAGTGTGTATAACAATCCGAGTCCGCCAATGCTGACACGTATTGAATGGGGTTACATAATTAGTTCCGGATCACAAGCTCTGTCGTCCTGACTTAGCTGCGGGTTGTGCGCGCTGCTGTGTAACCGCGTCCACCATCTGTTGCGAGCTATGCAACCCCGCCGCCTTTTCCTCCTTTGCTGAGCTGCCCGAGCTTCCCATTTCCGATTCTCCCCCCTCTCTCCCTGGACGCTCTCGCAAGATCGACGTCAAATACCGGGCAATGGAGAAGGACAATGATCTAGCTCTTGCGTTACACGCCTTTCGTCGGAAGCGCACCATCCAACAATTTTCGAAGGCTGCCTTACAAGACATGGGCCCTGGCGCGTTCATGTCGAATGCAGTACTCCAACGTATCGTGGATTGTGGGCGCGTCCACAAGATCGAGACGGTAGAGCAGCTAGAGAGGGAGACTCAGTGGAAGCGGACCAAGGCCGATCATGACGAAGTCCTACGATTGGTTGCACTTTACTACCCTCCTGTCCACCCGCTGTCCACCACGCCCTTGGTACGCGCGCCGCTCGCCCCTCGTGCAGATCAGGGCGCTCGCGCTGGTGATGACGCGGCATCCCGCAATGGCAACGCCAATCCTGTGGCGCCCACCACGGCTCGCCCACCGAAGAAATACAAGTGCAGCAAATGTCGCGTAGAGGGACACATAGGTGAGTTTTCAGCTGCATGGATGTGATTAGAACTGACTTTAAGCATCTTGTAGCATCTAATCGTCGGCTCTGCCCTTGGCATCCCAAATACGAGCCATACCCCGCGTCCACCGCTCCAGCAGACGAGAACGCACCTCCCGTTGACGCTCTCGGCCCCGACATCCGTATGGCATCGCCTGAGCCGTTGGGGCTGCTTGACGAGTCATTGCCCGTACCGCAATGCTCAGACGTGGTCCAGCCCGAGGAGTCCGACGTGGCACAAGAACTCGGCGTACACGCCGTCGTGCAGATCCCAAATGCCGAACTCGCAGCCGCAGAACCGTCAAAACCCCCGCGCCCGCGCCCGCGTCCACGTCCGATCGTACCTGCAGCAACTCCCTACGCACACCCAATCACGACGGGCACCACATCAGTGGGCACGTCTGACGACGCCATCCCAGTGCGCGCGGACGCAGTGCTGCGCATTGCGTCGCCTGAGCTACTGCCGGCACCTCAGAGGCACTTGATCGAGGCCGAGTCGACCCATCTGGCTCGAGGAAACGACGCTTGCGCATCAACACTTCCCTCGCACGACGATCCTGTGGCTGCAGGCTCATCCACGGCGCAGCGCCCACGTCCGCGCCCGCGCCCAGTCGTGTCGCGCGGAACTTCGCGCGCGGAAGCCGTCACACCGGCTTCAGCGGGTGCCATTGACGACGCCAGGGCCGTGCGCATGGACATAGTCACGCTGGCAACGTCAACGCCCAGCCCTGCTTCAGCTAGTGCTGCATTCGATGAACATGTAAGGCGCGAGGGCCCAGTCACTCTGGCAATGACACCGCCATCCCTCGCATCGACTCGCACTTTGCACCACCCGCCTGCCGTGGCAGGCACGTCAGGAACCGCGCGTGCGGGAGCAGTCACACCAACAAAGACACCTACAAAGACGATGATGAGCCTCGCATCAACGGGTGCGCTTGACGACGTCAGGACCGCGCGCGGGAACATAGTCTCGTTGACAGCGACAAAGCCACGTCTGGAATTCGCAGGCGTTGCTGTCGCGCGCGAGGGCGGGGACACGCTGGCGATAACGCCACCGTCTCTCGCATCGACGTGCGCTTTATACGACAAACCCGTGGCTGAAAGCCCATCAACCGACGTGCGCGCGGATGCAGCGATGACTTCCCCGCGTTTTGCATCAACGCGCGCTTTAGACGAGGAATCTACCGCCGCAGAGGCGTCAAGAACGGCGTGCGGGGGCACAGACACACCGGCGACAATAACATCTGTCCCCGCCCCAATGGGTATCACATCCCACGAACTTGCAATCCCTTCGGGGCCGCTCAGAGTCCCAAACGGGGGATTGTCTATGTCTGCGTCCACGCCAGCGCTCTATGGCTACTACTCGCCTTTCGGGGCGGGGACGCCTTACGCATATCATGCATATTCTACAGTGCATCACACATCACTCACCTCGTCTTTCCCGCATCTCTTGTACGACGGCGGGCCATCCGCGCGCTTCGTTGCCTTGCGCTCACCCTGGCGAGGTTCGACAGTTTCCGCGTCAAATTTCTATCAAGTATCACAAGCAGACCAAGAAAACGGTGACGAAGATGATGCAATCTGATATGTAGGTGAGTGCCAGGGCCCGCATTTCATCATGAGCAAGACTGACTTATGCTAGGGGCAGGTCTGCACTTAGATCGTTAGCGGTGATAGCACCCAAAAAAGGTTCAATGTCGTCCCATTCGTATTCGTCGTCGTCTTCGCCCTCGAGGGACATGTCTTCCATTGCCAGCCCTTTCTCGAGCATGTCAATGATTTGATATGCTGTCGTCCGGCTGCGTTCATATTCGTTCGTCTTGTTCTCCTTCATGTATGCGCATAGCTTCTTGAACGTCTCGCGCATATCTTTTGCCGCATGCGCGGATGACAGCCCACCAAGTCGGAAATTCTTCTCGATGTTTGCATGGCAGTTCCGATATATTTGGATTAACGGCGACTCCGTTATTATGCGGTCCTTTGTGAAGTTTGATCCTGAACCCCCATAGATAACCTGAATTCAGGTCAGCCCAGAAAACGATACCTTCTCTTTCTGAAACTGACCTTTGTAAACAGATTATTCAGTTCGACAATCCAGTCTACTGCTCGGAACGAGTTCGGGCGCCCTGTGGGGTTCACAAGAATATTGTATCGGATTGCCCGCCTAGGTTTGTTTGCCCGATTCAACTTAACATCAGTCAACTTTGATGACATGTACTCACCTTAACCCTTCAGGGTATCTGTAGTGCAGGTCGGTCAAGAACTGCACCATTTGATTGGCATACTTGTGCTTGCCGGTGGCTCGAAACAGCATTATCCAAGGTGGGAATACTGTCTCAACTCGCCCTATATCGCCTGCATTCATCGCGTAGGTAAGTTCTTCATATAGCAGCACATATTGCTGCAGTAGTGCCGTATTTTCGAGTTGCTGATCGCGTTCAGCATGCCGTTTTCTTCGCTCTAAAAACAGGTCGACTTGCTCGTCTCCGGCGATGAAATTTGCATTCAAGGTGAGTGACAGTGCAACAATCTGATCCCATGATGGCTTTGACGCAGCGTAGTCCTCTAGGCTCTTCATTTTCCTGTCGCGCCTCGATACTGTTGTCCGCCATGCATCCAAGCGCAACGCAATCCCGGTATGTCGGATGACCTCGTGCATTTGCCTGAATTCTGGTGTTGATCCAATTTTCCCCGTTTCATTTGGCCGTAGGATTTCAACGAATGACATCAGGGCGTTCTCATCTTTCCTGGCATCAGCTTTTGCTATAAAGACCCTCCATAAGGCATCTGCGGCAGCCATCTTGAGATGGAATAGTCCCATGACGAAAACAACGTATTGGTAGCGTCGCCACGGTGTTGCCTCTGCTGATCTGCGCTCCAGGACCGACTGCACGCGTTCACAAGTCCCCAAGTCCCCATGCACCAAGATGACATGCTCCGTCATGTCAACAACCCTGTTCTCATACCCACTGCCATCGTCTTCGTTCGGATCGCCGACACCGCCTTGTGCCAAGAGGTTTGCAATTGCATCTTTGTTCCCCGAAACTGTGGACTGATTAATATCCATTGCGCGGGCAGGGACATGGTGCAGCTTTTTGACAGGTATCTTTTCCACTGCCTCCGGTTCTCCGATGTCCTTGCGGAATTGGTGAAAGTATTCAGGGCCGTGGTGGCACAGATCATGTAGGAACTGCCACGCGTTAAAGCGCGCCCGACGTGACTGCCCTGAAACGTGCTCGCTCTCCGGATGGAGCCCTTGTAGGTGGCTTGTCGACTTTAGGGAGATGTGCCTGGGATACGGTGATGAACATTCTTCGTTGTACGGTGAGCTTTCCCATAGCTCTCGGGAGCACTTGAGGTCGTCAGTGCTGACGCCGTGCTCCAGCCGTAATAGGTCGCCCGAAGTCAAATGAATCAAGTTGCTACTGACTCCCTCTTCCACGGTCGGCGTACCGACATGCAGCTGGACATCGAAGTTATCGTATGCATAGCTAGCCAGCAGCGTCTGTCCCAGCTCAATCAGGCCCTTTGTGCTTTCGATTGACAATGACTTGACCGCGCGGTTAATTGCGTCGTGCGAAATCGACATGCCGGCGCGCGCGAGGGTCTTGATCACCTTCTCCGGAGTATCACAAGAATGCAGGAACACTCCGATGATGCTCTGCAGTGCGTTGCACTGTTGATTTACTGACTGCATCATGATACTGATCACGACAACTTGTTTCTGCTAGATGTCAACACAATCCAGTCTCGCTACAAGATAAGAACGCACAATCTGAATGAGTGAGCGTCGCCGCGCCTCGCGCTGTACTACTTTATTTTGCCCGTTAGTGCGGCCTTCATTGTCGAGTAGGCCGACATCATCTTGTGTTGCCCAGCAGGCCTTCTCCTCTTCATCCATATCCTCATCCATATCTGTGCTGACTGCTATGTGATATGGTCAGGTCTCCATCGAAGGACATGTGTCTCAACAACATACCCGCGGCAGAAATGTCCTGGGCTCCGAGCATGCAACCGACCACATCCCATAGCTCCGGTTCTAAGTCCTGTATGTCCTCAGCCATTATTTCCATCTCAAAGTCACTGAGTTGCTCAGGGGTTGCACGCAGTGCGCTGAAGTGCCAGCCGTTCTCCTTTCGACTTAGAGACTTGACGGCGCCTGCAAGTCTCCTCTTAACAACTGTCTGGCTCCATGCTAGGACGGCATCTCCAAGTATTTTATGGTTCAAAAATGCATCAAGGACTTGCGGTATCCTTTGCGAGAGGTCGTTGGCCGTACGAGGGGTACAGAGGTCAAGTAGGGAGGTCAATAAATCTGCGATGTTGACTTGGGAGGTCTGCAGGATCTCGACGATAGCTCGTAGTTGTGCTGTGGTGTCCATGGTACGATCGTACGATACATTTCTTTTCTTTCTACCCAAATACCTACAGTAGAATAGCATTGCGAACGATATGCACAGTAGGAATCCTTATAGCCTAGGTGGCTTGTTGGACATCCCTTACCTCAGCGAACCCCGTCCGTGGACTGTGGTGGCTGAATGTTTACCATTGTTTTCAACCAGCCGTCGCTGGAGGGTAAAGATCAACAAGAGTTAGGAGTTTCAAATTTCGCTGATTTCCGTGATCCCAACATATCCACATCAGGTATGTTTTTTCCACACCAATACTCAGATTCCCCTCGCCCTAGAAATCATCTTTACCCGACAGCGGCGGATGGGACGGAGCCTGGGTCACGGTAGCTACCCTTAGCTACATACCACGGCCCTACGGGCATATTGTACCATTTGAAACGGTTCGACACCTACTTGTGACTGTGACGGGCCTGACAAAATATCGGATTCGTCAGGTGGGTATGGTAACCGTGACATCATCCAAATTTCATCAGCAGATACCTTTCGTCGGGGGTACTCTGGGTGCAGTTTGGGCCATGGGGGTCAAAAATATCGGGGTGTACACTCAAAATGAGAAATCAACTCTCTCTCAGCGAAAAAAATAGATAATCCGGGCCACTTTTGAAGCCAGATTGGCCTCACCCATTTTTCTGATTTTGGTCACATGAAAAACCATTTCGTCAGGCCAGGCTGTGACCAGTGACATGGGTCAGATTTTGTCTCGTCAGAGGGCTCTGTGACGCGTGACCGACGAACCGTTTCAAATGGTACAGTAATAGGATTATGTATATCCCTAGCAGGGGGCAAGCGAGAGTCTACAGCGAGCTAACAATTACCAGAAGTGAACACTCAACACTGCTACCTTGACACGTTTCTTAATACTGTGATCGCAATGCGCAAATATCTACGAGAAAAGGGAATATTGAGTAGTCAGGAAGCTGCACGCCATACCGTTCTAACACCGGGCATCGAGCATTGCTCGCAGCGCACGGGGGCGCGGCTCACGCAGCAAGTCGGCGTATATATATATGTCAACCACGGTTGGACCACGGCGATCTGATATGGATACTGTAGAGGGCGCGCGCGCACTCGCATGTGCGGAACGTAGGGAAGTTCTGTCGCCTGCACGAGTCGAGCAGCAACGAGCGCTTGGCTCAGGCTGCGGCAGCGTACAAACAAGACCAAGCTCCATTTCACGTGACACGTTTTTCCTAATGGGGCAGTAATTCCTGAGAGAGACCTGCTCCCTTACGGGACCAGGAATAGTAACTTACCAAGTTCCACTAGCAAGAGGCGCTGTAGATTTCTGTTCTCAGGTATCCAGTTTCATTAAGAGTTATATCTTCCATCAGAAATTAGCGGTCAGTTCTTTCATGCCGCTGCTCAGTTTGCATCCCGTCACTGATGAGCACCCTGTTGACGCAGGACTACTTGGTATTCACGCCTTGCGATCGACATTCACGCCGTCAGTGCTGTGGCATCGGATTTCAGTATTCGGCCGCAGTGCCACTGTGTCGAGCGAAACATCTATCCAAGTGATCTACGTGTTATACGAGCTGTCGGACGTTTGGCATAGTGAGTGTTCTGAAATCTACTTTGGGTTGGTAGCTGAAACGTGGAAAGCTAGTAGAAAAACTGCAAGACGCACATACCTTTACGATGGAGGGCACAGGTCGTTCTGAGCATCTAAAGCAGCTCCATCAAGACCTGAAGAACGCCATTGCTGTCGTCGACGCGCTCAAAGCTCGTATTAGCAAGCTGGCGCCCGTCGCTCGACTTCCCGATGAAATTTTGTCGGAAATATTTTCTATTCTAGCTGGCATGCAAATATCTTCATGGGACCTAGTTTGGCATGTTTTTGTCAAGCGACATCCGCGCCCATCAAGACTAGGATGGATGCTCGTTACTCATGTCTGCCAAGAGTGGCGGCGTGTTGCCTTTGGGACCCCTACTCTCTGGCGTCGCGTCACGTTCTCCCTCGGTACACAGTTGGCTAAGCGCATGTTGAGACACGCACGCCATATACCACTGTCAATCATTGTCCGCCCGATGAGCTTGTCTTGCGCACCGGAGATCGCGTACCGCATCAGCTCCCGGCTCTCTCAACTCCGCACGCTGGACTTTGCAGCTAGGAAGCCCGCTTTACAACAGCTCATGGCCTTTCTGAAAGGACCTGCACCGGCCTTGAAGGCCCTCTCCTTAACCAGCCAATCCGAAAATTATTTTACTCCCGTCGTCGACGTGGTCCATCTCCCGCCCACCGTATTCCAGGGCAGGCTTCCGGAATTGCTTCATTTATCCCTGCGAAACGTCTTCATCCCATGGGGCTCTTCTCTCCTTCGCCATCTCCGCACTCTGTCTATCGTGCTGCCGGTTTTCGAGCACGCGCTCGACAAAGATCTGGAGGAACCTCCAGAAGTCATCAGCAAATGGAAGTGGCAGCCCGAGATCATACAGCTCATCGAAGTCCTCCAAAGGATGCCAGATCTGGAGAGCCTCACCATCCACGGTGCCTTGCCATACAGTTATGATGATATACTTGACGCCGACCCTCGTTTCGTGCCTGGGGTTCAAATGCCCCGTCTATCGCATCTGGACCTGAAAGGATCTGTGGAGGATACCGCTCTGATGCTGACTATTCTCAGACTGCCTTTGGACGTCGACATGAGATTGGCGAGCTATTATGGAGAAGATGAAGGAGACGTAAACATTTCCACACTTTTCAAGAAAATTGCCCGCCATCTCACCATCTCCTCGAACGAATACCCCTCCATTTCTTTCACCAATTTACAAATCACGAATCATTTTCCATCCATCACTTTTCGGGGAAGGGTACAGCCGAAGGTGTCGAAGTCTACGACTTTGGAACTCCAGCTCATGGACATCACGTTTCACAACCGTGAGCATACGACCTTGGAGCACTTATTTTCTACCATTCAGCTCCGGGCGCTGGAGTCCCTAGGGATTGCAAACTTCAAGCCCCACGAAATGACCTTTCTGAACTGGAACGACCTCATCGGACAATGCAATCGTAACGGCATCCTTCAGGAGGACGCTATACCTATTCGATACGTGAGGATCGACGGTACCACCCTTCCTTCCTTCTGCAGCTTCCTTAGCCTCGATGTCCCCAAACGGTACCCCAATGGCCACATCCAACCACCACGAAATCTTTCGAAACTCCGTACTCTCGTTATTCACTCTCTCCCCTCAATAATCGTCGAACCGTTCAAGGCCGACCTAATCAAAGTCTTGCAAAGCAGCAAAGACGTCTCGATACTACTTCATCGGCTCGTTTTTGAACGCTGTCCGCCAGGCGCACTCTCCGATGACTTTCTAAATCGGCTGAAGGCCATCGTACCGGAGGTGGTGGTCTAAGACTCATATGCAATTGGTCGACTGGACATTGACCTCGATACATTGTGGCGGTCGGTCTATCCTGTCGTTTGATTGTATCTCGGCACTGAGGATTACCGAGTAGAGAACAAATATTATGCTCATAACACATTCCGCCTGTAATCGGCTTCGGCTGTGCACCCGCTGCTTGGGACAAGCAGAAGTCAAGACTAGAGCGGGGATCATTCTACTTTATAGCCATGGTTATGCTGTATCATTATCAGGCCATCAACAAATGCTTGCTATGGGCACAAATTTTGTTCAGGCACTCCTTCTGATCTATACAATTGCTTAATGTATCGCGCACCCGTGGCCAGGGCTAGTTATGTATGGGGCCATCGTTCCGTCAGCTATATCGGCCGGTCCTCTGCGCGCAGTTGGCTCGGAAAAGTACTGCAGGAATCTTATCCGGTAGATAAAGGCCATGTGTCCTCCGTAGCACCGGGGCATTCTCTGGGGCATTCTCCGACGTGTGCACTGGTCGCCTCTCCGATGCGCTATGCGCGGAGGTCTGCTTGGTTCAAGCCGGCACGGCCTCCGCTGGTGCGTGTACGGCGCGGTCTTTGCTGGTGTATCTTTGAAGGCTTAGTTTTCAATTCGTCTAGAAATGCCACATCGACGACCCGGAAAGCAACTGAAAAGCACCACGTCGTGCATCCACACGTACACCACGACCTCTGATCGCGCGCCTCGGAGTCGCTCTAACATCAAGATACCAGTTAAACGACTACAGCGCGCGCAAGCATCCACAAACGACCAGTACACCAATACAGCCCACCACTAAGCACGCATCACCGCCTTCCCCAACACCAACGGCAACCACTAGATACACCCCATCCCAGAACCACAGCACGTGGAACCCACTATGCCCCCCGCCCCCGGCCCAAGGCCCGCACCGCACCCCCGCGGAACCCGCCCCGCCCCGCGCCCCCGCGCCCGCCCGCGCGTGCCCCGCCAGCCACCCCCGCGCGGCGGCGGCAACACGAACGCCCGTGCCCGCGCCCGCGCGCCCGGCCCCCATTCCCGTTCGCGGCGCCAGTGCCCCCGCGCTTTGCAGGTCCGAAACCATTCGCCCCGTTCGCGGGCGGCGAGACGGGCATCGCATCAGGGCCGTCCGTCGCGTCGTGCGCGCCCTGCGCTTGCGTGTGCCGCGCGCCCGCGAAGCCTGCGCCGCGCGCGCCGCGGCCGAAGCGGACGGAGGAGGGGACGAGGCTGAGGGAGGACATCGAGCCTGCTAGCGCGTCGTCTGCGTCCTTGCTCTCCTTCTGGCGTCCCGCCGCCTCCGCCCGCTGCCGCTCTGCTTTCTGCGCTTCCGCCTCCGCCTCCGCCTCCGCCTCTTCCTCTTTCTCGTGCTCATCCCCGTTCTCCTCGCCCTGATCTGCGTCCTCGTCCTCGTCGCCCTGCCCCTCGCGCGCCCTCCACTCCCCGCGCACGAGGCTCGCGCCGTCGCCCCACCGCCGCAGCAGCCCGCCGACGCCCTTGTTCGTCACCGCGAAGAAGTACTGCTTCGGGAAGCCGTGCACCTGGATGAGGTGCAGGCGCCGCGTCTTCGGGCTCGCGAAGCGGCGCGCGCAGGACGCGAGGTGGCATGCGAACTGCGGGGGAGGTGAGCGGGGAGTGGGTCTGTGGGATACGGGAGGGGGCGTACGATTTTTTCGCCGCGTTCTTGGCGGAGGGCGGCGAGGGGGTCGTGGTTTTCTGTGAGGTGCTGTATGGAAGGGGATTCAGTATGGGCCCGGCATGTGGGTGGGAGCGAAGGCCGTGCAGACTTCAAGTTACGCGCTCGGAATGGTGGGAAAATAAGCATTTTAGCAGGAGGCGTGCAGAGATGCAGGATACGGATGTGCCTTCGCTAGACTACGCGGACAGACGCGAAACGCGTCTTGAAAAACGGGCCGATATTCAACGGTATTTCGGCGGTCGCTATTGGTCGAAATCCGTTTTTTCTAGCCCTTGTACTTGGGGCATTAGCCAGTTTTGGCCTGGCTGTTTTGTCACCAAAGTGGGTTTGTCCCAATTTATTTCAGCCATCTTTTTGTCTCCGGACAAAGAGACGGCTAGAGTAAGTTGGGAAAAACCCTTTTTAGAAACATAACAGTCAGGCCAGAATCTGTTTATGCCCGTAGTGCTGGTCGAAGGGATGAAATTCACAAACATACGCGTGATGGCGAGATGCGGTGCTGCGGGGTGCAGCAGAGCGCCCAGCGCGCTAAAGAAGCATCGCTGTCTCCGCATTCGATGTGCGAATGACTGCGCATCGTCCGCAGCAGCCCCTGCTTGCAGAACGCCGTCCGCCATCCAGCATATCGCACTGTCCACGATCGGCCAGAACGGAGCGGAACGCACTCACCAGCTCGAGCAGGCGCGCATCGGGGAACACACATCGGCAGCCCTGGACCTCGCAAACGTGCGCGTGGTACTTCGCGTAGTGCGCCTCGAGATCGCGCGTGCCCCCGAGCGCGGTAGGTTTGTTTGCGGGCGGGTGGCACGTCGGGGGGAGGGTGCAGTAGAGCGGCGGGCCCGATGGGAGCGCGACGCGGGCTGCTTTTGGAGTCGGGGACGTCGGGTACGGCGACGAGGACGAGGGCGGGGTGTGTGGGCGTTTCGTTGATGCCATTAGGTGGAGATGAAGATAGGATAAGGGTATGCGTATTCGCACAAGACAAGGTAAGGATGCCCGTGACGTGACGCAGTATTAAGACGCGTGACGGACGACCTTAACCCTGTGTGTGGGCCAGGGTTCCCAAGACAGGCGACTCCGGCGCTCCCTTGTCTTTCGCCTGCACCTCCACCTCCACCTCCTTGTCCCCAGTCGTCAGGCAACGACCAAAGGTTAGTTACAATTTCTTTGTACAAAGGATAGGCGTTGTGGTGGATCAGCTGACTCTTATCTAGTCTTCGTCGATCAGACAGGCAGCAGGCTTCCAGACAGAAGCCTTCACGCGCCTAGCAGCACCCCAGCTGGGCAGTGCGTGTCCGCCTCGCCGCCCTCTCTCCGACCTCTATCGTCCCAATACCCAGGTTACATCGTCTGAGCCCACTAGGCTTTGAAATACCTCGGACATTCTGCTAGCAGGCCTCGCCACCATCTCCTTGCTTTAGGCCAAACAGTCATCTGGTGAGCCGCTTTCCTCGTTTCACGATGGCCTTGGAGATAGTGGTCAAAGGGGGCGTCTTCCTTGGATGCCATTCGCACTATCAGAGTGCTTGACGGCGTGGTGCTTGAGACCGTTTACCTTGGGGCAGAGACTTCCAGTCGGCTGTTGGGGAAGAAGCTCGAACTTTGACCCCATAACGCCGCCTGGAACATTTTCTTCACGAAGGCGGCATCATGCAAATGATTCTGGAGGCTACTTCTCTGGCAGTGGATAGAGGGGGAGCAGACCTTGCCCTCGCCATTTTGCGATGGTTTTTGGGATATGTATGCGCACCCAATATGTCGTCGAGGTCGTCAGATAGTGTCGGTGGCTCTCACCCGCTGCATAGCTGCTCGTCGCTCTCGTCATTGTCCGGCGATGCTGGCCTGAGGCCAGCTTTCTTCCTGCCATCCTGCACTCGGTGGGCATGACATAGCGGGTTTCGGGGGCAATCATCTTTAACCCTTCCATGCCGCCTAGGCCAGTCCGTCTCATATATAGATCCTTCTGACGGTGTCTGTCTGCGACCGTGGCGCACGAACAGCGGAGTCATCCGACGTCGTGGAGCGGTATGATGATATCGGGGACGCGGAGCTTTGAGGACCTGTTCGTGCACTTCGCTGCTGCTGCGTTAGCCGTTGTTGTCTTTGCCAGTTGTTAAGATATCGCTTTAGCCCTTTCTGTCGAATTTGCTATGACCTGGTGCTCATATGCATCTCGTACACAGGTCCGCCACTATGCGTCCTGATCAGCCTATCCCACCGCCGCTTGCCCCACAGGCGAGCACCAGCAATGGCACGCTTTATATGCCGGTTCAACCGCCACCGACACCAGCGCCTTCTCCGCGCCTGCGCCCGGCGTCTCCCAACACGAGCACATTCCCGATCCTCAATCCCGCGCTCCTTTCTCCTACTTTTCCTACTGCCGGCTTTTCGTTCAATACCCCCAACCCTCCCTCCCTCCTCTCACCAGCAGCCTTCACCCAGCTCTCGCCGCACGCCCGCCTCGCCTATCTCACCTCCCTCCTCACAGTCTGCACCCCCGCGGAGCTCCTCGCCGTCCAGACGTACGTCGCGCCGCGCCTGAAGCGCGACTTCCTGCGCGAGCTGCCGCCCGAGCTCGCGCTGCACGTCCTCGGGCACGTCGACGACCCGCGCACGCTCGCGCGCGTGGGGCAGGTCAGCCACACGTGGCGCGCGCTCGCGCAGGACGAGGCGCTCTGGCGCACGCTCTGCGCGCGCTTCGGGTTCGACCGCACGGCGCACTACCCCGACCCCGCGGACGCGGACGACCAGGAAGAGCGCGCGCTCGTGCGCAGGCGCTACCACGCGCCGCCGCCCGCGAATGCGCACCCGGCGGCCGTGCGGCGCGTGTCGTCGTTCTCTGCGATCGGCGCGGAGGGCAGCACCAGTCCGGGGCCGTTCTCGCCGCGGCTGCATTTTTCGTACCGCGCGCTGTTCCAGTACGCCTACGAGACCCGTACGCCTCCTTCGCCCTCTGCCATCTAACACACGACTGACTCGCGCGCAGTGAAGAACTGGCGGCACGGCGGGACGTGTTTGCGCACGCACCGCGTGCCGGTGCTGAACCCGGACTCGGGCGTGGTGACGAGCGTCGCGCTCGACGGCGAGTGGCTCGTCGCGGGGCTCGCGAACCACCGCATCCACGTGTTCAGCGCGCGCTCGGGCCTGCTCGTGCGCACGCTCGTCGGGCACGAGCTCGGCGTGTGGGCCGTGAACCTCGTCAGCCGCGGCGGCGTGTGGCGCGGGCCGTACGAGGGCGGCGGGCTCGGCGGCGCGGGCGGTGGGGCGCCGGTGTCGGAGCTGCGGGATACGCTCGAGAGCGTGCTGCGGCATAATCGCGCGCCGGCGGGCGCGGGGATGCCGGATCCGCAGGGCCTCGATGGGTTGATCTCGCCGATGATGCGCACTGCGCTTGGGCTCGATGTGCCGCGGCGGTATGCGCCGCCGCGTACGCCGGATGCGGAGGAGGACGGGGAGAAGGCGCGGGCGGCGGAAGAGGCGGAGCGGGCGCGCGTGAAGCAGATGGACGCGTGTGGGGCGAGCGAGGGGTGGGGGCAGCCGGGGCCGCTGGTCGTGAGCGGCGGGTGCGACAAGGTGCTGCGTGTGTGGGATCTCAAGACCGGGTATGTCTCCGCCGCTGTTGGGATGGTCGCTTCTTGCTGACTGGGGTCGAAACAGGCATTGTATCTATGTGCTGCAGGGGCACACGTCGACCGTGCGCTGCCTGAAGGTGCTGCACAACCGGCCGATCGCGGTGAGCGGCTCGCGCGACGCGACGCTGCGGGTGTGGGACGTGCAGCGCGGGAAGATGCTGCGTGTTCTCCGCGGGCACACGCAGAGCATCCGCGCGCTCGCTGTTTACGGGAACCGCGTCGTCACTGGCAGCTATGACTGTACATGTCGGGTATGTTCTCTTCGCTGCAAAGAAAGGATTTGATCTGATTTGGAGCGTGCAGCTGTGGGACGTAGACACGGGCGAATGCCTGCAGGTGTTCAGGGGCCATTTCCACCAGATCTATTCGGTCGCGTATGACGGTGTCCGGATCGCGTCCGGCGGGCTGGACACGACCGTCCGTCTCTGGGACGCACGCACCGGGTACGCAGCTCCACTCCTCTCTGTGCTTCATACCCTTTCCTAACGGTCCTACAGTGCATGTCTCGCCCTGCTACAAGGCCACACCGCCCTCGTCTGCCAGCTGCAGCTCTCGCCCACGCTCCTGGCGACGGGCGGCGCCGACGGCCGCGTGATCACCTTCGCGCTCCCGTCCTACGAAGTACAGCACCGCATCGCAGCACACGACTCGAGCGTGACGTCGCTGCAGTTCGACGACCAGTTCCTCGTGACGGGCGGGAACGACGGACGCGTGCGCCTGTTCGACCTGCACGCCGCGGACGCGAACTTTGTGCGCGATTTGAGCGAGGCGTGCGAGGTCGTGTGGAAGGTCGTGTTTCGGCGCGAGGGGTGCGCGGTGTTGTGTAAGCGGGCGGGGAAGACGGTCGTTGAGATTTGGAGTTTCAGGCCGCGCGGTGGGGAGTAGGGCGGGCGGCTTGTATGTTTTGTTGTTATCGCTTCGCTGTGGATATTGGATTATGGAATTTCAGTTTTATTGGAGCATGTTACGTGTTGATTTCGTTGCTGTCTAGACACTCCGAATGCATGTAGGTCATATTTTATTGTCCGGTATGGCCTGATGCTTTTGCATCATAAATATTTACAAATGGTGACCAGAAAAACCACATAGAGAAGATAGATGGGTAATGCAACATGAAGATAACAGGTAGTTTCCAATGTGCCAGCCTGCATCTCACACTAAACTTGTAAAATCAGTCTCCATTTGTGGTGAAAGAAAATGGATGCTTGAGGCTGTGCCATATTGAGGTCCACCAGTTGGAGCTTGATGTGCAGCCCGAGCACTGATTTTTGGGGCATGGGTAGCATGTGCGAGCTGCCCACCTATTTCCATCTCTCGTTGTCGCATCGTGATCAAGGGCAAGTACGAGACTCGAATGACAGGCAGGGTGGAAACTCGCGTACGTATCTTGGCATGCCGCAGAATCTGACCTAAGAATCTTGAATTAGCTGCTAGACGCCAGCCAACGAGAGCACACCAGAGTCCAGACATTATAGGTGTAACGGCCAGTGTTGCACTGATGACAGCAGGCGCTGTAGATGAGCCGGAGAGCAAGAAGAACATGGGCAGCGCGCTCGTTCGCGCTCGTCGGCTTGATATTGCTCCTCAGCCTCGTGTCCAGGCGTTTCGGGTGCGGGGGCTGGAACGCGGGCTTCGCAACGTGCGGCATACAGTAACACAAGAATGGGCGCAAGCAATGCTGAGAACGCAGGAATGAAGGTTGCGATACCCGTCTTGCTGCCCGTGAGCGTGGCGACTCTCCATGATGCAGATGGATTCGGGACTGCGACAGGCGGGGGACCCGCAAAAAGGAATGGCGGCGGCTGTTCTCTGGACATCCTAAATGTACGTAGATTACGTTTACGCGCCGCATAAACCTGCTGCTGATGGCCTTGAAGCTTCACAAGCCTGTGATTTCCCTTTATGACTGTCCTTCAGTCGCCACATGCCCGAATCCCAGCGGACGATGCGCTTTAATAAAACAACATCTCTGTAAGTGGTGAACATCTGTATGATTTATTAATAAAAATAGCACAACTATGCTGAAAATTGGAATGATTCCCGCTTTAGCCTTGATCTTCGCTCGTCGCGAGCCTCGTCAGGAGAACTGACGGAAGCAGGTTAGAGGCTTATTTTTGTGAGTAGTGTGTTTGTTGGCTGCAGGGCAGTTGTCAGCGCTGATGCACAATGACGCGACAGACCAGACTGACCGTTATTTAAAATGCAATCGAGGTCAATATTCAATCGGCCAATTTTGTACCGAGTCCTGGACCACCACCTCCGGTACGATGGCCTTCAGGCTGTCTAGGAAGTCGTGGGAGAATGCGCTTAGCGGGCAGCGCTCAAAAATGAGCTTATACAGTGGTGCCGAGGCGTCTTTGCGATTCTTCAAGACATATGGCAAATAGATCTTGAGCCTGGGGAACACCGACGAGGGAATGGAGTAGACGATAAGAGTATGCAGCCTCGGAAGGTTGAGCGGCATCACGAGCGCGGGGTACGGTTTCGGGAGGCCGCGCGCCATGAAGCCGCAGAACGACTCGAAGGAGGTGCCGTCGATCCGCACGTCTCGAATCGGTATGTCGTAGTCAAGGGGTAGGGGGACGTAGCCGCATTGTCCGAAGAGGTCGTTCCACTTCATCGCATTCATTTCCTCGGTCTTGAAATTTTCGATTTGCAGAGACTGTACCGCGCGGAGCTCGATCATGTGGAACATGTATTGCAAGGCGGTATCCGCGCTCCCGTAAAATCTGCTGTCCATGAGCTGGAATTCCAGTGTTGGCGACCGCGATACCTTCTGCTGTACTTGGCCCCGGAGGGTAATGGACGGAAAGTGATTCGTGATGTGTAGAGTGGTGAAAGGGATGCACGACGACTGGCACGTAGCGGGTGTGAGCTTTTGGGCGATTTTGCTCAAAAGGATAGTAATGTCTACACGTCCACCGTCGTGTCCGGCGTAACCTGCGAATCGCATGTTGACGTCTAATGGCAGTATGAGAATGGCCAACACAACGGCGATACCGTCCAGCGAGCCCTTCAGGTCCAAATGGGAGAGGCGAGGCATCTCGATCCTGGGTAGAAAATGGGGGTCGCCGTCAAGGATGTCCCCTTCGATGTAGGGCAAAGCACCGTGGATGGTAAGGCTCTCCAGCGCAGGCATATTCTTGAGAGCTGATATGAGCACTTTGCTCTCGGAGTGCCATTGCCGGTTGCTGATCACTTTTGGAACGTGATCCAGCTCTTGGTCGAGGGCATGTTCGAAAACGGGTAGCACGATGGATAAAGCACGGATGTTGTTGAAGAGGAAAGATGTCCATGGAACGAAGACATTCCGCAGGGATAGATGGAGCAGTTCCGGAAGTTTGCCTTGGAAGAGGGTGGGCGGAAGATGAACATCCTCATCAGCGGAACCAAAATAGTTCTCAGACTGGCTGGTCAAGGAGAGTTTCTGTAACACCGGTGCAGGTTCCGTCAAGACAGCCACGAGCCTCTCCAAAACGGGCTTCGCAGCTGCGAAGTCAAGTTCACGGATTTGTGGGAGCCGAGAACTGACGCGGTGCGCGATCTCGGGCGCAAAGGTCAGATCCACTGACCGGACAGTGATCGAGAGTGGAACTTGGCCTGCACGCATCAGCATGCACTTTGCCCACTGCCTGCCGAGGGAGAACGTAACGCTACGCCAGAGAGCAGGGGAGCCGAGCGCGACGCGGCGCCAGTCTTGGCAGACATGCGAGACGACGATCCAACCTAGTCTCAATGGGCGAGGACGGCGCTTCAGGAAGACGGCTGACAGCAGGTCCCAGGAGGACTTCTGCGAGTTCGCTAGGATGAAGAAGATCTTCGATAAAAGTTTGTCGGAAAGTTGAGCAACGGGCGTCAGCTTGCTAATGCGAGTCTTGACGGCTTCTACGACAACGACGGCCTTCTCCAGGTCTTGGTGGTGCTGCTTGAAGTGCTCAGGATGCCCTTCTCCATCCATCATACATGTACGTTTGCCTTGTATCCTTTCTACTTGTCACGAAGTTATAGCTGCCAATCCAACGGAGATCATGATGGAAGCACCCACCGACGCGGTAGATGTCCGACAACAAAAGCCTAACGCGTCAATAACCTAGATGCATGCGTCGCCCACCACGGTGCTACTAGGCCAGGCAGGCTTGAACAATCTTCAAGGGCCTATGTTACAATACTGAAAGCGTGAACGCTACAGTGTGCGGATACTGACTAGTCCTGCGCCTACAGAGCGCTTATCAGTAATGGAGCAGACTCGGCAGTAAGTTTATTGCTGTTTGCAAAAGTGTTGGCGCGACGCGCGCCGCGTCGAGAGTGTCCACACCTGGCTCGTTCAGAAAAATTCGTTTACAGCCAGCACCACGTCACGTAGACACATAATAACAACAGATTCGTGATCAGCGATTTATTTCCATTCCTCTGAGATCCTTCCCGGAATGTTAGGAGCTCACAACGAATTTCGGGCATTGGGGAGGGAAATGCCAAATATCTTGGTAAATAAAATAGCTATGGACAAATGGAAGCCACGATCCATCGCTAGGGGTTCACTACTACAATCCTGCAAGGTTGCGTGATTTTATGAGGCTTCCGTGTTGTGTTATGGGCTGGTCTGTGCAAACCCGGCCCATTGCAATGAAGCGCCCGTGGCGCATTACCATTTTTGGAATGCAAACTTTGGGTGGTCTTGAAACATCGACTTACCGTGACACCATCAGGCATCCTAAAATCATGAAAACGTACATAATCATAGCAGTAGACCACCAGCGATGGGTTGTGGCTCCCTTTTGCCGATAGCTGTTTTATTTACCAAGATATTTGGCATTTCCCTCCCCAATGCCCGAAATTCGTTGTGAGCTCCTAACATTCCGGGAAGGATCTCAGAGGAACGGAAATAAATCGCTGATCACGAATCTGTTGTTATTATATGTCTACGTGACGTGGTGCTGGCTGTAAACGAATTTTTCTGAACGAGCCAGGTGTGGACACTTTCGATGCGGCGCGCGTCGCGCCAACACTTCTGCAAACAGCAATAGTACACCAACCACCAATGTCCGACGAACGGTAGAGATCTTATGAAAGTAAATAACTGAACGCTGGAAGTTCTAAAAAAAATGGATCAAGAATGAAATGACGACCTTGTCAGCAACAGCGCAATGTGCGAGCGCTAATATTGGGAACTAAACTTCTACCTCCACTTACACTGTAACCTCTATACGACCCTTTTTAAGTACGTTTGAGACTTCTTCAATACGTCTGTAGAGAAAAAGGTCAGTTTTCTAGAGCGTCGTAATGGCGACGTAACAACCGCGCGCTTCGCTTAGAGGACAATGGGAGACCGGGTATTGCCGACAATGAGTTGTGGGTGTTCATTTGACCTTGACTTTGTACAGCACGCGCATTGCAATCATGTCACTGGTGAATAGGATGCCCTGCGCATTGTCCTGTCGAAGTTCACTGATCTTGCTTTTGTGTGTCTCTAGCTTATAAGGATGCGCGGCACAGGTAGGAAAGTCAGCCTGCTAGCTAGTCTCGCATCGCTCCCACCTCTTCACCCGACCCTTTCTCCAGCCCTTGCCAACGCGTCGCTCAGGACAACTGTATCCATTTCATCTGCTTTCACTCTATAAGAAGTGTGCCGAGTATCTCATCTCTCATATCCCATTTATCCACGTTTTGTTTCACCTCAACGAATTTCATTCGACGATTCACGACGCCCTTGTATTGTGAGTTCTCGTGCTTCACGTTCTCCATAAGTATGCCAGCTGATAAGATATCATTCCTAGAACCTGAGACTCATCTACTTTTCTCTAAACACGCAATTTAGGAAAAACAATCACAGCCAATCGAACATGACAGCCCAACTTGCATCCTCTGTCCAGGCTGCCGTGCGTCCGGCCTACGCGTTCCTTGCCCACCCACCTCAGCAGAAAAAGCGTCCCAATCTATCCGTCTCACAGATTCCCCCTCCAACTCCGCTGCATGGTTCTGCTGCCATCAATCGCCGCCGCTCGAGCAGCACGCTGGCCGTCGCCGCTTGGGCTGGACAAGTTCAGCCCGGCTCTCCTGCGCCCGTGAGCCCGCCGTGCTCTGCGCGTCGCTCCCCTCTCTATGGCTCCCCCCGTCGCGCATCGTTGACCCGTAGCTCGCGTCGTCCATCCATCACGTCCCAGCGTGTCCCTTCCGCGTCGTTCCTGTCTCTCATCGATACCCCGTCCGCCGCGACGCCATCTGTCAAGGATTATCAGCCAGATCTTCACGCTTTGGGTTATACTTGCGCTATTGTCCCACTCCCTAATACCCCGGAGAGCGTAGTGCCCAGGCTGGCAGCCTCGCCCAAGAAAAAGGTTCCGAAGGAGCTCAGCGTCCTCGGAGTGCCCGTCTCGCCGACCAAGACTTCGCCCAAGAAAGGCGCTCTCAACATGCTCCGCTCCCGCCTGCGCTCCAAATCCCAGCCACCTTCGCCCTCCCGCAGCCCGAGCGGCGCCAAAATGCACACGACCAAAGCGCACGCCAAAGCGGCGGCCAAATCTAGTGTTGGCCGGCGCCGGTCCCGTTCGCGCGCCTCCCTGTCCCCCGGCACGACCGCCTTCGCCATTGCCCGCCGCAAGAAGCAGAAGTACGCATCCTACCGCTTCGACGCCGTGCCCCTCCAGAACGAGCTCGCCCTCATGCAGTTCGTCGACGGCGGCGACCAGGAGCAGAACATCCGCCGTCTCATGGCGAACCAGGCCAAGGCCGCCGGCGACAAGTCCGTCGTCGGCGACGTCTATCGCGATGGCCACGGCGGCGTCTGGTGGGACGAGCATGAGGAGTGGGAGTATGCGCATCTGCTTGGGGGCCAGAAGGCGTGGAGCGCCTGTTCGCCCGCGGACGCGCGTGAGTGGGTTGAGTTCACGAGTGCGGCGGAGGAAGAAAGCCGGCATAGCCTGTCGACGCGCCATTCAGACCTCGATCCGCGCTATGCGATGCCGGCGCCGGGCTTGGAGAGCACCACCGACGATCTCGCCACCTTCGGCGATGCCCTCGCGCCCGCGGCTTCATGCGTCCCCGGCATGTCCGTCCTCGCCATCCCCGCCCGCTCCCGCCGCACCGCTCCTCACCTGCACAAGCCCGCCTTCTTCCTCGACACATCCGCATTCACCATTCCCGTGTCCCCGCGCTCGCCTAAATCACCCTTCCGCATGACCTCCGCCTCGCGCCCCAAGGGCAAGGCCCGCCGCCGTCCCGCCCCGCTCACGCTCCTTCCGCCCCAGACGCCCCCGGCGAAATGCCCTACCAACTCGCCTGCCGTAGACGTCCGCCAGGCTCGCGCTGACTTCCTCGACGAGTCGTTCGCGCCGCCCGTTCCCGTCAGGGACGCGGCGCTCCCTCGCGCGCGGAACATGGATCTCAGGACCGTCGCGAAGAAGCCATCGCGGTTGAATCTCGCCGTGGGCGGACTGTTTAGGGCTATGGGTGGACGGAGGAATTAGGTGGGTATTCATTGGTCTGGAGCTTCGCATTCGTGTCATATAGTTAGATGACCTTTACTGTACAATCGCGAGGTGTTGTGCATCGCTGTAATTGCTCTGTATTTCGATCTTTGCTGTAGCATTATAATTCACTCTAAACCTTTTGATGGGCATAGCAATGACCATGTTGCGATCAACTTGAGTATTGCTGCAGCTCTTCGTCATATCCTGAAGAATCCTTCACTATGCCATGTAACAGGCCCAACCCTTGCAGCTACCGAGCCTGTAGGCTTATTCCCGCTGAGCATTTCCCATCTTCATGGAACATTTGGCCCTTGCATAACTGGACCGTCGTTTTAGATGCGGTCACTATTTCCGTTGTCCGGAATTGCTCCCATAGCGGAGGGAAAAGAAATCAAAAAAGTCTGCCACCAAAAGGTGGTGGAAATGAATGGCCAGCGTGGGGATCGAACCCAAGACCTTCGCGTTATTAGCACGACGCTCTAACCAACTGAGCTAGCCGGCCGTATGATTGAAGGAAAGTCTCATATAGATGTCAGCTATTTCGTACAAACCTGTTTCACATTTCCTTGCTGCGAACGCGGTAGACTTGGTTCTCTCCCCCTGTCGATGTCAGGCTGTTGACTCATAGACGTTTCCTTTCGTCCCCAATGTTCTTCATCGTACGTACCATCGAATTCAATTGTCGAATTTGATACAGGGGTGCTGAAGATCATTACAGAAGGAGCTCACGCATACGATCCTTCTCCACCCCTCGTATTTCGGCCCTCGCATGCTTCAGTTCCTCGAGTCGAAACTCTATTCAGATGTTGAAGGAACATGTTCAGGTCAATTTGGATACATCATAGCCGTCGTATCCATCCTTGATATCGGGAAGGGCATGGTCTTGAGTGGAAGTGGCCAAGCGGAGTTCATCACGCGATATCGTGCTATCGTCTTCAAGCCGTTCAAGGGCGAGGTGGTGGACGGCGTTGTAAATAACGTGAACAAGGTGCGTTGTTACGCCGTGCAATGCGGGGCATGGACTCATGCTGAACTGCTGTGTCAGATGGGATTCTTCGCGGACGTCGGTCCTTTAACGGTCTTCGTCTCCCACCAAGCAAGCACGCTCGACTGTTCTGACGCTTCTCCCTTACTGAGTTTCTGTTCAGCTCATTCATCCGGACATGAAGTTTGATCCCAACTCGAATCCTCCGTCGTTTGCTTCTGATGAACAGGTAATGCGTCCATCATACTTGTCCGGGAGCCATTCTCAATACTATCGACATAGATCATCGAGAAGAATACCAAGGTCCGCTTAAAGATTGTAGGGACGCGTGTTGACGCCACCGAAATCGTACGTCTGGTGTCCTTTACCTCGACAGCTTCACACAAACATACAATCATCTATACAGTTTGCTATCGGAACTATAAAAGAAGACCACCTCGGTGTCATCGACTAAATGTGTGGTCTGTCTATTTTCTTGTGGTTTGCTCTATATATCATACGTGTGTTATTACTACCTTTCTGCTGGAGACTGCCGTCGTCAATGCGTCCCTGCTTTTTGTACAGCCCAGTAGGCCCGCACGCGGACCATCGTGCATCAGCATCAGGACGTATGGAATGCGATGGCGCCCATGCATCTGCGAAGGCGTGAACTAACGACCATCTGTTCATCGCCGAGATGCTGATCATGGAATTCTCACCAGAATGTTCGATGCGGGCCTTACGGGCGACGCGGCGTTCTCTTACCAGTGGTTGATATGCGGAGATGCGATCATCCCGTTCAGAACGCTTCTACTTTGAAAGTGCCCCGAGGACTCTTGGATAAGCTAACTGACGGTTCACCTTGCGTTCCCGAACGCGTTCCCGAGTCGATCGCGTCTTTCCTGAAACAAACATTTACGAAGGATGAAACACGTCATCATATCAAACATTTACAGTTATCGACTGCAGAGTCTGCAGACCTCTGCAGACAGGTGACCTTCGACTGACAATCGACCTCTATAGTCAGATGCACTGCTGCGCTCCCGATCACTGTCAAATCCAGGTGGTGGCCATCTGCATGCGGCCCTGAAGAAGTCAAATTCTCTGCAAGGCAGGTACGGAGGGCTGCGGATACCCTCGTTGCCAAAGATCTGGCTTCTATCCAAGGTTTCCCCGGTCCTCGGCATCCGGCGCAGGCCTGGGTACTGGCGTCAGGAATAAGGCAAGTCGACATGCCGTCCTTCCCACTCTGGGGCGAAAGACGCCCAACGGAAGCTCTCAGGGCACACCGAGTTTCTTTTGGGGTTCTACGGTCCAACCTGGCCCAACGGTACATGGTCATCACGATGCGCGCCCTGATCGTTTCTCTCGAAAGCACGAGTCCGACATCGCCAGCTCGTCTGCCCCGATGATCCGATTGCGGATGATATGTCGTGGTTGGGGTCTGTTCGCTCTCAGCCCCAAACTGTCACTTCGACGTCGACAGCGGCATCGGACCCAGGCGGTGTTGTTGGCGCCAATCGCCCCTTCCCGCGCTATAACTATCAACGCTTCCTGTTCCTATAGACCTTCCCGTCCGCCGCGCCGCGACATCCATGGCTCCTCTGAACTTGTCATCCATTGCGACCACGCTAGGTTCTCTCTATGCAGGTCTCTTGGTCATGGCTGTGTGAGTGTTTTTCTGACATTAGTCGTCTGCGCACGCTCAGTAAAACGTCTCGCCACACCAGTCTATATGGCGTAACGACGCTACAATGTTATATCTATTATCGAACGTATCCTGAGGATAGGCGGTCCATTAAATACCTGGTGAGTAGCCGTGCTGCCACGCGTTTGGTTCCGTATACCGAACGACTTGACGGCTACCAGGTCGCCGCTTTATGGTAAGTAGAAACAGCAGCATTCTTGCTGAGGCGCGCCCTCACTAACAAGAGTATCCTGCATGTAGGGCGATCGACACGTTACACACGATTCTTACGGCCCAGGGTGTATATAGCGCCCTCAGTGTAGCTATGCTCAGCAGCCCCATCAATGTCTTCCTGGAGCCGGTCCCAGCGTGAGCACATATGTGTTTATCGTGCCGTACCTGCTGACGCGCCCTTCGGGATCCGTTCATGAAGGACACTTACTGTGCGTATTGTTCAGTATTTGACCGTCACGTGTGTTGACTCGACTACAGGTTGGCCAGCTGTCTACGGTGAGACGCACCTTGTCCTTTGTGCGTTGATTAGTGGCGAACCTACGGATTTCATTATAGACAATGAGCGATGCATTTGTTCGAGGGTACGTTGTGTCGCGCTGTGACAGTCAAGCAAAAGCTCATGCGAATATCTGTCGGCAGTTTCTACTGCAGTAGAATCTGGCGGCGTACGTGACGCAGCTCCCGTCTGTTGTGATTATCGCATAATCTTGAATAGTCAGCAGGAAGAATTGGGTTTTGACCGGGTCGATGGTATGCGAATTAGTCTGTGCGTGATGAAGTAATAATGAATGTTGTCACTGTCAGGCCATACTCAGCATACCACCCTTTGGTAAGTTATCTTTTCTTGCTGTTGTGCCTTGACATCTTATGACATGCCTGTAGCCATTGGGATTGGTGAGGAGTTTGTCATCCCAGTTGTTTCTGCACACTAATGCATATGAGCAGTTTTTACAGTACGAGTGTAGGTCAAGATATTTATGAGCTGCTTGACAAGACCTAATAAAATCCTCAGATTTAAATTACCATCTCTGCTTGAATTCTCCAGTCTATCTGTAAGTACTCAAGTCTTGACTCAATCAAATTAATCTGCATGATAATCTCTTTATTCAGGTTATGATTTATTGTATCTTGAGTGTTATTGCTGTATCAGATTGGTCCATTACTATAGCTTTATCAGCACTATTATGGAAGCAGCATTCTTCAATCAAAAGGTGTATACTCTAGATGCATTTGTCTTTTGAATTTGCTCAAATTTTCACTTAGAACAAACACACTTGTCAATATTCTCATAGCCTACACAATAACTACAGGCTTGCTTCCTAGGTAAGTAAAATCTGTTGGGTTATCAACTTGATGCTGATCACTTACCTAGTGTTGTGGCTGTTGCAATGATCATTACAGTAGGTATTCTCAGTCTCTAGGTGGTTTATTGCAACTCAGATTTGACAGTTTGCCCTTAATCTGGGCCTTGTCTGGTTTGGGCTGTTCTTCATATTCAGCAAATGTAAGATAGTTCTCCTTGTATATATATTCCTCTGCTCATGGATATTTGACAGTATACTTCAGCAGCCTTCTTGCAACACTCAACAACCGCTTATCATTGAGGGTTCACAATCGTTCTGATGAGCCCATGTCAATACCATTGTCTTTCCACCCATCTCGCAATATCTCTGTGGATGTTGGTGAGACTTTACAGCCAGTTGACCAAGATCCTCGGGTGGGTGACTTTCTAGATAACTATTTTTGGAAGCTCAAGACATGAATTTCTAGCTTGTGGTCAAAGTTGATACAGATGTCCATCAAAGGAAAGATCCTGCTCCTGCTGGTAGGATCTCCACTTTTCTACAATGTTTCATTTCTTATGATCTTCACATAGCCTCTAATTGGCCTCGTGTAGCCTAGCTCTGTAGAGGATGTACCAAATAAATATTATTTATCCGATCCTACTCCGCTTGCTAGAACTAGAATGCAGAGAATACATGCATGCAGAGAACAGCAATGCGGCATAACAATACAGCTAGCTATATGACATTACCCCTCGATATGATATCTATTGTACGTCCTACTCGTCATCCTCAAACCGCAGAACTTGCGCATCCTCGTCCACGGGTACGTTCCTGTACCCTCGCCGCGACTGGAAGTTCATACCGACTCTCTCAAACCACGACCTCACGGCTTCGATTGCGATGCCGGCCACGCCGATGAGGAACCATGGCACGGAGGCCAGGGTATCAAGCGCGCTCGAGTTCGAACTGTACGGGGCACGGTTGTCTCCCGGAAGGCGAATCGTCCTGTCACACAAAGTTAATTGCATCCGTCGTGTTCAGACACACGGGGACTCACCCTCTTGCCATTCCGCTCCGTCGGTAGTACCAGTATCCGACGAGTGCCGTGATCCCAAATGGCAGCACCAGTATGAAGAGCCAGAAGAAGAATCCATGGCCCTTGATGCCAGGACATCTGTGCGCCTTGCCGCGATCGAGGCGCACGCCATCTTCACAGGTCGAATGCAGGATCTTGCGGTACGCGGTGCGTTCGTACCAGTAGTCATCATCCCAGCGACAAGAATCGTCGTCGGGCAGCGGCTGCGTCCCAGGGACAGGGACGCACTTGCTATCGGCATCGCGGACGTGGTTGAATTCACTGTGGACATATTTCAGACACCGCTCTGAGGCCGAGTAGTCTATGTGACTTGCCATTCGAAATCGTTCTCGGTACAAGCGCAGTTTTTCACGATGGTAGTCTTTGCCTTGGACTGGTCGCCTACTACGCAATTGCGGTCTCGTACACGTCGATGGTATAGCGTCTGCGATGATAGTGAGTACACATCATAGGTGAAGAATAGTCTTAACTTACTTGACGACCGAACAGACACCTTTCATTGCGCTCCTCGCTAGGACTCCACAGCTCGAAGTCATCATGACCTGGATCCTGGGTATCCAGGACACCTAAAAGACACGAAATAAGTAGCAAGAAAGCAAGGCTAAATGTATCACATACATTGCTGGTGGGTGAGCGCAGAGAAGTCCAAGTGGACAGCGACGGAAGTCGGGGACCTGGGGTAGAAGCCCAGCAAGATGAACCGCCTGCTCGTATCCGACGGCACGGTGACGATCGACCGCACGCGCATCTTGTCATCTGAGAACTTGTACTCGCGCCAGCTGAGGCCCTCGTCGGTGCTGAACATCACATGGTCCGTGGGCTCCTCGTCGTTCGTCATGACCATGATCGAGCCCGAGTCCCCGAACTCCCAGAGGTGTGCGTCCTTGTGCACCTCCTCCCACGTGAAGCCGGCGTCGCGACTGAGGAAGGTGTCGCTCTCGTCGTACGGCGCGAGCTTCTCGCCGACGTTGCCGACGGCCATGAGAAGACCGACGACGGAGGGACTGCTGAAGGTCGCTCTAGGATCGAAACGTTCCGTGTAGCCATGTACGTGAAGTGCGCAGTTCTATGAAAAAAAAACAAAGAAGCATAAGATCGCGGAATCCAAGCCTTCCATGTGAAACGACGTACTGCGCTGCTGCACTCATAGCGATTACCATGAGAATCAAATTTGGGCGGAACCAAAGGTTTCCACGAGCCACCTAGCGTCGGCCTGATAAGCTTTGAATGAGCGACGGCGCAGAATGGACACGCACCATCGTTGTGAGTAATACGCGTCTGCAATTCCTTCATGCGCGATACCGGCGCCTCGTGCGGATTTGCGACGACGTTGATCAAAGCAATCCCATCCAGCCCAATCATCTTCTCAAAGTCCACGTAGCCACGCTCGTCGCGGTTGACGTTGTCAATGGAAAGCCCGTAGTACGTGCCATTCCAGTTCGACTTGAGGATATTGCCCCAGAACGGATTTGGCGCCTCGGACATTGTCACATGAAGGAAGACAGAATCGGTGCTGGATTCTAACACAGTGTAGGCCTGTAATATTGATGATGAGCTATAGTCGCAACAAGGAGCAGGATCACATACATGTTGATCTGGATGCATGTTCGGAGGAAATTGGCCCTCGGCGAACGTTCTTCCGTCAAGCGATACCTGGAGATCCAGACTGCGGCGTTCCGGGACATACTGCACGCCAAAATTAGCCCTGAGATCCACGATCTCCGCGAACAGACGTGACGCACCTGCGCGACGATGAGATACTCCGAGAACTTCGTGAACCCAACAACATGCTCAAACAACTTCGTCTTCTTACTGAAGAAATCCGTGCCCCCGATCAACTGCAGCGGGTTCTCCCTCGAGAAAAATCGCTGCGAGCCTGTCTTATCTTTATACGACTCGCAGATGATCTGCGACGGGTCGACGCGCAGCTCGGCATCGCGCGCCCACGCGCAGTTGCGCACGTACCGCTCCACGAGCGTCCACCGCCGCCCGTTGTCGCGCGTGTAGTGCGCCTCCGCGTGGCAGCTCTCGCCGAAGCCGGAGCAGCCCTCGTTGCCCGTCCAAATGAGCCAATCCGAGTTCTGCGGGTGGAAGTGCAGCACCTGCGCGCCGAACGTGTTCGGGACGGTCGGCGCGTTCAGCGCGTTCCACGAGCGCCCGGTGTCGGTCGTGTAGTAGTACTTGTTGCTGTCCGTGATCAGGTATGCGCGGTCGTTGGTGAAAGTGTGGTGGTAGAACGCCAGGAAGCGCTCGTCGGGGAAGAGACGCTTCCAGGTGTAGCCTTCGTTGCTGGATTGCCAGACGGAGAAATCGGTCAGGCGGACGAGGATCGTCTGCAGCAAGGTCAGTCTCGAACTGGGTATGAAGTAATTAGCTTACGGTAGAGTCCTTGAAGTATGCATGTTGCTGGATTTGCGCCGGGAACTCGAACTGCAGGAAGTGTGAGATAAATCAAAAACTCAGCGGCAAACGCGCATTCACTCACGGTTTGATGGATGACATTTCCCTCAGCCGGTTGCGCTACAATCACAGTTGTCTCAGTACACGAACAACAGACGAAACTCCTCTACGCACCTTGCGAACACTTCTTGTCCACTGGTTCGTCCTTCTTCAGTCCCCCTTCTCTGTCGCAAGTATTCCCAGGAATCCTGCGATAGCCCGAAGAGCCTTTATATAGCTGATTCGGGTCGCCGTTGCATACTCCAGCCGGTATCGGCTCGGGGCCCACAGGAACACACTCGTTGCCATGTCGGACGAAGTTGTAATCACTGTATGAAGTCAGACTCGGGACACCAAATCCTGAATAGACAACCGCACCATTCATAGTCCTCATCGGAGCAAGGGCAATTCTCCTCGTGCCCAACGGGATCGTCGAACTTGTTCCCGACATAACAGTCCGCGTTCTGCTTTCGGCGCTTATACCATTGCTGCAATGGACCAAACGCACACTTCAGCATCCACATCCGAATCGGCAAGCGGAAAGCTGACCTTGTGTCCCATGAGACACTCTTTGCCCTTCGCCGAACGCGCATACCACTTCTCAAAGTCGTTCTCTGTGCACTGGCGCTGCCGCATGGGCGCAAAGTCGAGGAAGATGGTGACGAAGCGGCCCTCGTCGGGCGCCTCACGGCGGTTAAGTTGGCCGAGGAGCAGGAACTTCTGCGACGTCGAGTCTTGGACGGTCATAAGTGCGCGCGCGCGCATCTTGATGCCGATGTTGAGCGTTCTCCTGCAGCCAGACCCGAATCAGCAAAGGCCCTAGTCACCACGAGATATACACACCAAGTTTTGCCGAGATCGGTTGTATATCGCACTTCGTCGACGCCGTCTTCGTCGTTGACCATGACCATGATGCTCCCTTGGTCGCCGAACTCGTACTTGTGTGCGTCGCGATCAACCATTTTCCAGGTCACGCCCGCGTCCGTACTCAGGAACGTGTCGCACTCCTCGTACGGCATCAGATACTCGCCAACCGAGCCGACGCCCATGACGAAACCCGGTGCGGGCGACGAGAAAATGCGCCCAAAGTTATGCGGAAGCGTCACGGAGTGGAGATGCAACGCGCACTTCTCGGTGTCATCGACGTTGCATCCGATGCGGCCGTCGATGCCCTGCGCCGGCGCGCGCACGGCCTGCCACGACGCGCCGTCGTCGAACGTGACGACCGTGCGCAGGCGCTTCGGCGCGCCGCGGCCCTCGACGTCCTGCGCGTTCCCGACGACGTTCGCGAGCCCCACGCCCTCGACGCCGTACAGGCTCTCGTAGTCGACGAACCCCATCGCGTTGCGGTTCGTGTCCTTCAGGCTCTCGACGAAGAACGTCCCGTTCGAGTTGCTCACGAACAGCGTCCCGATCGTGCCCTGGTCCTGCAGCACCACGTCCACCGCGAGCGAGTGCGTCGTGCTCTCCACGATCGTGTATGCGTTCTCGCGCAGGCGCGCGTCGATGCGTGCGGGAACTGCGCCTTGCCCACGTCTTGTGTCCACGGACACGTACAGCAGCATCTCGTTCGCGGGGGAGGATATGTCCTTCAGCGCGACGACAGCAAATTTGGAACGATGGCGAAGGCGATGACGCCGCGCGCGTTCTTTCCGATGCCTAGGTCCTCGACTTGTTTTCGTTCTGGAAGAAGTCCGTGCTGGAGAACAGTCGACTGGAAGCAAGAGAATGGTGCCCAGACATGGACGTGCGGTCGAAGCCAACGCAGTAGATGAGGTCATCATGGCCTCATGCTTGAAAGTCCTTGCTACTATGCGCAAATTGACAGCGCGAGGTGTCCGTGAGTAGCTGCTGTGGTTTATCGCCGAAGGCCTCCTTCGTATACCAGGTCTACGGACACTGCATTAGACGCACGTGCCGAGAATGGCGAATAAATAGAGACGTGCCTCATCATGGCAGATCGCCCCCCAGCCTTCGCGCTCGCAACTGACGCCTTGATACAGAACATAGCCATACTTTGCGGGATCAGAGTGAAACGAAAGCGGTTTGGCGACGAAAGCGGGGGAGAGGGGCATGTCGAAGGAGCGCCATGTCTTGCCTCGGTCCTCAGTGCGGTAGTGGGTAGTGCCTCGGGTCAGGACAAACGCCTATGTAATGGTCATTAGAGACCAGCGTTCTGAATCTGACATACAACGCACCAAGCGATTGTTGAACGGGTGCTCCACGAACATGCTGGCCTCGCCCTCTGGTATATCGCTTGCCCTCGCCCAGCTCTTTCCCTCGTTATCTGACATATACACATTTCCCTCTATAACATCGTGATATGCCACTACCTGATGTCGCAAGCCAGTCAGAAAGACCAGATCCTTTCATAACGACAGCGCTACGCACCGTAGTATCGTCGAAGAAGAACAGTTTGGCGGGGAGATTGTGGAAGTGATTGACAGCCACTTCTGGCTGCTGCGCATGCACACCTACGAGACATGTGGTCCACAGAGCAGCAGCCAGGTCAAGAAGACACTTGTTTTGAGGCCGGAGGCCATGTTGGCAGAGGGACACGTCAACCTCCCGGACGCGCTAAGATGTCAGTGAGAGCCTATGGGTGATATGATAACGTGCAATGTGCCGAACAAGCTGACGTCTCCGCAAGTAGAAACGAATCGAATACCTTCGACAGAAGTGAAGCGAGATGGTGGTGAAGCGAGAGGGGAAGCGAGATGGCAATGGAAGCTGGAGACGAAGGCGGTGACGCGAGGCGGGCGCTCGATGCTTGCGACGCGCGACGTGGAGGCTGTTGCGCGAACACGGCCTGCTGCGGCCATCTCCAGGCTCCTGCTCTCACACTGGCATCCATATCTCACCATTCTGTATCGCTAGCGCCGTGCACATCGTACAAGACCGCACGTCGAAGCTCCTCTCGTCGCGCCATCCCGAACTACATGTGCGCCGTTCTCTTTCCGTAGCGCTCCGCTCCGACTCACTTGTACCGCAGGGGCGACCTCCTCGTGGCGCTCGCGTGGTCGCTCCCAACGGAATTCGACACGCCCGTCACCTAACTTACTTCTACGTCGTCTACTTCGCCGTGCTGCTCATCCACCGCCAGCACCGTGGCGCATTATCCCGTACATTTATTGAGAGCGCGGGTATGGAGAAATCGTAGTGTAATCTAGTCTTGGGACAGTGACGAACTGGACCAAAATTCGATGGAGATCTCACCCGCAATCTAGCTTACCCCGTCGCTACTGGAGTACATACTTAGATCGTAGACACACCTGTATAATATATACCCTAATTTGACTGCTTTCGACGTCGACGTCGACGTCGACGCCGTCGCCTCGACGCCGCCGAGTGCTTGCTCGCGGCGTCCTGTACTCCCACCACGATGTGCCACCCTCTGCGCTCACGTCCCGCGCTCGTACGCTCCGTCTGCGCACATCGACGCGCACGACGTGCGACTCACGCGATGCGCAATCCGTCTCCGCGATGCGCTCGTCGCACGCAGCGCCCGTGATGACAGCCCGAGCTCGGACAGCCCGCGCACCTCGAGCGCACCCCCATCCGCATCCCTGCGGTCCACGTCTCTGCATCAGCGCCCGGCTGTGCGCGACTCAGAAAGGGAAAGCCGGTTGATATCGAGACGTCGAGCCATCGACGGCTCGCCAATGTGCAGGTGCGCCCGTTTTCGCTCGTGCTGGTCGCCCCGCTCATCTCACCCACAGCCGCACTCGCGCGATCCGACGCCACGGGGGACACGTTCCCCGTCTCGCTGCATCTGAGCGCGCCGGATGGTGCCGTCGCTTTGCTGCTCCGAGGCGATTGGGCGCGTCGCGGTCTGCCCGCCCCGCCCGTTCGACTCGCGATACAGACGCCCTGGCGCCCGGGGCTCATCAAGTGACACCTTCCCAGATTCGGTCGTGTCGAACGCATCCCCGCAGGCTTTGCTTCGACGGTGCAAACCATTTTGGCGCCCTTTCACTCGCCCGCCCCGACGTGATCCGGCGATAGCGCCGTTTCCGCACCCTCCGACGCGCCGATTGGCACGTTCCCGCTGTTGCTATGACGGCGCACACCGAATGGTGGTTTTGGCTTGGCGTTATGAGGCGATTTGGCGCATCCCGACTCTCGTACCCCGCCCCTTCGACTCGCGATTGAGACGGCCTCGCGCCGCGAGGCGCGTCAAGCGACACATTCCCAGACTTGCACATGCCGTGGCACCCTGCGCGGGCTTTAGTACACCGCTCCGAGGCGTTTCGGCGCCATCTCGCTCGCCCGCCCCCCGTCAGTAACACGCCGATAGCGCCGTTTCCGCGCCCTCCGACGCGCCGATTGGCACATTTCCAGCATCGCTATGGCCGTGCGCACCGAATGGTGCCTTCCGCTTGCTGTTCCGAGGCGATTTGGCGCATCCCGATCCGTGTATCCGCCCCCTTCGACTCGCGACACAGACGGCCTGGCACCGCGGGGCCCGACAAGCGACACATTTCCAGACTCGCATATGCCGAGCGCACTCTGCGCGGGCTTTGGTACCGTGCTGCGAGGCGTTTCGGCGCTGTCTCAGTCGCCCGCCCTCCGTCAGTGATACGCTGATAACGCCGTCCCACCACTATCCGACGGTGTAGACGACATGTCCCGCCGTTGTCACGACCGCGCGTACCGAACGGCACCCCCACATCGCCATTTCGGGGTTTGGCGCATCCCGCTCCCCGTTCCCGCCCTCTTCAGTCCGCAATACAGCGTTTTTGGCAAGGGGGGCTCGCTTGTTGGTGCGCGCCCGGACTCTCTGATGTCCAGCGCATCCGACTCTGGCCTCGTTAGAACACTCCAGTGCATGCGGGCGCGACCGACTTGCCCGCTCTGCGGCAGAGACACGGCGATAGCGCCGTCTCAATGCCATCCGACGCGATGCATGACACATTTTCGGTGTCACTACGACCGAGCGCATGAAACGGTCCCTTCAAATCGGCACTCCGAAGCGATTTGGCGCATCCGAGGAGCGCACCACGGGGCCAATCGCGGCCTTCAGCGCGCGATACAGCCGCTTAACTTATCGCCGCCAGACTCGCCAGGAGGCATGATCTCCCACTCGCCGAGGCCGGGTGCATGCAGCCCTGCCCTCGATACGGCGCTGGAAGCACCTTCCGCACATTTTTGCTCGTCCACCTCAGAGCAGAACCACGGCGATACAGCCATTAAGGCGCGATTCGACGCCCCGAACGAAATCTTCCCCGAGTCGTCTAGCTGCGGTGTGTCGACCCCGACGCTTCGACGTCACTTCGGGACATTCCAACGCGTTCCCGCACGTACTATCGGAAGGCGGATGGCATCCCGTACTGCGCGCATGGGGTCGTGCAAGGTGCGTGTGCCCTCCGGCTACCTCTGATCACCAAGCTCAGCCTGATTACTAGCTTCTCGCGTCGTCCACACGTCCCCAGCGGGACCCTTCGTGCCGTCCGCCCCGTTGCCGTATTCAAGGCAAGGACGAGCGAGGCAACTCGATGTTTGTGGGAACACGAAGCCTCCGCGATCTGCGATCGGCCCAAAATATGTCCGGCCACAAAACGAAGACGAGCACGACTGAAGGGAATCGAGCGCGACTGGGCGCGTCTGCAGGCACGATGACTCTGGGCGCCGGGGATGTCCACCGACCGCTATTCTTACGACTACCGTCGTTGCGCGCTCCCCGATCCAGCGACGGGATCTACGCGTCAGCGGCCCTGCTCGCACCGTGCAAGGCTCGTCTCGCCACGGCTTCACAGCAGGAGCTGCGCCAAGCCCGCCACCCTGCACCCCATGGTGATTGCCTAGGGTTCCGGCATCGTAGCAAGCAAGGCCGTTCTCCCGCACTCCGGTTCTTGGCCAGCGCCTTCCCCTGCGCGGCTCTGTCGCGTGGATGACGACGATTGCCGGCCCGCAAGCGTGTCTTATGCCGGGTGCGTCTCATGCCGGGCGCGCATGTTGGATCGCGCCTCAGGCGTCGGGGCTCGTGTGCCGACACGGCGTCGACACCGGCAAGTAACCGCTCCCGACCAGAGGCGCAACGGCGCGCTCCCGCCCCCGCCTACACCCCGCGGGCTTGCTGCCGCATCCACATGACGGCCTACTCTACCGTCGGCCAAATCTACAACGCCCTCGCTCAGAACGACAAAGCCCACCCATCGAGGGCTCAGTGACCGCCTACGGCGGTAACTTGATGATGACGCCCGGCGTCCCTGGCGCTATCCCTCTCGTCGCGCAAGACGACCTGCACCGCGTTCCCGGCCCTCAACAGCATACAGCTCTCCACTCCGATGGTGGACATACGCCGCCACCACCTCGCGAGTCGCCTCGCGCATGCGGCCGCAAGTCACACAGATGACAAGCGACCGAAGCGCGAGAGTCAGCGGTGACGCGAAACCTCCCGTCGCGTTCCCTGACACACGACGGCGGGCCGGAACTCAGACAGCCCGCCTGCGGCGGTAACTTGGTGATGACGCCCTCGCCGCGCTGTCGCGCGAGACGACCGCCCCGCTCCGCTCCTCCCCTCTCCGAGCACCAGTCCCACGGACTCGGACAGACCGCCTGCGGTGTTAACTTGATGATGACGCCCTCCGCGCGTCCGGTACAGCCTCCCTCACTCTCATTGCGCGAGACAGCCGCGCCGCTCCTCTCGTCCCCTCCTACAGCATTTCCAGGGTCTGAGACAGCCGCGGTAACTTGATGATGACGCCGTCGGCGTCCCGGGCACTATCGCTCTCGTTGCGCGAGACGATGCGCAGTGCGCTCCCCCCGCCCCTCCGTCACCTCTTTCGCCGCTCCACTCACGACGGCTATGCATACAATCCGGGCCCCCCCGAGTCCCAGCTCGCTGACAGCAGGCACTGCCTGTCCGCCGGCTCCCCGCCCTTCTGCAACACACGAACCACGTGGTTCTGCCATGAAGCGACCGATACGTCGGTCGACACACAGATGTGCCCGCGGCGTCAAGAGCGGGCGCCGCGTGGGGGCCCGCTTCTCGCATGTCCCGCAGAATTGCCCCGCTCGCCGGCGCGCCTTTCTGCTTCCTCGCAGCATGGGGAATGCTGTACAGCGGGACGGCACGAGAGCGCACAACAGGACACAGGAGCTCTCCCTGCGCCACGTCGTCGATCTATGCAGCGACCCTCGCCTGCGGGAAGAACTACACCTGCGGATGTTGTAAAAGATGAGTGCCTTGTTGCTTCTCGGAGGGTGGAACAACTTACCCACAGTCGCTGATGTCGCGGTCGGCGTCCGACGCGTTGCCTCCATCCTCGCCGTTCACGCCTTCTCGCCCCGCCTGCAGCGCTCGTTGTCGCGATGCCCATTCCGCGGCCCTGGAAGTACCGCCTGCCCGCACTCGCCTAGCCGCCTCAACAATTGTCCATCCCACTCACAACGCGGCGCCCCCAACTGCCTTCTCTGCGACGGGAACGGCGCCGCTGTTGCGTCCCAAGGCCAGTCCCGCGCTCCATTCGCAGCGCTGTCGACACCTTCCCGGCGCCGCTGCCCCCGTCCGTACGGCCGACACTTCGCGCGTGACCGTGGCCGCTGTCAAGGCAGTTACGACGCGCTTGTGATTCCCGTCTCAACACCGTATCCACAGGACGGGCAGACGAGACTGCGCCGATCGACAGATCGCGGGGCACACTATCCATCGTCGAGCTGCCTCCCGCTATCGCGCTGTACGTAGATACTACCGAATACGACGTACCTTTGACCCACTCCCTGCGTGCGGAATCCATCTCGACACCTATGTGACATGGGAAGGTGACACGAATGGAGCAAACAAAGCCTGCACAACTCGTACCGTTGTGAGTAAGTATCAAATAATGCATTCGAGAATACTGACCGATGATGCACGACAGGCAGAGCCTGCACTCAATGCTTTTACGACCCTTCAGCTATGGCCGACATGTCTACACCTTGCCGCTGGATAGAAGATACAGACTCGGCCAGACCATGTGAGTAAAAAGCAGTACCTGAACACAATAGCGGTCATACTCACCAAATGAGAGATAGCGCACGAAAAGAGCGGCATGATGGTAAGGAAGAAAGGTAGGTAGGGAACGGGCGATGCGATGGATGGCAAAGCCTCGATACTAAAAGCCTGACGGGGCTTTGGAAGGCAGGACAATATTCTGCCGCAACGTAAGTGCCACCTTGAAACACCGTCGGGCGCTGCGATTCTTCGCCGTGCCGCGCCTGTCCCTGCTCGTAAATAGAACTCTTGGGCCTTACGACTGACAGATGAATTGAGTCAATCGGGCTGATCCCCGGTTGCTGTGTGAATTTAAGTTCTGCATGCCTTCAGTCTTCAGCTGGTCCACAAGCTCAATTCTGCTGCATAAAATCCATTTGAGTGGCTTGGTGACCTCTAGTGCCATTATTTGTTGTTCAGGCCATCTGTCTGATTTCGAGTGATCTCCATTCTCTCAAGCTCAAGAAATAATTTATCCTGATAGTGATGCCCAGGCCAACTTGCCCGAAATGAGCTGATATGATGTCAGCTGTCTGATGTCTCGGCCATAAGCACGGACACATTGACGGTGCTAATTCGGGATGAATCCCGAGAAACCAAGATGGAGGAGGACATGAGGCAGAAGACTCCATCCTGGCTGGAATCAAAATGACATTCCTGACATTAAAGTCAGTCTATGAAGGGGAGCTTAGGGGACTGAATCAATTTTGCTTAGCTGTGGTATTATTTGCAAGGGAACCCCCTTCGAGGCTGTCGGCAGCGACAAGCTTCGAAGCAGTGCCGCTTGGCGCTAAATCAGTACGAGCCTGATTTGAATGCACCGCAGCAGTCGAGTTCGCTGCTCGGTCTTGAAATCTGAATACTACTGACATTTATCAACTAGACGGAGCAGTGCACAATCCCAGCTGCACTCGGAGTATGAGGGGGAGACATCAAGATTCACCGGGATGCATAGATATCGACCGCGATTGGCAGGCGCCACGGCGAGATGTCCAAATTGGTGCGCTCTCCCAGCTCCCCGCTCGAAAACACGGTACATGACTGTCCATGTGTTCTCAAAGACCGTTACGAATTTCTCTCGGCTGAGAAATACCCCAGCAACAAATTTATACGATCTTTTTCCTCCCCAGACACTGTTTCTGCCATCACTGACTTGTACCTTCCCACCGTGTTTCATTCTTCTCGCCGATGGTAAATCCACCTTTCGTCACCAATTGGCAGTCACTGATAGGCTCTACTATTTTCAAATATGCTATTGAGATACCAAAGACTACGAGCAGCATATGGTAGGAGTGAGATACAGAGCATCCGCTCGAAGTTAGCATGTACCACAGGAAGTAACTGACGCAGATTTAATTTCATCGGTAAGATATGATCGGAGGCCAGAGAAAACGAAGCACACACGTAACAACATGCAACGGAGGAAGTTACCGTGGCACTGGATCGAGGCCCGGCAGAGCGCGCGGAGGAAAAGCTGATCCTTCGCACAAGGCCGGGCATATATACCTAGCCCGCGGGAATGGCCTCGCCCCCTTTGCCTTCCGTCCCCCTTCCAAAATCTGTTCCCCCCGATGTCTGTGACCATGTCCCATACCAACATCGGCAGCCAGTGCGCGGGGAGATAATCGCGCTGATTCAACGCCGCCGCGCTTGCCGTTCTGTCACCGCTAGCCATTCGGTGATAGCTATCTGACAACGGTCCTATTGTGCGCATTGCACGATAGACGGTAAGTGTCTGTATCTCTCGTTCTTCATCTGTTGACTCACCGATTCTGTATGGTTAGCGAGCTGTTGCCCTCAATGCGCAGGCTGCAGCGACGACTCGATAATTAAGCTGTCCGTGATACAGGCATCTCGCTGCATGTCGGGCATGATGAGACGTCAGCGCCATGTCGCTTCGTGGCATTAGACTAGCCACGGCGACGTGGCGACGTGTCCCTGTAAGTCATTTCGAGTTGTTATTGGCTGGCGCATTTGGATGCTCACGACACGCAGAAATGTCACTTGTTGCTCCCGCAATCCCAGGACTCAGTGGCGCCGAGCGGCCTCCTGAGCCACGAAATGAAGTCTACAGAGTGAGCGGGGCGTCGGCGCGACGCTCGTGCTGCGCCCCGCACGGGGCGGGCGCAGCCTGCCCAACGGTCGCGCAGACGGAAGGAGGGTTCTGCGGGGTGTGACGGACATTGATTTTCATACTTGTGAGCGACTTTTGATCATCGTCAACGGAGATCCTTTCGTACTCACCGAGACACCCAGAAATGCTTTATTTCATCGCCAGAATCCTAGAATCCAGTGGCCTGCGCTGAGCGGCTTACTGCACCCTAGGGCAAGGCTTTCGGAGTCAGCATCGGAGCGACGCTCACGTCGCCCGTCGCAGGAGGCGGGCGAAGCCCGCCGGATGCCTTGGGGCACGTTTTGAGGTGTTTCTCATGCTCTGGTACGTCGTTCTCACTTTCAGTTAGCCGCAGTAAATTGACACTTACCTGGACATTCAGACAGCGCCTTTGTTCGCCCAAAATCCCAGGATCCAGAGGCCCGTGCCGAGCGGCCCACTGGTCCATAGAACAAAGCCCACGGAGTGAGCGTAGGTGCGACGTTCACGCCCCACTTGGCAGGAGGCGGGCGAAGCCCGCCAGATGCCCTGACGCGTGCATGGCACGAGTTCTGGAGGCGGCGGTAGCGTTTCCGTAAGTCAATTTCAGCCTCAATTAGCCGGGGGAAATCAAGACTCACCCGGCCTTCCAGAACACCAGGTTGTGCGCCCGAAAACCCAGGATTCGATGGCCCGCGCCGAGCGGCCTGCTGGTCCCTATGAGAAGGTCTGCGACGTGAGCGTCGCACCGACGCTCACGTCCCGCTTAGCGGGAGGCAGGCGAAGCCCGCCGGATCCCCTGCTCGAGCCCTGAAGGCACCAGTAGCATGCTCGTGTCCGTTCGTAAGTCGTTTTCAGTTGCAGTTGGCCGAGCGAATTTGACACTCACCGGACCTTCCAGAAATCTACTTTTCGCACCCGAAATTCCAAGATTCAGAGGCCCGCGCCGAGCGGCCTACTGGTTCTTAGGAGATGGCCTACGACGTGAGCGTCGGTGCGACGCTCACGTCCCGCTTAACGGGAGGCGGGCGGAGCCGCCGGATCCCTCGCGCATGCTCTGCGCGAGCCCTGAAGGCGCCAACAGCGCGATCGTATCTGCCCATATGTCGCTTTCAGCTGTAATTAGCCGAGCGAATTTGATACTCACCAGACCTCCCAGAGATCCACTTTTTGCTCCAAAATTCCAAGATTCAGAGGCCCGCGCCGAGCGGCCTACTGGCCCTTAGGACAAAGTCTACGGAGACCACGTCAGCGGGCCTCCGCTGACGTGGACTGCGAGCGCAGGGCGCAGCCCCGCGCGACGCCTGCACTGCACGTGAGTCCCTACGGCGCGCCGCATCGTCTTCGTACTGACTGGACCACACGAATCTCAGACCTTTTGCAACGAATTACCAAGCCTTTCATCGGCGGGCGCCCGTCGACGTGGCTATCGCGGGCAAGGGCGCTGGGCGTAGCCCAACGCGTACTCTTCGCTGCTGGAAAACGTGTGAGTGGACAGTGATTTTGCCGAGTCATAATGATGCTTACCGGGCTTCCGAATTCCAGCTTGTCGTTGCCCAAAATTCCGAGCCTCAGGCCCCCGCGGCGAGCGGCAGCACATGCTCGAAGGCCCAAATAAGCGTAGTACACGTCGGCGGGCTTCCGTTGGCGTCGATGGGGCGAGCGCCGGGCGCAGCCCGGCGCGTGCTTTCCATGCTACAATGTGTACGTTTCCGCTGAATTCGCCGAGCCAAAACTATACTCACCTCAATACCCAGATTGGCCGCTTTCTGTTGCCCAGAATCATGATATTTCAGCCCCGAGGCGAGCGGCGATCTGTGCGCGAAGGCGCGACTGTGGCGGCGGCTGGACGCGACGAGTGTCATCATCAAGTTATCTCGCGTGGGTGCAAGCAAAGCTGACGGCGCGGCAACGTGCGTTCGAGCTAGAAACACTGGCATTGTCTTCCAGGTCAATCTACTACGCTTTGAGTTCGAGCGGGTACTTACTATCTTGCAGCTCGTCGGCCTCGCAGCGGCTTGTCGCTTGGGTCTGTTGCGGTCCTGCTGCGTTGCCGCACGATGCTGTCGGGCGACGAACACCATGCGCGCCCGCTACGCCAAGGGCGTCATCATCAAGTTACGTGGGGCGTGCTGGGCACCGTTTTTGACGCGCCACGTTCAACCCGTAACTTGCGGGAGCGTCACTCGCAAATGACGAGAGAACGAACGCGCGTGATACGCCAAGGGCGTCATCATCAAGTTAAGAGGCACGGTTAAGAATGTGCCATCTTTGCGCGAGACGGCCGCGAGCAGCTTTGGCCGGTCGAGATGGCGCCCGGTTGGTGTTCACGGGCGCCATCATCAAGTTACCCGGCGTCGGCGCGGGCACAGAGTTGACGGTGCACCGACGCCAGTCTCTTCGGCTCCCATGTCAGGTGAGCGATTTTATTTCGAGTACGAACCGGCACTTACTCTATTGCAAGGCGCTGCACCGGTCTCGCGCCGTCCCGCCATTGGACACCCTGATACGGCAGAGGCGTCATCATCAAGTTATGTGGCGTAGATCGCTCGCCGCCTCATCGCGCGCTGCCGACTTGCGGATATGGCGGTCGTGTGACGCCCTCGGGCGTCATCATCAAGTTATGTCGCGGGATCGCACCATGGAGTCTGCCTGGCCGACTTTACCTACTCCAGAGAGGCGTCCGTGATAGGACACGGGTTAGATGACGCGGGCGAAGACGCGCACCCCTTGTTTCCGACGGCCTGCGCGTCGAGGATCGTGCTCGCATGGCCAGCACGGGGGTCATCATCAAGTCACAGCAAGCGGGGCGTGAACGCGCTCGCTTCTGTGATGTCCAGTTGTCCCGCGCAAAGGTGAATAACTAAAATTTCGAGAAGAATTGATGCTGACGTGACTATAGTAGGAAGTCCCGTCCCTCGCAAACTCTGCTGCGCCCCGCCGACTTGACACCATCGCGACAAGATGCCCGCGCGACGCACGAACGGGGTCATCATCAAGTACGTCGGGCGGGCACGTCTGGCGCCTGCAGGAGCCGCGATTGGAGGGCTCGACAACCGTCGTCAACGGCAGTCACTTTGCGCGTCGTCGGAAGGCCGCGCGTCGCTCGTGGGTGCGACACTGTATTTGTCGCATCGGTTGTTTGCGCTGTGAACGGTGAGTGTTGCGATCTTCGTCTGGTGCGGGGGAAATGCTCACGCATGTGCTTACTGCAGCTGCCTTGGCTGCCGTACAGGCCGTCACGAAGGCGCACTTGTTAGGTGCAAACTCGCCTTCCCGATCGTTTTGCGCGCCGTTCGCCGTCGCTCTCGTGTCCCACCGCTCCCAGTTCAGACGTGACCTCGGGGCGCCATCGTCAAGTTTGGGGACGCGGAGAGGGCTCACGGTGCCCAGTCCCGGTATTTTGACGGCCGCGAGCGACTTGCGAGTGCTTCGTTTGGGCGAGGCTGTCGCGTTCGTCGATTTTGCGGTGAATCCACGTTTCCGGCGACTCTGGACCCCGTAGATAGCACGAGAGTGGGGCTCCAACTCGAGACGCCTTGGTAGAATAGACGAGACGAACCGACCGAGAGCACTAAGCGAGAAGTGAACCACGACAAGCGAGGGCGAGTGGCGTCCAAGGGGCCGTGTCTTTAGCAAGTAGAATAACGACTAAGTCTCACATTTGCCCTCGGTGTGTTCGAGCGAAATCGCCGCACGCCATTGGGCAGCACAGCAGCGTCCAGTCGGCGAAGCGCCCACGCAACCGAGCCGACGCCCGGCGCGGGCGACGAGAAGACACGCCCGAAATTATGCGGGAGCGTCACCGAATGGAGGTGCAGCGCGCACGTCTCCGTGTCATCGACGTTGCATCCGATGCGGCCGTCGATGCCCTGCGCCGGCGCGCGCACGGCCTGCCACGACGCGCCGTCGTCGAACGTGACGACCGTGCGCAGGCGCTTCGGCGCGCCGCGGCCCTCGACGTCCTGCGCGTTCCCGACGACGTTCGCGAGCCCCACGCCCTCGACGCCGTACAGGCTCTCGTAGTCGACGAACCCCATCGCGTTGCGGTTCGTGTCCTTCAGGCTCTCGACGAAGAACGTCCCGTTCGAGTTGCTCACGAACAGCGTCCCGATCGTGCCCTGGTCCTGCAGCACCACGTCCACCGCGAGCGAGTGCGTCGTGCTCTCCACGATCGTGTATGCGTTCTCGCGCAGGCGCGCGGTCGATGCGTGCGGGAACTGCGCCTTGGCCCACGTCTTCGTGTCCACGGACACGTACAGCAGCATCTCGTTCGCGGGGGAGGATATGTCCTTCAGCGCGACGACAGCAAATTTGGAAACTATGGCAAAGGCGATGACGCCGCGCGCGTTCTTTCCGATGCCTAGGTCCTCGACTTTGTTTTCGTTCTGGAAGAAGTCCGTGCTGGAGAACAGGCGACTGGAAGCAAGAGAATGGTGCCCAGACATGGACGTGCGGTCGAAGCCAACGCAGTAGATGAGGTCATCATGGGCCTCGTGCTTGAAGTCCTTGCTGCTATGCGCAAACTGACAGTGCGAGGTGTCCGTCAGCAGCTGCTGTGGTTTGTCGCCGAAGGCCTCCTTCGTATACCAGGTCTATGGACACAGTCATTAGACGCACGTGCCGAGAATGGCGAATAAATAGAGACGTGCCTCATCATGGCAGATCGCCCCCCAGCCTTCGCGCTCGCAACTGACGCCTTGATACAGAACATAGCCATACTTTGCGGGATCAGAGTGAAACGAAAGCGGTTTGGCGACGAAAGCGGGGGAGAGGGGCATGTCGAAGGAGCGCCATGTCTTGCCTCGGTCCTCAGTGCGGTAGTGGGTAGTGCTCGGGTCAGGACAACGCCTATGTATATGGTCATGAGAGACCAGCGTTCTGAATCTGACATGCAACGCACCAAGCGGTTGTTGAACGGGTGCTCCACGAACATGCTGGCCTCGCCCTCTGGTATATCGCTTGCCCTCGCCCAGCTCTTTCCCTCGTTATCTGACATATACACATTTCCCTCTATAACATCGTGATATGCCACTACCTGATGTCGCAAGCCAGTCAGAAAGACCAGATCCTTTCATAACGACAGCGCTACGCACCGTAGTATCGTCGAAGAAGAACAGTTTGGCGGGGAGATTGTGGAAGTGATTGACAGCCACTTCTGGCTGCTGCGCATGCACACCTACGAGACATGTGGTCCACAGAGCGAGCAGCCAGGTCAAGAAGACACTTGTTTTGAGGCCGGAGGCCATGTTGGCAGAGGGACACGTCAACCTCCCGGACGCGCTAAGATGTCAGTGAGAGGCCTATGGGTGATATGATAACGTGCAATGTGCCGAACAAGCTGACGTCTCCGCAAAGTAGAAACGAATCAGAATACCTTCGACAGAAGTGAAGCGAGATGGTGGTGAAGCGAGAGGGGAAGCGAGATGGCAATGGAAGCTGGAGACGAAGGCGGTGACGCGAGGCGGGCGCTCGATGCTTGCGACGCGCGACGTGGAGGCTGTTGCGCGAACACGGCCTGCTGCGGCCATCTCCCAGGCTCCTGCTCTCACACTGGCATCCATATCTCACCATTCTGTATCGCTAGCGCCGTGCACATCGTACAAGACCGCACGTCGAAGCTCCTCTCGTCGCGCCATCCCGAACTACATGTGCGCCGTTCTCTTTCCCGTAGCGCTCCGCTCCGACTCACTTGTACCGCAGGGGCGACCTCCTCGTGGCGCTCGCGTGGTCGCTCCCAACGGAATTCGACACGCCCGTCACCTAACTTACTTCTACGTCGTCTACTTCGCCGTGCTGCTCATCCACCGCCAGCACCGTGGCGCATTATCCCGTACATTTATTGAGAGCGCGGGTATGGAGAAATCGTAGTGTAATCTAGTCTTGGGACAGTGACGAACTGGACCAAAATTCGATGGAGATCTCACCCGCAATCTAGCTTACCCCGTCGCTACTGGAGTACATACTTAGATCGTAGACACACCTGTATAATATATACCCTAATTTGACTGCTTTCGACGTCGACGTCGACGTCGACGCCGTCGCCTCGACGCCGCGAGTGCTTGCTCGCGGCGTCCTGTACTCCCACCACGATGTGCCACCCTCTGCGCTCACGTCCCGCGCTCGTACGCTCCGTCTGCGCACATCGACGCGCACGACGTGCGACTCACGCGATGCGCAATCCGTCTCCGCGATGCGCTCGTCGCACGCAGCGCCCGTGATGACAGCCCGAGCTCGGACAGCCCGCGCACCTCGAGCGCACCCCCATCCGCATCCCTGCGGTCCACGTCTCTGCATCAGCGCCCGGCTGTGCGCGACTCAGAAAGGGAAAGCCGGTTGATATCGAGACGTCGAGCCATCGACGGCTCGCCAATGTGCAGGTGCGCCCGTTTTCGCTCGTGCTGGTCGCCCCGCTCATCTCACCCCACAGCCGCACTCGCGCGATCCGACGCCACGGGGGACACGTTCCCCGTCTCGCTGCATCTGAGCGCGCCGGATGGTGCCGTCGCTTTGCTGCTCCGAGGCGATTGGGCGCGTCGCGGTCTGCCCGCCCCGCCCGTTCGACTCGCGATACAGACGCCCTGGCGCCCCGGGGCTCATCAAGTGACACCTTCCCAGATTCGGTCGTGTCGAACGCATCCCCCGCAGGCTTTGCTTCGACGGTGCAAACCATTTTGGCGCCCTTTCACTCGCCCGCCCCCCGACGGTGATCCGGCGATAGCGCCGTTTCCGCACCCTCCGACGCGCCGATTGGCACGTTCCCGCTGTTGCTATGACGGCGCACACCGAATGGTGGTTTTGGCTTGGCGTTATGAGGCGATTTGGCGCATCCCGACTCTCGTACCCCGCCCCCTTCGACTCGCGATTGAGACGGCCTCGCGCCGCGAGGCGCGTCAAGCGACACATTCCCAGACTTGCACATGCCGTGGCACCCTGCGCGGGCTTTAGTACACCGCTCCGAGGCGTTTCGGCGCCATCTCGCTCGCCCGCCCCCCGTCAGTAACACGCCGATAGCGCCGTTTCCGCGCCCTCCGACGCGCCGATTGGCACATTTCCAGCATCGCTATGGCCGTGCGCACCGAATGGTGCCTTCCGCTTGCTGTTCCGAGGCGATTTGGCGCATCCCGATCCGTGTATCCCGCCCCCTTCGACTCGCGACACAGACGGCCTGGCACCGCGGGGCCCGACAAGCGACACATTTCCAGACTCGCATATGCCGAGCGCACTCTGCGCGGGCTTTGGTACCGTGCTGCGAGGCGTTTCGGCGCTGTCTCAGTCGCCCGCCCTCCGTCAGTGATACGCTGATAACGCCGTCCCACCACTATCCGACGGTGTAGACGACATGTCCCGCCGTTGTCACGACCGCGCGTACCGAACGGCACCCCCACATCGCCATTTCGGGGCGGTTTGGCGCATCCCGCTCCCCGTTCCCCGCCCTCTTCAGTCCGCAATACAGCGTTTTTGGCAAGGGGGGCTCGCTTGTTGGTGCGCGCCCGGACTCTCTGATGTCCAGCGCATCCGACTCTGGCCTCGTTAGAACACTCCAGTGCATGCGGGCGCGACCCGACTTGCCCGCTCTGCGGCAGAGACACGGCGATAGCGCCGTCTCAATGCCATCCGACGCGATGCATGACACATTTTCGGTGTCACTACGACCGAGCGCATGAAACGGTCCCTTCAAATCGGCACTCCGAAGCGATTTGGCGCATCCCGAGGAGCGCACCACGGGGCCAATCGCGGCCTTCAGCGCGCGATACAGCCGCTTAACTTATCGCCGCCAGACTCGCCAGGAGGCATGATCTCCCACTCGCCGAGGCCGGGTGCATGCAGCCCTGCCCTCGATACGGCGCTGGAAGCACCTTCCGCACATTTTTGCTCGTCCACCTCAGAGCAGAACCACGGCGATACAGCCATTAAGGCGCGATTCGACGCCCCGAACGAAATCTTCCCCGAGTCGTCTAGCTGCGGTGTGTCGACCCCGACGCTTCGACCGTCACTTCGGGACATTCCAACGCGTTCCCGCACGTACTATCGGAAGGCGGATGGCATCCCGTACTGCGCGCATGGGGTCGTGCAAGGTGCGTGTGCCCTCCGGCTACCTCTGATCACCAAGCTCAGCCTGATTACTAGCTTCTCGCGTCGTCCACACGTCCCCAGCGGGACCCTTCGTGCCGTCCGCCCCGTTGCCGTATTCAAGGCAAGGACGAGCGAGGCAACTCGATGTTTGTGGGAACACGAAGCCTCCGCGATCTGCGATCGGCCCAAAATATGTCCGGCCACAAAACGAAGACCGAGCACGACTGAAGGGAATCGAGCGCGACTGGGCGCGTCTGCAGGCACGATGACTCTGGGCGCCGGGGATGTCCACCGACCGCTATTCTTACGACTACCGTCGTTGCGCGCTCCCCGATCCAGCGACGGGATCTACGCGTCAGCGGCCCTGCTCGCACCGTGCAAGGCTCGTCTCGCCACGGCTTCACAGCAGGAGCTGCGCCAAGCCCGCCACCCTGCACCCCATGGTGATTGCCTAGGGTTCCGGCATCGTAGCAAGCAAGGCCGTTCTCCCGCACTCCGGTTCTTGGCCAGCGCCTTCCCCTGCGCGGCTCTGTCGCGTGGATGACGACGATTGCCGGCCCGCAAGCGTGTCTTATGCCGGGTGCGTCTCATGCCGGGCGCGCATGTTGGATCGCGCCTCAGGCGTCGGGGCTCGTGTGCCGACACGGCGTCGACACCGGCAAGTAACCGCTCCCGACCAGAGGCGCAACGGCGCGCTCCCGCCCCCGCCTACACCCCGCGGGCTTGCTGCCGCATCCACATGACGGCCTACTCTACCGTCGGCCAAATCTACAACGCCCTCGCTCAGAACGACAAAGCCCACCCATCGAGGGCTCAGTGACCGCCTACGGCGGTAACTTGATGATGACGCCCTCGGCGTCCCTGGCGCTATCCCTCTCGTCGCGCAAGACGACCTGCACCGCGTTCCCGGCCCTCAACAGCATACAGCTCTCCCACTCCGATGGTGGACATACCGCCGCCACCACCTCGCGAGTCGCCTCGCGCCATGCGGCCGCAAGTCACACAGATGACAAGCGACCGAAGCGCGAGAGTCAGCGGTGACGCGAAACCTCCCGTCGCGTTCCCTGACACACGACGGCGGGCCGGAACTCAGACAGCCCGCCTGCGGCGGTAACTTGGTGATGACGCCCTCGCCGCGCTGTCGCGCGAGACGACCGCCCCGCTCCGCTCCTCCCCTCTCCGAGCACCAGTCCCACGGACTCGGACAGACCGCCTGCGGTGTTAACTTGATGATGACGCCCTCCGCGCGTCCGGTACAGCCTCCCTCACTCTCATTGCGCGAGACAGCCGCGCCGCTCCTCTCGTCCCCTCCTACAGCATTTCCAGGGTCTGAGACAGCCGCGGTAACTTGATGATGACGCCGTCGGCGTCCCGGGCACTATCGCTCTCGTTGCGCGAGACGATGCGCAGTGCGCTCCCCCCGCCCCTCCGTCACCTCTTTCGCCGCTCCACTCACGACGGCTATGCATACAATCCGGGCCCCCCCGAGTCCCCAGCTCGCTGACAGCAGGCACTGCCTGTCCGCCGGCTCCCCGCCCTTCTGCAACACACGAACCACGTGGTTCTGCCATGAAGCGACCGATACGTCGGTCGACACACAGATGTGCCCGCGGCGTCAAGAGCGGGCGCCCCGCCGTGGGTGGCCCGCTTCTCGCATGTCCCGCAGAATTGCCCCGCTCGCCGGCGCGCCTTTCTGCTTCCTCGCAGCATGGGGAATGCTGTACAGCGGGACGGCACGAGAGCGCACAACAGGACACAGGAGCTCTCCCTGCGCCACGTCGTCGATCTATGCAGCGACCCTCGCCTGCGGGAAGAACTACACCTGCGGGATGTTGTAAAAGATGAGTGCCTTGTTGCTTCTCGGAGGGTGGGAACAACTTACCCACAGTCGCTGATGTCGCGGTCGGCGTCCGACGCGTTGCCTCCATCCTCGCCGTTCACGCCTTCTCGCCCCGCCTGCAGCGCTCGTTGTCGCGATGCCCATTCCGCCAGGCCCTGGAAGTACCGGCCTGCCACTCGCCTAGCCGCCTCAACAATTGTCCATCCCACTCACAACGCGGCGCCCCCAACTGCCTTCTCTGCGACGGGAACGGCGCCGCTGTTGCGTCCCAAGGCCAGTCCCGCGCTCCATTCGCAGCGCTGTCGACACCTTCCCGGCGCCGCTGCCCCCGTCCGTACGGCCGACACTCGCGCGTGACCGTGGCCGCTGTCAAGGCAGTTACGACGCGCTTGTGATTCCCGTCTCAACACCGTATCCACAGGACGGGCAGACGAGACTGCGCCCGATCGACAGATCGCGGGGCACACTATCCATCGTCGAGCTGCCCTCCCGCTATCGCGCTGTACGTAGATACTACCGAATACGACGTACCTTTGACCCACTCCCTGCGTGCGGAATCCATCTCGACACCTATGTGACATGGAAGGTGACACGAATGGAGGCAAAACAAAGCCTGCACAACTCGTACCGTTGTGAGTAAGTATCAAATAATGCATTCGAGAATACTGACCGATGATGGCACGACAGGCAGAGCCTGCACTCAATGCTTTTACGACCCTTCAGCTATGGCCGACATGTCTACACCTTGCCGCTGGATAGAAGATACAGACTCGGCCAGACCATGTGAGTAAAAAGCAGTACCTGAACACAATAGCGGTCATACTCACCAAATGAAGATAGCGCACGAAAAGAGCGGCATGATGGTAAGGAAGAAAGGTAGGTAGGGAACGGGCGATGCGATGGATGGCAAAGCCTCGATACTAAAAGCCTGACGGGGCTTTGGAAGGCAGGACAATATTCTGCCGCAACGTAAGTGCCACCTTGAAACACCGTCGGGCGCTGCGATTCTTCGCCGTGCCGCGCCTGTCCCTGCTCGTAAATAGAACTCTTGGGCCTTACGACTGACAGATGAATTGAGTCAATCGGGCTGATCCCCGGTTGCTGTGTGAATTTAAGTTCTGCATGCCTTCAGTCTTCAGCTGGTCCACAAGCTCAATTCTGCTGCATAAAATCCATTTGAGTGGCTTGGTGACCTCTAGTGCCATTATTTGTTGTTCAGGCCATCTGTCTGATTTCGAGTGATCTCCATTCTCTCAAGCTCAAGAAATAATTTATCCTGATAGTGATGCCCAGGCCAACTTGCCGAAATGAGCTGATATGATGTCAGCTGTCTGATGTCTCGGCCATAAGCACGGACACATTGACGGTGCTAATTCGGGATGAATCCCGAGAAACCAAGATGGAGGAGGACATGAGGCAGAAGACTCCATCCTGGCTGGAATCAAAATGACATTCCTGACATTAAAGTCAGTCTATGAAGGGGAGCTTAGGGGACTGAATCAATTTTGCTTAGCTGTGGTATTATTTGCAAGGGAACCCCCTTCGAGGCTGTCGGCAGCGACAAGCTTCGAAGCAGTGCCGCTTGGCGCTAAATCAGTACGAGCCTGATTTGAATGCACCGCAGCAGTCGAGTTCGCTGCTCGGTCTTGAAATCTGAATACTACTGACATTTATCAACTAGACGGAGCAGTGCACAATCCCAGCTGCACTCGGAGTATGAGGGGGGAGACATCAAGATTCACCGGGATGCATAGATATCGACCGCGATTGGCAGGCGCCACGGCGAGATGTCCAAATTGGTGCGCTCTCCCAGCTCCCCGCTCGAAAACACGGTACATGACTGTCCATGTGTTCTCAAAGACCGTTACGAATTTCTCTCGGCTGAGAAATACCCCAGCAACAAATTTATACGATCTTTTTCCTCCCCAGACACTGTTTCTGCCATCACTGACTTGTACCTTCCCACCGTGTTTCATTCTTCTCGCCGATGGTAAATCCACCTTTCGTCACCAATTGGCAGTCACTGATAGGCTCTACTATTTTCAAATATGCTATTGAGATACCAAAGACTACGAGCAGCATATGGTAGGAGTGAGATACAGAGCATCCGCTCGAAGTTAGCATGTACCACAGGAAGTAACTGACGCAGATTTAATTTCATCGGTAAGATATGATCGGAGGCCAGAGAAAACGAAGCACACACGTAACAACATGCAACGGAGGAAGTTACCGTGGCACTGGATCGAGGCCCGGCAGAGCGCGCGGAGGAAAAGCTGATCCTTCGCACAAGGCCGGGCATATATACCTAGCCCGCGGGAATGGCCTCGCCCCCTTTGCCTTCCGTCCCCCTTCCAAAATCTGTTCCCCCCGATGTCTGTGACCATGTCCCATACCAACATCGGCAGCCAGTGCGCGGGGAGATAATCGCGCTGATTCAACGCCGCCGCGCTTGCCGTTCTGTCACCGCTAGCCATTCCGGTGATAGCTATCTGACAACGGTCCTATTGTGCGCATTGCACGATAGACGGTAAGTGTCTGTATCTCTCGTTCTTCATCTGTTGACTCACCGATTCTGTATGGTTAGCGAGCTGTTGCCCTCAATGCGCAGGCTGCAGCGACGACTCGATAATTAAGCTGTCCGTGATACAGGCATCTCGCTGCATGTCGGGCATGATGAGACGTCAGCGCCATGTCGCTTCGTGGCATTAGACTAGCCACGGCGACGTGGCGACGTGTCCCTGTAAGTCATTTCGAGTTGTTATTGGCTGGCGCATTTGGATGCTCACGACACGCAGAAATGTCACTTGTTGCTCCCGCAATCCCAGGACTCAGTGGCCCGCGCCGAGCGGCCTCCTGAGCCACGAAATGAAGTCTACAGAGTGAGCGGGGCGTCGGCGCGACGCTCGTGCTGCGCCCCGCACGGGGCGGGCGCAGCCTGCCCAACGGTCGCGCAGACGGAAGGAGGGTTCTGCGGGGTGTGACGGACATTGATTTTCATACTTGTGAGCGACTTTTGATCATCGTCAACGGAGATCCTTTCGTACTCACCGAGACACCCAGAAATGCTTTATTTCATCGCCAGAATCCTAGAATCCAGTGGCCTGCGCTGAGCGGCTTACTGCACCCTAGGGCAAGGCTTTCGGAGTCAGCATCGGAGCGACGCTCACGTCGCCCGTCGCAGGAGGCGGGCGAAGCCCGCCGGATGCCTTGGGCACGTTTTGAGGTGTTTCTCATGCTCTGGTACGTCGTTCTCACTTTCAGTTAGCCGCAGTAAATTGACACTTACCTGGACATTCAGACAGCGCCTTTGTTCGCCCAAAATCCCAGGATCCAGAGGCCCGTGCCGAGCGGCCACTGGTCCATAGAACAAAGCCCACGGAGTGAGCGTAGGTGCGACGTTCACGCCCCACTTGGCAGGAGGCGGGCGAAGCCCGCCAGATGCCCTGACGCGTGCATGGCACGAGTTCTGGAGGCGGCGGTAGCGTTTCCGTAAGTCAATTTCAGCCTCAATTAGCCGGGGGAAATCAAGACTCACCCGGCCTTCCAGAACACCAGGTTGTGCGCCCGAAAACCCAGGATTCGATGGCCCGCGCCGAGCGGCCTGCTGGTCCCTATGAGAAGGTCTGCGACGTGAGCGTCGCACCGACGCTCACGTCCCGCTTAGCGGAGGCAGGCGAAGCCCGCCGGATCCCCTGCTCGAGCCCTGAAGGCACCAGTAGCATGCTCGTGTCCGTTCGTAAGTCGTTTTCAGTTGCAGTTGGCCGAGCGAATTTGACACTCACCGGACCTTCCAGAAATCTACTTTTCGCACCCGAAATTCCAAGATTCAGAGGCCCGCGCCGAGCGGCCTACTGGTTCTTAGGAGATGGCCTACGACGTGAGCGTCGGTGCGACGCTCACGTCCCGCTTAACGGGAGGCGGGCGGAGCCCGCCGGATCCCTCGCGCATGCTCTGCGCGAGCCCTGAAGGCGCCAACAGCGCGATCGTATCTGCCCATATGTCGCTTTCAGCTGTAATTAGCCGAGCGAATTTGATACTCACCAGACCTCCCAGAGATCCACTTTTTGCTCCCAAAATTCCAAGATTCAGAGGCCCGCGCCGAGCGGCCTACTGGCCCTTAGGACAAAGTCTACGGAGACCACGTCAGCGGGCCTCCGCTGACGTGGACTGCGAGCGCAGGGCGCAGCCCCGCGCGACGCCTGCACTGCACGTGAGTCCCTACGGCGCGCCGCATCGTCTTCGTACTGACTGGACCACCACGAATCTCAGACCTTTTGCAACGAATTACCAAGCCTTTCATCGGCGGGCGCCCGTCGACGTGGCTATCGCGGGCAAGGGCGCTGGGCGTAGCCCAACGCGTACTCTTCGCTGCTGGAAAACGTGTGAGTGGACAGTGATTTTGCCGAGTCATAATGATGCTTACCGGGCTTCCGAATTCCAGCTTGTCGTTGCCCAAAATTCCGAGCCTCAGGCCCCCGCGGCGAGCGGCAGCACATGCTCGAAGGCCCAAATAAGCGTAGTACACGTCGGCGGGCTTCCGTTGGCGTCGATGGGGCGAGCGCCGGGCGCAGCCCGGCGCGTGCTTTCCATGCTACAATGTGTACGTTTCCGCTGAATTCGCCGAGCCAAAACTATACTCACCTCAATACCCAGATTGGCCGCTTTCTGTTGCCCAGAATCATGATATTTCAGCCCCGAGGCGAGCGGCGATCTGTGCGCGAAGGCGCGACTGTGGCGGCGGCTGGACGCGACGAGTGTCATCATCAAGTTATCTCGCGTGGGTGCAAGCAAAGCTGACGGCGCGGCAACGTGCGTTCGAGCTAGAAACACTGGCATTGTCTTCCAGGTCAATCTACTACGCTTTGAGTTCGAGCGGGTACTTACTATCTTGCAGCTCGTCGGCCTCGCAGCGGCTTGTCGCTTGGGTCTGTTGCGGTCCTGCTGCGTTGCCGCACGATGCTGTCGGGCGACGAACACCATGCGCGCCCGCTACGCCAAGGGCGTCATCATCAAGTTACGTGGGGCGTGCTGGGCACCGTTTTTGACGCGCCACGTTCAACCCGTAACTTGCGGGAGCGTCACTCGCAAATGACGAGAGAACGAACGCGCGTGATACGCCAAGGGCGTCATCATCAAGTTAAGAGGCACGGTTAAGAATGTGCCATCTTTGCGCGAGACGGCCGCGAGCAGCTTTGGCCGTCGAGATGGCGCCCGGTTGGTGTTCACGGCGCCATCATCAAGTTACCCGGCGTCGGCGCGGGCACAGAGTTGACGGTGCACCGACGCCAGTCTCTTCGGCTCCCATGTCAGGTGAGCGATTTTATTTCGAGTACGAACCGGCACTTACTCTATTGCAAGGCGCTGCACCGGTCTCGCGCCGTCCCGCCATTGGACACCCTGATACGGCAGAGGCGTCATCATCAAGTTATGTGGCGTAGATCGCTCGCCGCCTCATCGCGCGCTGCCGACTTGCGGATATGGCGGTCGTGTGACGCCCTCGGGCGTCATCATCAAGTTATGTCGCGGGATCGCACCATGGAGTCTGCCTGGCCGACTTTACCTACTCCAGAGAGGCGTCCGTGATAGGACACGGGTTAGATGACGCGGGCGAAGACGCGCACCCCTTGTTTCCGACGGCCTGCGCGTCGAGGATCGTGCTCGCATGGCCAGCACGGGGGTCATCATCAAGTCACAGCAAGCGGGGCGTGAACGCGCTCGCTTCTGTGATGTCCAGTTGTCCCGCGCAAAGGTGAATAACTAAAATTTCGAGGAAGAATTGATGCTGACGTGACTATAGTAGGAAGTCCCGTCCCTCGCAAACTCTGCTGCGCCCCGCCGACTTGACACCATCGCGACAAGATGCCCGCGCGACGCACGAACGGGGTCATCATCAAGTACGTCGGGCGGGCACGTCTGGCGCCTGCAGGAGCCGCGATTGGAGGGCTCGACAACCGTCGTCAACGGCAGTCACTTTGCGCGTCGTCGGAAGGCCGCGCGTCGCTCGTGGGTGCGACACTGTATTTGTCGCATCGGGTTGTTTGCGCTGTGAACGGTGAGTGTTGCGATCTTCGTCTGGTGCGGGGGAAATGCTCACGCATGTGCTTACTGCAGCTGCCTTGGCTGCCGTACAGGCCGTCACGAAGGCGCACTTGTTAGGTGCAAACTCGCCTTCCCGATCGTTTTGCGCGCCGTTCGCCGTCGCTCTCGTGTCCCACCGCTCCCAGTTCAGACGTGACCTCGGGGCGCCATCGTCAAGTTTGGGGACGCGGAGAGGGCTCACGGTGCCCAGTCCCGGTATTTTGACGGCCGCGAGCGACTTGCGAGTGCTTCGTTTGGGCGAGGCTGTCGCGTTCGTCGATTTTGCGGTGAATCCACGTTTCCGGCGACTCTGGACCCCGTAGATAGCACGAGAGTGGGGCTCCAACTCGAGACGCCTTGGTAGAATAGACGAGACGAACCGACCGAGAGCACTAAGCGAGAAGTGAACCACGACAAGCGAGGGCGAGTGGCGTCCAAGGGGCCGTGTCTTTAGCAAGTAGAATAACGACTAAGTCTCACATTTGCCCTCGGTGTGTTCGAGCGAAATCGCCGCACGCCATTGGGCAGCACAGCAGCGTCCAGTCGGCGAAGCGCCCACGCAACCGAGCCGACGCCCGGCGCGGGCGACGAGAAGACACGCCCGAAATTATGCGGGAGCGTCACCGAATGGAGGTGCAGCGCGCACGTCTCCGTGTCATCGACGTTGCATCCGATGCGGCCGTCGATGCCCTGCGCCGGCGCGCGCACGGCCTGCCACGACGCGCCGTCGTCGAACGTGACGAGCGTGCGCAGGCGCTTCGGCGCGCCGCGGCCCTCGACGTCCTGCGCGTTCGCGACGGCGTTCGCGAGCCCGACGCCCTCCACGCCGTACAGGCTCTCGTAGTCGACGAACCCCATCTCGTTGCGGTTCGTGTCCTTCAGGCTCTCGACGAAGAACGTCCCGTTCGAGTTGCTCACGAACAGCGTCCCGATCGTGCCCTGGTCCTGCAGCACCACGTCCACCGCGAGCGAGTGCGTCGTGCTCTCCACGATCGTGTATGCGTTCTCGCGCAGGCGCGCGGTCGATGCGTGCGGGAACTGCGCCTTGGCCCACGTCTTGGTGTCCACGGACACGTACAGCAGCATCTCGTTCGCGGGGGAGGATATGTCCTTCAGCGCGACGACAGCAAATTTGGAGACGATCGCGAAGGCGATGACGCCGCGCGCGTTCTTTCCGATGCCCAGGTCCTCGACCTTGTTTTCGTTCCGGAAGAAGTCCGTGCTGGAGAACAGTCGACTGGAGGCAAGTGAATGGTGCCCGGACATGGACGTGCGGTCAAAGCCAACGCAGTAGATGAGGTCATCATGGGCCTCGTGCTTGAAGTCCTTGCTGCTGTGTGCAAATTGACAGTGCGAGGTGTCCGTGAGCAGCTGCTGTGGTTTATCGCCGAAGGCCTCCTTCGTATACCAGGTCTACGGACACTGTCATTAGACGCACGTGCCGAGAATAGCGAATAAATAGAGACGTGCCTCATCATGGCAGATTGCCCCCCAGCCTTCGCGCTCGCAACTGACGCCTTGATACAGAACATAGCCATACTTTGCGGGATCAGAGTGAAACGAAAGCGGTTTGGCGACGAAAGCGGGGGAGAGGGGCATGTCGAAAGAGCGCCATGTCTTGCCCCGGTCCTCAGTGCGGTAGTGGGTAGTGCCTCGGGTCAGGACAAACGCCTATGTAATGGTCATGAGAGACCAGCCTTCTGATTCTGACATGCAACGCACCAAGCGGTTGTTGAACGGGTGCTCCACGAACATGCTGGCCTCGCCCTCTGGTATATCGCTTGCCCTCGCCCAGCTCTTTCCCTCGTTATCTGACATATACACATTTCCCTCTATAACATCGTGATATGCCACAACCTGATGTCGCCATGCCAGTCAGAAAGAACAGATCCTTTCATAACGACAGCGCTACGCACCGTAGTATCGTCGAAGAAGAACAGTTTCGCGGGGAGATTGTGGAAGTGATTGACAGCCACTTCTGGCTGCTGCGCATGCACACCTACGAGACATGTGGTCCACAGAGCAAGCAGCCAGGTCAAGAAGACACTTGTTTTGAGGCCGGAGGCCATGTTGGCAGAGGGACACGTCAACCTCCCGGGCGCGCTAAGATGTCAATGAGAGGCCTATGGGTGATATGATAACGTGCGATGTGCCGAACAAGCTGACGTCTCCGCAAGCTAGAAACGAACCGGAATACCTTCGACAGAAGTGAAGCGAGAGGGTGGTGAAGCGAGAGGGGAAGCGAGATGGCAATGGAGGCTGGAAACGAACGCGGTGACGCGGGGCGGGCGCTCGATGCTTGCGACGCGCGACGTGGAGGCTGTTGCGCGAACACGGCCTGCTAGTGGCCTGCTGCGGCCATCTCTCAGGCTCCTGCTCTCACACCATCCATATCTCGCCATTCGGTATTCCCAAATCATCGCTAACGCCGTGCACATCGTACAAGACCGCACCGTGCACGAGCGCAGCGGACAGTAAGCCTTCATTTCCCCCGTTTCTACGGTGGACCATTACGTTTAGGATCAGGTTGATTTCCAAGTCGCGTCCTCAGTTCGCGCGGAAGTCCGTCAGTTCGGTTGCGCAAGCGAGCTAAGCGAGCACTTCCGGCATGGCCCGGGATGCTTGGTGTGCGATATCTGAACATCCCCGCTGTTTATGTTGTCGCGTTCTCATCATCTTCGTCGATGGCAAAATCCATACCTTCAATCACACATATTACTGATATCAATTGGCCCGGCTGACCAAGATCATGAACGCAGGTTTGTTATTTATTCTCTGTTTATACTTGACTGTTGCCTCCACTACAGTTATCACCCCTCCGACACGCGTGGAGAAGGAAATTGTCATGGTCCTCTGCGTGCGCGCGAGTGCAGGGTGAGCGCAGAATTTTGCCGCCACATGCTTCGTATGAGAGTGCGGGGTATGTTCACCGTTTTGTAACACGCGAGGAGTACGCGTTGTCTGCCGGGCGACGCGACTCTCTTGGTCCCGATTTGGTTCTCATATCTCTACTTCTGGTCTCTCGCTCTGTCTGTCCATGATGTCATGCCCGTCATACTCATGTATTGTCCCGCCCGTGTCTGATGCTCTCTGTACTTATATATACCGCACCGCTCTCGTCTCTTCCCCTCAGTCGTTCTTCCCCCCCATCTACGTATACGACTGAGGTGAGCCTTCCTTTCCCTTACCTTATGTTTGATTATGATTACTCATGTACCTTACCGATAGTCTAAGCAGGTTATTTAGGTACGCAACATAAGTTACGACTGAGCTAATCGGGTCATTCAGATTCTAACAATGTGTGCCCTCGCTGTCGACGTCAACCGTGACAATGGCGGGGAAATATTCAGATATCGCTGACTAAGCATCCCGGGCCGTGCCGGAAGCGCTCGCTCAGCTCGCTTGCGAAACCGAACTGATGGACTTCCGCGCGAACTGACGACGCGACTTGAAAATCAACCTGATCCTAATGTAATGGTCCCACCGTAGTTTCCATCCACCGCGTGCAACCCACCTCTTGTAGGCAACGATGTCCAAACCATCCGCGGCGACCCTCAATCCGAGGACGACGACCTATGAGTTCCTGGGCCCCATCGGGGCGTTCGCGGTGACCTTCGGCGTGCCCGTCATGACCTACGCCCTGTACTTTGGCTGCAACGAGACCTCGGGCGGCTGCCTTCCCCCGCTCAGTAGCATCCCCGACTCCGCCACCGCCGCACTGTCAAATCCCGAATGGTGGAAGGGCCTGTGGGATCCGTATGCCGCGAAGCTGTACTTCGGGTGGTACGCGTTCTGCGTGGCCGCCTGGGCCATCCTGCCTGGCGACTGGGTCGAAGGCTCGCAACTCCGCAACGGAGGATACCAAAAATACAAAATCAATGGTGCGTTCCCTTTCCATGCACATATCGCACGGAACTGATTCATGTCTCTGGGCCATAGCATTTTCGACATGTCTTCTCGCGCTGGGACTCGTTGCCGGGTACATCGTACGATACGGCGTCGAATCCTTCACGTTCATCTACCAGCACTGGGTCGGCCTCGTCACGTCGGCCCTGGTCATGTCCGTCGCACAAGGTCTCCTTTGGTACGCCCTCTCCTTCCAGCCCGGCAAGCTGCTCGCCCTCGGCGGCAATTCCGGCAACTTCATCTACGACGTACGTCCCGCCGCTTCATTCTCTTTCACTCGAGCATAACGCAGTGCAGTTCTACATCGGCCGCGAGCTGAACCCGACCGTCGGCTCGCTCGATGTCAAGTCGTTCAACGAGCTGCGGCCAGGCATGATCCTCTGGCTGCTCATCGACATCAGCTTCGCATGCGAGCAGGCGACGCGCCTCGGCGGGCGCATCACAGACTCCATGGCACTCGTCCTCTTCTTCCAGAGCCTCTACATCGTCGACGCGCTCTACAACGAGGTACGCCCCCTTCCGCGTTCTCCCACTCTTCACACCGACTGACCCGCGCGCAGCCCGCGATCCTGACGACGATGGACATCATCTCGGACGGCTTCGGCTTCATGCTTGCGGTGGGCGACCTCCTCTGGGTGCCGTTCGCCTACTCGCTGCAGGCGCGCTACCTCGTCTTCGTGCCAAAGGACCTCGGGCTCCTCGCGAGCGCAGGCATCCTCGGCGTCAACTTTGCGGGCTACTGGATCTTCCGCTCCGCGAACAACGAGAAGAACGCGTTCCGCAACGGGCGCAACCCGAAGAGTGCGTGTCCTGGCTGCGTGGTGGTGGGTGCTGCGATGGCTGATTGTGTGCGCAGACCTGAAGTTCATGACGACCGAGCGCGGGTCGAAGCTGCTCACGTCGGGCTGGTGGGGCGCGTCGCGTCACCCGAACTACATGTACGTCCTTCTCTCATTCCTGTCGTGCTCCGGCTCACCCATGCCGCAGGGGCGACCTCCTCATGGCGCTCGCGTGGTCGCTCCCGACCGGGTTCGACACGCCCGTTACCTACTTCTACGTCGTCTACTTCGCCGTGCTGCTCATCCACCGCCAGCGCCGCGACGACGAGAACTGCGAAAAGAAGTGAGTGGTTCCGTCATGTGCCTGCGGATGTAGTTCTGACGGGTGCGATGATGTAGGTACGGCAAGGACTGGCACAAGTACATGCAGATTGTGCCGTGGCGGATTATCCCGTACGTTTATTGAGAGTTGGGGTGAGGGTAATTGTAGTATAATTGGGTTCTGGGACGTGATGAACTCTTATTCGTAATCAATCTTGAAGCTTGCCAGTCCGCAAGCTTCTATACCCAATTCCATGAGCCCAGATGAATGTGCAACGAAATACAGCATACGGCACTTTGACATTGTCCTTTACTCTTATGCTACCGATACAAACGCATTGCTTGAAATTACCCCGCCTCACAGCGCCTATGCCTACCCCGTCCGCGGCTTCTCCAGATCCTCCGGCCCAAAGCTGAACGGCAGCAGCCCCTCGACCGTGACCTCCTTCAGCCCGCCCTTCTCGGGCGTGTACCCCGCGGGCACAAGCAGCACGGGCATCTTGAGCGCGCAGAACTCGCGGATGAACTGCCGGCAGATGCCGCACGGCGAGATCGCCTCTGCGACGTCGCTGTGTGTGCGGGTCAGGATGCGGGACGCGGGGGAAGTAGAGCGAGGACGCACGATGTCACGGCGAGCGCGGTGAACGCGCGCGTGCCTTCGCTCTGGAAAATTATCAATTACTTTCAGTCGCAAAGACACGGTAAAATAACGCACGACAGCCTTCACGAGCGCTGTGCGCTCCGCGCAGATCGTCCCGCCTGCATCGCGCCCGCCATCAGCCCGCGCCCGAAGCCGCGCGCATGCACGCACCGTACGACGCGTTCTCGATGTTCGCGCCCTTGATGATGCGCCCGTCCGCCACGAGCAGCGCCGCGCCGACGCGGAACTTGGAGTACGGGTTGTACGCGCCTTCCTTCGCTGCGTGCGCGGTCAGATCAGCGTGTGCGTGCGGTATAGAGGCGCGGGCGCTTGCCTTCGATCGCGGCCTGGATGAGGCGCTCGCGGTCGGGGACGGAGACGGACCAGGCGTCGACGGACATTTTAGTGGTTTGTGGTGGGGGAAATGGGTAGAGCGGTGGGTGTGGGGGAAGGCAGCAAGTGAGCAGAGGTAACATCGAGATCAGGACATTTGCACGATGGTCGCGCGATAAGCGCTCGCGTAGACGCGCCGGCGGTGCGTTCTATACTCATATTTTCCTTCCAGAGTCCATTTTAACTCTCGTCAAATGTTGAGTGCTGATCCTTCCGAGGGAAACGGCCGGTTTGCGGTGCTAGTCATTGCGAGCCACCCTTGATCAGGCAAGGGTAATTATGGTATATATTATGGCATGTCTACAGCCTGCCCAATCTATGTACTCTAGCAGCATGCCAAGAAAAGAGATAAAACACCCATTGTGAACCTGGTGGTCTAGCAACTAAGTCCACCGAATTTCCGTCCACATAAGCGGACCGAACACGACACACGCCGTCCAGAACTACGGGCGGAAGCATGAACAAGTATCATGGTGTCGAGAGTGGCTGTACTTACGACGCGGAAAGCCTTGATGACGAGCAGCGGGTACTGATCGAGGCGTGGCGCGACGTACGTCGGCTTGTCCGCGCCCGGCGCATAGACAGGCCGCGGGTGCGTGAACATGACCCAGAGGGAGTAGAACGCGACGGAAAAGAAATGGTTGAAGAGCAGTACGGGATCGGGCGCGATGCTACACGGCAGTCAGGACACGGTAGCACCGGACGGTAAGAGACCACGCACGCGGAGAGCAGAAGGACGGGTCCGCGGACGCAGTCGCCGCCGCGCTCGAAGTACTTGAAGCAGCCCGTCCGGAGTACGTCGAGGCACTCGTCTGCAGGCGCGTGAGCTCGGCCCACACTAATGAAAGATAAGTCTCACCATCTGCGCCAAACAGGTCGTACAGCGCGACGCTGAGGATGTTGACGGTCGACGCGAGCCCTTTGCGCGCCCAGTGCCAGCGGTGCAGCACGCGGGAGATGCGCGCCCAGTCGGCAAGGTCGGGCACGTCCGCGAGCAGGCCCGAGAGCAGGACGACGTCGTGGAGGGCGACGGTCATGCCGCCGCCGGTGAGGGGATGGCGCATGTTCCAGGCGTCGCCGAGGAGGATGGCGCCCTCCTTCGTGTGCGCGCCCTGCTCTGCGGGCGGGAGGAAGGAGTTGGGCATGCGGCGGAGGCGGTCTTTGTCGAGGGCGGCTTGGATGGGGAGGTGCAGTGCGGCGGGGAGGTCGGGGACGATCTCAGATAGGATATGCGACTGGGCAGTGGTCGGCGTGGGTGTGCAAAGTGGTCAGTGTGGGTATGCGGAGTGGTCAGCGTGGGTGTGGGGTGTACGAAAGGACGCGTACCTTCAGGTCGGAGGGGAGCGGCTGCTTGACGTCGACGAGCATACGGGTGTCGTGCTCCCCAATCTGGTATAGCAGTACGGGGCCGTGTCCCTTGACGAGACAGACGGTGCCGTGCTGAGGAATGGGAAGACGAGCGTCCTCGAGGACCGCACCGACGAAATGGCTCTTGGTGTGGGGCTTGAGGGCGGCCTTGCCCATGACGGCGGAACGGAAGTTGGAGAAGCAGCCGTCGGCGACGACGACGAGGTCCGCGAAGAATGTCTCCTTCTCTGCGCCAGTCCCCGCATCCTTCCTCGTCGCCTTCACGCCCAGCACACGCCCTGTCAACTCGCACTCGACCAGATCCGACACGGTCGCCTCGATGACCTCCACGCCCGGCGCGGCGAGCGCCTTTTCGCGCAGCTTCATGACGAAGCGTCCGTGGTGAAATGAGCGGCCTTCTGCGTCGTCTGGATAGGGTATATGCACCGTCTTGCCGTCGTGCACGACGCAGTAGCCATGTACGGGGATGGCGTCGATGTCCTCGAGACACGCTCCCATGCCAAGCTCGCGGAGAGCGGCGACGCCGCCTGGCTGGAGCAGCTCGCCGACGATGCGATCCGGCTCTGCGAGCGAACGTTCGAGTAGCGCGATGCGGAGGGGTTTCGCGCGAGACGAACGCGGCAACGCGTGCGCAAGGGCGCATCCGGCGATGCCGGCGCCGACGATGAGGACGTCGTAGGAGGACATGTTTAGCGATGTGCTGGCGGTGCTCTGGCGATAATTGGCGTCGTTGTTAAAGACAGGCGGGAGGGATCTCGACGTGCTCGAGATGGGCTCGAGGCTCGTGGTGGTGGTCTCATTCTGAAAATCCGTGTCCTGGCACTTCCTCGCCATCATCCAATTTCGTCGCTGCCTTGCATGTGAAACTCAGCACATAATACAATCAAATACCTAGATCATTCTAAGACCAGTGACTAGTGATGGATGCGCCTTCAAAGCGTGCCAATCATGTTGACAATGGATGAGAAAAATACAATCAAAATAAGAGATGGCCAACGTGGGGATCGAACCCAAGACCTTCGCGTTATTAGCACGACGCTCTAACCAGCTGAGCTAGTCGGCCTTGATCATATATGTTTTTCTCATTGTAAATATCAGTCTAAGTTGCACACCCTCTTAGACCGACGCCCAACGAAAGGTTCACAGAATGACCTCGCTAAAAGTCCAAATAAAAATAAAATAAAAATGCTCAATGCTAGAGCAATAATGATAGGCCACAAGACACGTCTGGTAACACAGCAGCAGAGACCATGCACAACTACACCGTAGTTTGCTATACTGTCTTCTTAGTTGCTGTCTCCGTCCCCGGAGCGTGCGGTCACCGGTGGTCATCTAGAGTTTGTCGTAGTACGTGTCGAGAGAAGGGATCTCCGGCTGTGGACGGCAGCGTAAGCGTTCTGCAACAGCAAAGGGGAAGATGACGACACACTTTGAGACCCTTGCGAATACGGATCGAGCGGACCAGCTCCTCGAGCTTGCTGCCCTTCTCGATGGGAGCTGAGAAGACATCACATCAGAACGCGATAGCCAACACGATGAAGACACATACAGCCCTTCATCAGCTCCCAGTGGTCGAACACGCATTGAGGAAACGCCTTGCCACCAGTCGCAGAGCGCAGCTCGCCGTTGAAGCCAAAGGACTCGTTGACGGGCAGGTACCCCTTGACCGTGAACATGGGCGTGCCGACACGCTGCTCCTCAAAGATGACCTGTCCGCGGCGCTTGTTCAAGCATGAGTAGATACCGCCAATCGCGTTTTCCGGGCACTGGATCTCGACGAGGTAGACCGGCTCCTGCAGAGTGGGGTCCGCGAGCAAGCAGGCGGCGTACGTCACACGACGACATGTCGGGATGATCTGCCCTCCACCACGGTGTATGGCATCGGTGTGGAGCTGGATACAAAGATGCATGAGCTCCTGTTGTAAGTCAATGATAAAAGTACTTACCGTGACATCGAGCAGGTTGACACGGACGCCACGCATGTTCTCCTCAGCGCAGACACCCTCCTTCGTCGCCCACTGGAAGGCAGCAACACACGAATCCTTGATTTCGTTGAGGTACTGCACACCCTTGGTGACATCAACGAGCAAGTTGGGGCCAGTCGTGTCGGGACCGAAACACCAGATCTTGCGGGCATCGGTGACGTCCCAGCCGTACTCGTCAGCGAGGACGCGTGCGCGGGCCTTGAAGTCGTCACGGGCGCTGATCTTGCCATTCTCGATAGCGAGCGAGAGCTCATCGTCGATGGGCAGGGCCTTCGCGTACAGACGGTTGTGCTTGTTCTGCGACTTTGAAAGCGCGACGATCGAGGACTCGGCCCTGACGGTCTCACGGTAACTGACGATGGGTTCGGAGATCTTGAGGGGAACACCAGCGTAATCCTCTTGGAGGTCCTGACCGAACGATGTAAAGAAAGTGTGAACAGCGGCGGAGACGCGAATGACGAACCTTCAAGCAAATCTCCAAGTGTAGCTCACCAGCGCCGGCGACGATGTGCTCACCGGTGTCGGCGGTCCGTGTCTGGACACAAGGATCTGACTTGGAGAGACGCTTGAGACCCTCGACGAGCTTGGGCAGATCCGCAGTGTTCTTAACCTCGACGGCGACCTGCACGACGGGCGAAACGGAGAATTTCATGACCTTCATGTTGTGGGCCGTGTCGGAGCTGGTGAGGGTACCGGTCTTGAGCAGGAACTGATCGACACCGACGAGACCGATGATGTTGCCGGCGGGGCAATCCTCGATGGGCTCGATATAACGACCCATCATGAGTACGGTGCGCTGAACGGACTTGATGAACAAGTCCTCTTTCTTGCCGGGGACGTAGTTGGGGCCCTGAATGCGGATCTTGGGGCCAGGGCGGACAGTGCCGGAGAAGACACGACCGAGGGCGTAGAAGCGGCCCTTGTCAGTGGTGGGCACCATCTTGGAGATGTAGCAGACGAGGGGACCCTTGGGGTCACAGTCGCGGATACCGATGGCGGACTCGTCGTCCATGGGGCCCTCGTAGAGGGTCTCGACACGGTAGCGCTGAGCAGTAGCGGGCGAGGGCAGGTTGATAACTATCATCTCCAGAAGGGAGTCACCTGCAGGCAGGAACTTGCGCATGACAACTTTGAGGAGGGCTTTGCCCTCAAGATCGCGCTCGTCCTGGGCAAGTTTGACGTCGATCTTCTCGAGCATGGGGCCGATCTGGTCCTTCTTGAAGTTCATGACGGCGTCGAAGACCATGAAGATGGGGTCGAGAACGAACTTGTTGAAGGCACGCTCGAGGGGCTTGCCATCAGCGTCATTGCCCTTCGTGGTCCACTTCTTGGTGGCGGGGTTGAAGTAGTTGTCGCCCCAGAGCTTGGCCATCATCTTCTCCTTGTCCACACCGAACTTCTTAGCGTAACGAGCGGCGAACTGGCGGAGCGTAAAACCCCATCCGTAGAGACCGGAACCGAAGGCGATGGTACCCTTATCGGGGTAAACTTGGACATCACCGAGGGCCTCGTCGTGGTATGTCGAGATGATGACGTTCACACTCTCGATGGTACGCGAGAAGGACTGGTAAAGATCCTCCTTGGTGACCTGCAGCTCGAGAAGAGCACGGTCGACCTTGTTGATGATAACAACGGGCTTGATACGCTCGGTAAGTGCTTGACGGAGCACAGTCTCGGTCTGCACGCAGACACCCTCGACACAGTCCACGACGACAAGGGCACCGTCGGTGACGCGAAGCGCGGCCGTAACTTCGGACGAGAAGTCAACGTGTCCAGGCGAATCGATCAAGTTGATCAAGAACTCATTACCTGCCCAAACCCAGATGTATCAGCAAAACGAGGAGCGAAAAATGATTTTTTGAGCAGGCACTGACCCTCGGTCTTTTGCTTAATCGAGGGAAGCTCTTCCTTTTCGACCGCGAAGTACATTGAGATGGCAGTGGACTTGATAGTGATGCCACGCTCCTTTTCTTCCTCTGTCGCGTCCATAAACTTCACTTCACCAGTTTTGGCCGAGGCGATAATACCAGCTTTCGAGATAAGCGAGTCGGTCAGGGTGGACTTTCCATGGTCGACTAAGGGTTATGGTGAATTTTCATGCGCGCGAAAGACCTGGGTTCCTTAGCGCACCGTGGGCGATAACACTCATGTTACGAATGTTCGTCGGCCTGTCCATCAGCTGACGCATCTGGTCTGTACACGATCATGGCGTTCAATGTCTGCTTAAGAGGATGTTACACCGTGCACACAGACCTACGGTGAAGTTACTGTCGTCATGATGAGTTTGTAAGCATGATTTCGAGGAGACAAATATACGCACACCATGGCGTGTAGATTTTACAAGGGGGTACTTAAAGAAATAAGAAGTTGGATTGGCGAACTATGGCAAGTTCGTGATATAAGTAAAGCTATGTGGCTGAAAAACCTGACACTCACCATGACTCTTTGCGGCCCCGGTGCTTGCAACGACCCCTATTCCCTGTGCCTAATAGGGTCCTGTGTAGAACGTTTTGTTTTGAACCAAGTTTAAAACAGAGGTGTTAAAAACACGTTATAAACGCTCGCGCGGCTAGGGTATGCTTTTTTTGATGTTAAAAACAAACAGCCGTCATTATGTAATAGTATCGGCGAGCAGGGGGGACGAGGTTGGCCGTCGCTAATTCAACACCAATTGATTCAAAAGTTCATCAACTGCTATCAGGTGGGTTACGGGTGACTGGAAGCACCACTCTTCTCACATGGATGTCACCTGGGTGCCACCGCGACAACGATTCGTGAGATTAAGTATTGGCACTGTGTGCAGTGTACTCAGCCCAGCCAGCCGGCGCCTTGGCAGTGGCATGTCATATTTCCGAATCCTTGTGACGCAGGGACTCATTCACAAAGCTCCCCCTCCGGTGGTGAGATTCTCACCGCCCATGTCTCGCGATGAATTGATGGTTATCCAGCAGGAAGCACGAAACGAGAAACTACACGAAGACCCGGGTACGACTGGATCGTATGAGCATCAAAGCAAGCTCTACGAAGCTGGAGTCAATATTCTCGAACCTGCAGAAGGGCCAAACCTCCTCATAATTCCCGTGATTCGAGGGCTAGGCTACTCAGTGGCATGCATTTTCTTGACATTTTGGCACAGATTCGGTTTAGCATATGCATGTACTCACTTCGCATGGTCTCTTGAGTAATGAGAATGGCCGCCCGAGGTGGCCGCACAACGGAGTTCGACTCGAGTCTCGTCGAGTCCAGCGTATCGTGTGTTATGATGTATTTATTGCACGAAAGTTTTAAACACAGGTTTAAAACCCATGTTTTAAACACCTAGGGTTTAAAACATGTGAAAAACTCCGCGGGGAGTTCTACACAGGACCCTAGTGCCTAAGGATCCACTGTGTCTCAGTATCATCACTACTATGTCTCACGCTACTATATCAATCTCACACGACTACTATATCAATCTGAATCTCACAAGCTGCCTCCGCGCGAGCCCACTTGAATGTGCTTTGTTTACCTGAAGGTCTAGCGGGTGGACAGCAAGCGATAATGCTACTAAAAAGATCGAAATACAAAGCAATTACAGCGATGCACAGCACCTCGGGATTGTACAGTAAAGGTTATCTAAGTATATGTCATGAATGCGAAGCTCCAGATCAACCATCAACCACCTAATTCCTCCGTCCACCCATAGCCCTAAACAGTCCGCCCACGGCGAGATTCAACCGCGATGGCTTCTTCGCGACGGTCCTGAGATCCATGTTCCGCGCGCGAGGGAGCGCCGCGTCCCTGACGGGAACGGGCGGCGCGAACGACTCGTCGAGGAAGTCAGCGCGAGCCTGGCGGACGTCTACGGCAGGCGAGTTGTCCTGAGCGACGCGCTGGCAAGGGCTGGAGGAAGGGTCGGGAGAGAGGCGAGGGCGATGCGAGACTAGCTAGCAGGCTGACGCAGGCGCCACATTGCGGAACCCCTCAACCTTGATAGGTGTTATACCCTGCAGCGACCCCACGGAACGCTTGCGTGCATCCAGGTACCGCTCGCGGTCGCCGAGCGCGGCGTATGCCAAGCACAGCTGGCTGAGGTGCATACTGCAGGCCTCCGCGCCCTCTTGCCGGAGGAGCTCCAGTGCGTGCAAGCTCCGATTGATGAGGTAGTCGTCCGGGAGATTGCCTTTCTTGAGTAGCCACTGGAACATCGTGGCCGGCTCCATCGCTAGAATGGCTGCAATTTCGCGGTGCCGCCGGTCGCTCGTTTCAGAGTCTACACACGTAGCGCAGGTGCATCGGAAGCGGAAGCTCTGTGATCTCTGTGCCCTCCGGGATGGCACGCACGGCGTGGAGCATGAACGCAAAGGAGGGGGCATCGAAGTGCAGCGCTGCGTTCGGGCGGTAGCTGCAGGCTGGTCAGTGGCGGCAGATGCGTGGACATAGTAGACATGCATACCTGTGGTTGAGATGCGACAGCGTCTCGCACACCCCGAGGAACTTCAGCGCTTCGTGTTCAACCATGCCGGGAACGACCATCGCCAGCAATAATGGCATGATCGCAGCCCATTCGTCCGCGCGATGCCCCATAGAGGGCCACATTCGTCGGGCGGGTACACATTCGGAAGCGCGCGGTAGGCCGCCCTCTGTTTCCAGCCGTCAATACTACCCATCCACGTATAACAACGGCACACACACCTTCTCGTGCGGCAAGGTCTTCAGAAGGGCCTTCATCACCGCTTCCTTATCCCTGACCGCATGCCCCCGAAATTTAGCTCCCCTCTCGTTGCCTGCAAACGTCATGCACCACTCCGCGCTCGACACGATCAGCAGCGCGCGCTCCGCAAAGATGACCTCGCCTTCGTCGATATCGCGCGTCGTGAACAGCCCAACGCGCTTCCCTTCGACTGGCGCGACGCGCAGCGCGGGCGCGTGTGGCTCAGGGACGGCGCGCGGGAAGCCGGGCTGCGTGAGGATGGGAAATTTCATGCCTGCTGGGATGGCGCACGCAGTGTAGCCACCGGGCGCGCACCGCGCGGGGTCATCGTACATCGGGGAGATGGTTGTTAAGAGGCTGGGACGTAGCATGAGTGGGCACGGGCCTTGGGCCGGAATGAGAGGCGAGTCGGCATCGCGTGGGGCGAAGGTGAGGGGCTCGGCGGGGCTGCATTGGATGAGGTCGGGTGATTTTCCACTGGGAGCAGAGAGCAGGGGTGACAGAAGGGTTGATGGGTCTTCCATTACTGTTTCTGGCACGCAGGGTCCTGTGAAGATATTAGGAGCACGGCTAAGGAACGTGCATAGGGTACGTACACAGTAGAAAGCTTGTTTACAGCGTGCGCAAGCGCGCAATGGGTTTCCACGCGCAGAAAGCGCAGAGCATGGCTGGCAGCATTTTTCAGGCATCGCGAGTCAGGCTGGATGGTGACAGACGGGCGAGTCGAAATCAGTTTCTTACCTTCGTATCATATAAGATTACGTCTACCGGCGATTCGGTTGAATTGTTCCCTACCTCGGCGTGTGTTGCTTTGAGCTTGAACAAAGGAGCTATGAGGCGTGGCGAAAAAACATCAAAGCGCGCTGAGCTTGTCATCAGCGTATCAAAAGATATGCCCGAGCGATAGCTCCAATTGTGATAGCACAATACGAGAAATTCTGGGTGAGCCGCTTCTTGTGCACTAGTTTGAGAGAGCCTTGGGACTATTTTCGGGTAAATCTTGAGCTATCGCAGACAGCTCTACAGTAGATGCGTCTCAGCAGGTTAAGCATGTGTTTCGTATCAATGCGATTTGCCTTGATTTCATCGACAAACACATAGAAAGATGTCAGAAGTCCATGCTGTTTGCTACGCGAAACACGAATAACTTACAGCTACGACCAGGATCTCCAGATCTCTCTATGCCTGAGCCGTGCAAGAGCCACGAGGTTGGACAAAGCCAGGTCACGGTTCCTTATTGGATGAGATCGGGGTGGCAATGTGGGCCATTGCCTCATTACATATCGCGTACCTGCTCGGAGACAAAGAGGAACGAAGTTGAAGATGACTTGATTGTGAAAATGCAGTGACGCGACGCGGCGGAGCTGAGGCAACTTGAACTCGGAGAGAATAAAGACGCGATCACGTGATGTATCAGCGTCGCGGGGATTCAATTATTCTTGTGTGGCCTGCAACCTCGTGCCGCTCGTTCATTGTCTTCAACGCTCCCGTCCACGACGTCCACAGTTGAACTCACTATAAGACAAGTCCCCCTCATCAGGTAAGTCTCCTTCTTCACCGTCCTTCTCACCTTTATTCACTGGCGCCATGGCTGATAATGATGCAGGACCTGGAACCGTACCAAATCACGCTAACGTTCCGATCACCCCTCCCAAACACACGTCCCTTCAAAATACCAAGCCAGTGCTCATCGGTATGTTCAAACCTATAGCTTTTGATCCTGGCTGACGATGACCATCATCTTCAGGCAGTACGCCACTTAAACAAGGACTTAGCTCGGTTCCCTACAGCGGGAAAACGGTACAAGCCAACATCAAACCATTGCTCCGCACAGACGCGATGGGTAACTTCCAGGATTCCGTCGACGTCGAAGACTTCGTCCAGGCCGTTTGGGGCTTCAACGCGGCGGATTTAAAGCTGAAAGAATGGACGTATCTCCCGTCGCCGACGGCCCTCGAAGAACTCGAAGCTATCTTTACGGAGAAACGTGGTGAAACATATATGTATCGTCCTGTGTGCGACCTCTTTCGGGACGCTTATCAGCAGGCAAAGGTCCACTTGAAGATAGAAGCCAAGGCCGCGATCGAATTCCTCCATATGGGCTCAACTCAGATGATGGCTGCCGGACAAAACTTCGTGCAGCCTGATATCATGGGTGTCGATACAGAGGCCGCCGCACGTCTCAAGTTGGGAAAGAAGGGTCCTGTGACAACGATAGGCGTTCATCTGTGTTTCGAGGGCAAGCTAGCGACTGGTATCAGTCTAAACGCTCGTCCCCAAGGCCACAATTCCATGCCGGCTCTCAAAACAGCTAAGCTTGCTGCCACCTCCAAATCTTCCGCCACACGCAAGATCCTTCGTAGCAAGAACAATCAGATCACAGCAAAGCATAGCCATGATCCGCCCGTCCATACCCCTACCTCCACTGACCGACACCCTCCCACCCTTGACGAGCATCTCGATGCACCGACCGGAAGCAAACGAAAGGCCATCTCCGACACTACTGCCGCAAATAAGGCCCGCAAGGCCAACAAACCTTCCTTGGAGCCCATTCGGGACACCCTGTCTGCCGAAGGTGCCGAGGAAGTCAGGAATGCTATCGATCCGAACGCTGGTCCTGCTGTACTCAAATTGACGGACAACGAACTCCAGGTGGGATCGTATGCATTGGAGCTCATGTCCCAAGTAGGCAATTGGCGCTACACTACGGCAATATTTGTCAGGGGACGGATGATATCTCTCTGGTATTTTGACCGTATTGGTGTCCTCAAGACCCGAGAGTTCAACTATACGCTCAGGGGACGAAAGCCGGACCCCAGTAAACTGCTCCTTGTTGCCGTTGCTCTTTCCCTCTGTGATCGTGACCATTTCGGTTACGAGCCGGTGCTCCGCTATCCTTCATCTGATACTGGCGCACCCACCACGGTGAAAGGCGCGGACCTTGTTCTTCCTGCTGGCAAGGTCGAAAACCGAAAAGGTCAGAAGATTGCGAACAAGATTTCCCTCAAAGTGCGAGGGGAGGCGCTGCACGTACAGTATGGAATCGTCGGACGAGGGACAGTAGTGTTGCCAGTGATGCCCTTGGATGAGGAGAATCTTCCGTCAAAGTTCTTCACTGTCCCGGATCTTGTCGCAAAGCTAAGCTGGCCTGTCGCCACTCGTACGGCCGAGGACTCCTTGATTCGTACCATCCGGGCCAAGGTCCCTGCCAAATGGCGAAACCATCTCCCGGGTCTCCAGTGCTCTGCGACTATGGATGAAGATGACTTGCATCTTCCGCGCACCAGCATGTCCAGTGACACTGGATCTCCAGAACCGCGAGTCCTACGGATTCTGGTGTGCGCTCGTGCACTACCTTTGTACGAGCTGAACTCGTTAGACGACTTTAGGAAGGTTTTCTTAGACTTCGTTCGTTGTAAGCGTTATCCTCCATACTTCCATTCTATACGATGCTGATTGTCGAGTACTCTGCAGGCCACCGCGTTGTGTACAAGAATGCCCGCATCTTACACCGTGATCTGAGCATCAACAACGTCATGTTCCGACTTTCCACCGCGGGTGTCATTGGCGTCCTCAATGACTGGGATCTCAGCGAAGACATGACAAAGAGGGACCCGGACGACTCATTGGCCAATGCAACGGCTCGCCATCGGACAGGAACGGCGCCCTTCATGGCTTTGGAACTACTACAAACCAACCCCCCTCGCCATCTCTACCGCCACGATCTCGAATCCTTCATCAACATCTTGATCTGGTCTGCCGTCCACTACGACTTCGATGCCACCGAACCGAAGCGGCCCGTCCCTGTAGTCGAGCCTTGGGTGGAGGGCGATTGGCAGGACATCTGGAGATACAAGTCCCTCCTTTTCACAGCCCCCTCAAATGACTTGCGTGACGCATTATATGCCGCCGTCAGGCCCATATTCCGGCCTATCCTGGATACATGGATCGTGCCGCTGGTTAATATGCTGAAAGACGCGTATGAAGCGATGGAAAAGCACAAGCTCAACACACGTGCGAAGCAGGCCGGAAACGACAACGCTGTTGGGGTAGTGACGCAGCCCAGAAAGGATTACAGTAGGCTGAACGCATTCGTGTTCGAGCTTGAAGACGACGACGATGACGACGAAAACACTGCACCTGCGATGCAGGATGGAGACGATGTCGCCAAGATAGACAACAAGGACAAGAACAGCGCCCCAGACGTTCACAACATCCAGATTGCCCCATCGAAGGCAGAGGAGCCATGGGATGACGAGACGCTCGGGGGCCGGATGACATTTGAGAGATTTATGGCAGTAGTCGGAGAGAGCCCTGAGCTGTGACGACATGAACTTGACACCATACCATTGTACGATACCCTTCACTTTTAGCATAACTATACCTACCTATCATGCATTATACCATCCTTTCAACGCGTGCGGCAGGAGGCACCCCTCCGTGTTCATATGCCAGACAGCTTTGCAGCATAGCTGATAGCCGCGCCCTGTCTCCTGTGTCATCGCCCATCCATGCGACATGTATCATGGTGAGTCAAACCGTCGACAATGCTCACGCCTTTGTGCAAGTTTGCTGGGGAAGCGGCGGCGACGGGGGAGACGTAGCGCGACAGCCCAAGCCGGGCAAAACAGGATAGCATCCCAAACGATCCAAAGCAGCACAACAGCTCCATCGCACATCACACCGAGGCATTACAACTTGTATTCAGACAAAACATCCAGAGTCCGATCCATACCTACATTCTTCCGCAGCCTTCCGCCTTCTTCCGCTCAATGCGCGAGCAGCGCCTCAGCGGCCTTGCGCGCGTTCGCCTTCATGCTCTCGACCTGCAGCTCGAGATCGCGGATCAGAGCGTGCGCCTCGCGCAGCTCGCCGCTCAGCCGCGCGTTCTCCGTCTGCAGTGCCTTCGCCGCGGCGTCCTGCACCAAAACATCAGCTTACGCGCGCTTGCGCATATAGGAAAGACGTACATCATTGGTGGTCTGCGAGCGGGCGGGCGTCTTCACCTGCCCCGGCACTGGAATGCCTCGACCTCTGCTAGAAGACGCCCTCAGGGGACACCTCTCGAAAACTGTTCGCCCATACTTAGTGCCCCTTGCCTTCGGACGCTCCGTATCCACGGCCCTGTCGAGTTCCTCCCAACGTCACCCCTGTTTGCGAATCTCGAGCATCTCGAAATATCCCACTCCACAATTTGGACTACCCGCCCTATGGAAGACCTTCTCTTCGTTATTAGACAATCGCCTCAGCTCACAACTCTTGTCCTTGAGCACTACCTCCCTCTCCGTCCAAACTACGCCCCATCCTTCACACCCGCAGACCGGCGCCGCGATACTGCGCTTCCGCACCTGCATAAGCTGCGCCTGAAGGATTGGGCACACCGCTGCGATGGCTTCCTCTGCCGCATCGCACTTCCGTCGATCGCCACCCTACATGTCGAATGCATTCTCTCTGAAAAGCACGAAACGCATACACCCACAGCCCTGTTAGACCTGTGCGCCCACTTTCCGCGCGCAACGCCGAGCACCCCGTCCGCCGTGTTGCTATCGATCAGTTCTGTTTCTGCGGTTTTCCGTCAGAAGCAGGCGGCGCCGAGACGTTCATGTTCGACTTCCACTTCGAGGGCTGCTATGACTACCGGCCCGCCACGTCGGTGCGCGTCGCGCGCCCGTGGATCTCAATTCCGCTCATCTGTGGGGCGCTGCCGATTGCGGACACGGTCTGCCTCAACATCGGGCGCATCGGTAAGGATCTCGAAGCGGACAGCTGGAGCCTGCTCGCCGATTCTGTGCCACAACTGCGCGCGATCCACGTGGACAGCGATACGGTCATCGGTGCGCTGACGCTGCAAGATTCCGACAATGAGGGCAAGATGAAGGACCCGGTCCGATTCGCCTGGGCAAAGCTAGAAGAGATGAGCATTTCGCTAGCACAAGCTTTCTTGGGCGGGCTGCGTGAGGAAGGCGTGTTGTATCTGGTCGACACATTGAAGATGAGACGTCGTCATGGATCTGGATTGAAGTCGCTGAATTTCGAAGATTTCCTGTTGAGTGGCGAGCAGGTGGAGCTGCGGAGCATCGTAACTGTTGTCACTGAACGATAACGGTGAGTGGCTGCGATTTTCCAAAGGCATGTTGGAATGACATTCGCCGTATGACTTATTGTTCTTCCCCTACGACTGTTGAACAGAACGCTCCAAACGCCGGAGGATCCACATGGACAATTTGCTGTCTTCTCGCAGATAGATATTCAGTTCCTGCGCATTGACTGTGATAGCTTTTAGAGTCATTCTATAAAGAAGCTGAAATGTCATCAGACAGTGAATAGAAAATGCTCTGAATCCTACTGTCACGGATTGATTCACACTTCTTGGCATGTGAGTCACTTGTAGCATGGACCAAACTGAAATGGTGACTCTTGCAACTCTTCCAACTTGCCATTGTGCTTTGATTTCATCGACAAAATGCATAGAAGAAATCAGGAGTCCATGCTGTTTGCTACGTGAAACACGAATAACTTACAGTTACGACCAGGATCTCCAGATCTCTCTATGCCTGAGCCGTGCAAGAGCCACGAGGTTGGACAAAGCCAGGTCACGGTTCCTTATTGGATGAGATCGGAGTGGCAATGCGGGCCATTGCCTCATTACATATCGCGTACCTGCTCGGAGACAAAGAGGAACGAAGTCGAAGATTGTGAACATGCAGTGACGCGACGCGGCGGAGCTGAGGCAACTTGAACTCGGAGAGAATAAAGACGCGATCACGTGATGTATCAGCGTCGCGGGGATTCAATTATTCTTGGTGGCCTGCAACCTCGTGCCGCTCGTCCATTGTCTTCAACGCTCCCGTCCACAACATCCACAGTTGAACTTCCTATAAGACAAGTCCAGCTCATCAGGTAAGTATCCGTCTCTATCGCCGTTCTCATCTTTATCCACTGGCACCATGGCTGATAATGATGCAGGACCTGGAACCGGACCAAATCACGCTAACGTTCCGATCACCCCTCCCAAACACACGTCCCTTCAAAATACCAAGCCAGTGCTCATCGGTATGTCCAAGCCTATAGCTTTTTGATCCTGGCTGACGATGACCATCATCTTCAGGCAGTACGCCACTTAAACAAGGACTTAGCTCGGTTCCCTACAGCGGGAAAACGGTACAAGCCAACATCAAACCATTGCTCCGCACAGACGCGATGGGTAACTTCCAGGATTCCGTCGACGTCGAAGACTTCGTCCAGGCCGTTTGGGGCTTCAAAGCGGCGGATTTAAAGCTGAAAGAGTGGACGTATCTCCCGTCGCCGACGGCCCTCGAAGAACTCGAAGCTATCTTTACGGAGAAACGTGGTGAAACATATATGTATCGTCCTGTGTGCGACCTCTTTCGGGACGCTTATCAGCAGGCAAAAGTCCACTTGAAGATAGAAGCCAAGGCCTGTTAGATCTGGTAATTTCGGCAGCCATCGGGCTTTGCCGAAGCCACTAAACTCTATTTACAAGTACATAGCAGTGTCATCGTCGTCCCAATATAGTCGTGTTGTTTTACTCCGTTGTCGCTGCGCTTGCCGTTTTCAACAGGTTATGGGCCCTGCCCTTTCCTAACTCTCGTCATTCTTGCTCGTATTCTGCGGTTTACATCAGGCTTGTTTTGACACCTGCTCCATTCCTTGTGCTTCATCCTCGAACCAATCGCTTGCAACGACCGGTAATCACGCATCAACCGTGTTCGGCCTGATCACTTGTCATTCAGCAGTTCCCTTCCCTATTCCCTATCCTTTCTATTCATTCTTTTCGACATCACCATCATGCAGGCCAACGAACGCGTTGACAAGCTGAAGGAGGGCAACTATGTGCAGTGGAGGACGGTTATGGAGGCGCTGCTCATCGCAGCAGATCTGTGGGAGGTTGTAGGGCCAGAGTCGCCAGGGTTGGTGCCCAGAGGTGTGAAGGCAGTTCAGGCGAGGGAGAAGAAGAAGCAGCTGGCACGCTCGAAGATCACGCTGAGTATCGAGTCCTCTCAGATGCCTTTCATCGTGGGTCTGCAAGACCCGAGGCTTATGTGGTCGACCTTGGAGGAGATTCATCGTTCTGGGTCCGTTAATCACATCCTTTCCCTCCGACGTCGCTTCTTCAGCATGACCAAGCTCGAGTCTGAGTCCATCATGGATTGGACTAGCCGTGTCCGTTCTTCAGCCCTTGAGCTATCCCACTCCCCTGTCCCTCTCCAGGACATCGACATCATCCTCGTCATCACCGATGGTCTCCCTGAGGAGTATCAGCCGATCGTCACTGCCCTTGATGGACTCCCTTTCTCCGACCTCACTCTCAGCAGTGTCATGACACGCATCTCCGGCCTTGAGTCTCAGCTCAGCCGTGCCCAGGACAAGCGTTCTGAAGACCAAGCCCTAGTCGCCAGGCAGACCCGTTTTGCAGGGTCATCCAGCAAGGACGTAGTCTGCTACACTTGTGGTGGGAAGGGTCATGTGGCAAGGGTCTGTCCATCCAGTCAGTCCCATGTCAGATTTGCAGAGGTGGATTTTGCAGAGGGCAATGGTGAGGAGTCTGCTCAGTCTGCTCAGATTGATCTACCTTTTGTTCGCCTCATTTGATTGTTACTTTCTGTTCTTTTCTGCCGATGGTTGCCTCATTATGTAGGAGTGTTAGATCTGGTAATTTCGGCAGCCATCGGGCTTTGCCGAAGCCACTAAACTCTATTTACAAGTACATAGCAGTGTCATCGTCGTCCCAATATAGTCGTGTTGTTTTACTCCGTTGTCGCTGCGCTTGCCGTTTTCAACAAGGCCGCGATCGAATTTCTCCATATGGGCTCAACTCAGATGATGGCTGCCGGACAAAACTTCGTGCAGCCTGATATTATGGGTGTCGATACAGACGCCGCCGCACGTCTGCAGAAGTCTGGAAAGAAGGGTCCTGTGACAACGATAGGCGTTCATCTGTGTTTCGAGGGCAGGCTGGCGACTGGTATCAGTCTCAACGCTCGTCCCCAAGGCCACAATTCCATGCCGGCTCCCAGAACAGCTAAGCTCGCCGCTAGCTCCAAATCTTCCGCCACACGCAGAATCCTTCGTAACAAGCACGATCAGACCACAGCAAGGCATAGTTATGATCCGCCCGTCCATACCCCTACCTCCACTGATCGACATCCTCCCGTACTTGACGAGCATCTCGATGCACCGACCGGAAGCAAACGAAAGGCTATCTCCGACACTACTGCCGCAAACAAGGCCCGCAAGGCCAACAAACCTTCCTTGGAGCCGATCCGGGACACCCTGTCTGCCGAAGGTGCAGAGGAAGTCAGGAATGCTATCGATCCGAACGCTGGTCCTGCCGTACTCAAATTGACGGACAACGAACTCCAGGTGGGGTCGTATGCATTGGAGCTCATGTCACAAGTAGGCAACCGGCGCTACACTACGGCAATATTTGTCCGGGGACGGATGATATCTCTCTGGTATTTTGACCGTATTGGTGTCCTCAAGACTCGAGAGTTCAACTACACGCTCAAGGGACGAAAGCCGGACCCGAGCAAACTGCTTCTTGTTGCCGTTGCTCTTTCCCTCTGTGATCGTGACCATTTCGGTTACGAGCCGTTGCTCCGCTATCCTTCATCTGACACTCGCGCACCCACCACGGTGAAAGGCGCGGATCTTATGCTTCCTGCTGGCAATGTCGAAGACCGGAACGGTCAGAAGATTCCGAACAAGGTCTCCCTCAAAGTGCGAGGGGAGGCGCTGCACGTACAGTATGGAATCGTCGGACGAGGGACCGTCGTGTTGCCCGTGATGCCCTCGGATAAAGGGGACCTACTGTCAAACTTCTTCACCGTCCCGGATCTTGTTGCGAAGCTAAGCTGGCCTGTTTCCACTCGTGTAGCGGAGGACTCCTTGATTCGCACCATCCGAGCCAAGCTCCCTATCGAATGGCGAAACCATCTTCCGGATCTCCAGTGCTCTGCGACTTTGGACAAAGATGATTTGCATCTTCCTCGCGCCAGCATGTCCAGTGAAACTGGAAATCCAGAGCCGCGAGTCCTCCGGATCCTGGTGTGCGCCCGTGCGCTGCCCTTGTACATGCTGCGTTCGTTGGTCGGTTTCCAGAGGGTCTTCTTAGACTTCGTTCGCTGTAAGCGCTATTCTCCATATTGCCATTCCGTACAATGCTAATGATTGAGTGCTTCGCAGGCCACCGCGTTGTCTATCAGACAGCCCACATCTTACATCGCGATCTGAGTGTGAACAATCTCATGTTCAGAGTTTCCACCATAGGCGTCGTCGGTGTCCTCAACGACTGGGATCTCAGCGAGGACATGACGAAAAGGGAGTCCGACGATTCGTCGGCCAATGCAACGGCTCGTCATCGGACAGGAACAGCCCCCTTCATGGCTCTCGAGCTATTAAAGAGGGACCCTCCCCGTCACCTCTACCGCCACGATCTCGAGTCCTTCATCAACATCCTGATCTGGTGCGCGGTCCACTTCGATTTCGATGGCACCGAGCCGAAACGGCCCGTGCCTGTAGTCGGACCATGGGTGGACGGTGATTGGCAGGACATTTGGAGACACAAGTCCCTCCTTTTCAACTCCGCATCAAATGACGAGCGGATGGCCCTATACGCAGCCGTCAGGCCCAAATTCCGGCCCATTTTGGACACATGGATCAAGCCACTGGTCAACATGCTGAAAGACGCTTATGAGGCGATGGAAAGGCATAGGCTCGAAGTGTTAGCCAGTCAGGCCAAGACCCAGGACACGCCTGAAGCGCAGACGGGGCTCGAAGACGACTACGGCGATTTGGACGTATTTGTGTTCCAGTTCGAACAAGGCGAGGGCGCGGCGGGGCGCCATCGTCCCCATCCTACCTCTAAGGTAGACAACAAGGACAACAGCGATGTCCCTGATGGTCGCAACATCCAGATTGACCCCTCAAAAGCGGAGGAGCCATGGGACGACGAGACGCTTGGGGGCCGGATTACATTCGAGAAATTTATGGAAGTAATAGGGGAAAGCCCTGAGCTGTGACGGATTTGACACCATGGACTTGATACCATGCCACCGTACGATACCACGGTAGTTTAGCATAACTATACCCATCTATCGTATATTATATTGTCCTTTCAATGCATGAGGCAAAAGACACTCCGTGTTCGGATTGCCGGACAGTTGTGCGAGTTTTCTGGGGAGGTGGCGGCGGCAGGCAGAGGCGTAGCACGACAGCCTGAGCCGAAGCAAAACACAATAGCATCTCAAACGATCCAGAGCCGCAAAGCAGCTCCATCGCGCATCACACCGAGGCATTACAACTTGTATTGAGACAAAGCATCCAGAGTCCGGTCCGTACCTACATTCTTCCGCAGCCTTCCGCCTTCTTCCGCTCAATGCGCAAGCAGCGCCTCGGCGGCTTTGCGCGCGTTCGCCTTCATGCTCTCGACCTGCAGCTCGAGATCGCGGATCAGCGCGCGCGCCTCGCGCAGCTCGCCGCTCAGCCGCGCGTTCTCCGTCTGCAGTGCCTTCGCCGCGGCGTCCTGCACCAAAACATCAGCTTACGCACGCTTGCGCATACAGGAAAGACGTACGTCGTTGGTGCTCTGCGAGCGGGCGGGCGTCTTCGCCTCGGCGGGGGAGGACGTGGGCTCCGGCAGGGGTTCGGTGGGCACTTTGGCGAGCGGCTGGGGCGCCTGGGCGGGCTCGGGCGGCGGTGCGGTCGACGACCGCGTTGGCGTGGGTGCTGTGGCAGGCGCGGCAGCGGGCGTGGGGGCAGGCACCGGCGCGGCGGAGGTGGGCGCGGCGGTGATGGTGCCGTTCTCGAGGCTGACGAGCTTAGCGGGGGCGGTTTTGCCGGAGAAGAACTCGCCGGCGGTAAGGGAGGGCTCGGCGGACGGCGCCGGAGGGAAGATGTCCGACTGGAAGGAGTCGGCCTGCACAGATGTTGAGAAAGAGCGCTCGGGATGAGGGCGAGGACGTACCTTTCGTGGGACGATGAATGCGATGGGCTCGATGCCGGAGGCGGTGATCTTGTAGGCGCGGGCGATCTCGCAGTCGGGGGTGCTGAGTGCGCGGCGGGGCAGGAAGCACATGCCACGCTGAGGGTCGCTCGACTTGTGCTCTGCCAGAGCGAAGAGGTTGTCTGCTTCGTATTCGTAATAGCGGATGTTCCCATCTCTGCACGGAGTTCAGAAGAAGCATCTCAATATAGAAAAGGGAATCTAGTTACCCTTTACCAGCTGCATGCACGCATATCAATCAGTATAGAGCATCGCGGAGTGAAATGTGTACTGACCTAAGAAGAGAATGTTGTTGTCGCTCCAGAACGGCATCATGACACCGGAGGACTGGTCAATCGTCGTGGTCTTGATGTTTCCGAGGCTACCAGCCTCCCAGATGCTGAGCTGACGATCGCTCATCTTGCTGAAGCCTGTCGTGGCAATCCTGTCCTTGTCGCCCATCCACACCACACGCGCACCTTTGATGCCGCCGTGCCCCTCAGTGATCCTGACGGCCTCGCCACCAGCACGGGCGTCAAAAATACGAATCTTGCGGTCTCTGGACGTCGTGACGAGCAGCTGCCCGGTGGTGTTGAACGTGATGCTCTGGATGGCGTCGCCGTGGCCAGAAAGCACGGACTTGGGTGCCTCTGGCGAACCGAGATCCCAGAGCTTGACTGCATGATCGCCGGCGGCGCTGGCGAGCACGTGCTGGGCGGTGGGATGCCAGAGCACCTGGCCGATCTTGCGGGGAGAAGCGTCGATGCGTAGGACGGGGTCGAAATCGCGGGGCTCCCAGCCATCCTGGCCCCAGTCCTCGAACGCGCCGGCATCGACCTTCCAGATCATGACCTTGCCGTCCTCGCCTGCGGACGCGACGGTCTCATCATTATGAGGCGACCAGTCAGTGTCCAGAACGGGTGCAGTGTGGCTGCGAGCGAGGGGGATGATGTCGGGAAGCTTGTATGGAATGGTAGACACGGCACCAAAGGGGGAGGGTGCGGGCAGAATGGCAAATGCGCCGCCGCCCGAGGCGTTCCAATTAACGCTGATGTATTTCTGGCAGAATATCAGTTTCTGTTCATTCGAGACAAAGACATCAGCGCACTCCTGATGCAGCGATGAGATTCGTGTCCCAAGCACTGTTGGATACTTTGACATTTTCCAACCCGTGCTCTTTCTTAGCTGTCTGTCCGAAGACATGACTGTGCGCGCACGATGCAAAGTATGATCATCGACAGTCAACATATCTGGGTCAACACTGCAAGACGCACCGATATTTTGATGGCCGCACAAAACGGGACATGATGAGAGCCTATCCTTTGTCCTTTGCACCGGCGAGGAAGGGTAGGTATGTGTGATGGTGGTCGTTGCAGTCGACTCGTTGTTGCGAGCACACAGCACCGTCGCCGTCGATAAGTAGAAGGTACGACCCCTGGAACCCTGTTCGCGTACGTCCTTGCGCGCCAATATTACATTTTACGACATCGCGAACATGTCTCCGTCGCCTCTCCGTCTTTCCTTTCTACCACCACAACGCGTTCAGGGCTCGTAAGACTTTGCACGGTCGGAGCTATGCCTATTCCTCGCGTGGTTTCGTTGGCTCGCGGCCAGAGCATCCTTCGTACGCGTCTTGCGCCAGTGGCAAGGCAGCCGTGGCTAGCTGCTCGTGGACTAGCAACACATGCGACGGAGGTAAGCTTCAGGAGGGTGATTGTCAAGCATTGATCGCTGATGGGCCATTTTTTAGCTCAAGCGCACGGGTCTGTATGACTTTCATGTCGAGAACAAGGCAAAGATGGTTCCATTCGCTGGATATGCCATGCCCCTCGCGTACGGTGATGTCGGCCAAGGTCCGTCATCGTCATCTACTTCGCTTCCCACCCCAGCTTCCTTACAATAATGTTGGCTCTCAAGTTGCGAGCCATAACCATGTCCGGAACTCCGTCGGCTTGTTTGACGTCGGACACATGGTCCAAAGCAAGTCAGTATCTGGGAGACAGACGTTTCTCATGCCTCAATGTTAACATTTCTTAGTCTCCGCGGAAAGACCGCAACTGCGTTCCTTGAATGGCTCACCCCATCGTCCCTGTCGACCCTTGAGCCATACTCTTCGACGCTCTCCGTTCTTCTCAACGAAAAAGGCGGTATCATCGACGACACCATCATCACGAAGCATGCAGAAGACGCGTTCTACGTCGTAACTAATGCAGGAAGGCGCGATAGAGACCTTTCGTGGTTCAAGGAGAAGCTTGACGAATGGAACGCCAGCGACCGGTCCAGCGCAGGAAAGGTCGAGCACGAAGTCTTGGAGAACTGGGGTCTGCTGGCCTTGCAGGGTAAATATCTTCGGGGACCTCAGTACACTTGCCGTTTGACTGATGGTTAGCATTCGGTAGGGCCTGAAGCGGCAGTCTACCTCCAGGGCTTGACTTCGTTCGATCTGAGCGGGTTGACCTTCGGCAAGTCTGCATTCGTTCCCATCGAGAGCTTCAACCTTCATGTCGCCCGCGGCGGCTACACCGGCGAGGACGGTTTCGAGGTACATGAAGCTGTGCCTCTTCACTCATACAGTGGCTTACCCATTTCCAAATCCCGTAGATCTCCATCCCCCCAGCACACACCGTTGAGGTGGCCGAGCTGCTCTCCAAGTCGCCCGTCCAGCTGACCGGTCTCGGGGCGCGCGACAGCCTCCGCCTCGAGGCCGGCATGTGCCTCTACGGCGAAGACCTCGACGAGGATACGACGCCCGTCGAAGGCGCGCTCTCCTGGGTCATCGGTGCGCTTGCTCTTCCTTACCTTTGCGCCTGCTAAACGTACACCCCAGGGAAGGACAGGCGGGAAAGGGCCGACTTCATCGGCGCCGAGGGCGTCTTGAAGCACCTGAAGGACGGCCCGCCTAGACGCCGCGTCGGTCTGATCGTCGAGGGCGCACCTGCGCGCCGTACGTCAGACGCGCACCATACCCACATGTATCTCACTCATACCCCACACAGACGGTGCTAAAATCCTCGCGCCCTCCACATCGGACGTGATCGGTGCGCTTCCCATCCTGTGCATCAGAGTCTGACACTGATGGACCCGGTCTCAGGCCAAGTGACCTCTGGCATCCCGTCGCCGACGCTGGGCAAGAATATCGCGATGGGCTACGTCCAGAACGGGTGGCACAAGAAGGGCACGGAGGTCGCCGTCGAGGTGCGCGGGAAGGCGCGCCCCGCCGTGCTCACGCCCATGCCGTTCATCAAGCCGCGGTATTGGCGCGGCTGACGATGCTCGCACTTTTGTGTATCAGGTGAGCGGTGGCGTTTCTTGGTAGCAGTGATAGCGTTCGGAGTTGATGCTCGGTGCAAATTTAAGTAGTTCAACACTTACTTACGGGGGACGTCCATAATACCAAATCTAATATAGGTGAATCTAGTGAATGTGTATGCGAAGCGTACCTTGGCGTGACCAGCTTCCGATGACCTTCTCAATGATTTATGCGCCGGGAACGGGCCAATATGTGGACTTTGCGTATCTTGGTTGCACACTCCGGGTACAATTGTGTACGGGGACGTTTCATCGTTGCGATTATGTTTACTGTGTATAGCTTGTCCTGGCCTCGTCAGAGCTGTCAGGAGGATAGAGGACATCATATCCATCTTATGTCGACCTTTCATAGTCACCACGCTACTCTGTACGGACAACAAAAATAGATGAAAAAAGCTCGAAAACATAGTTTATGGCCAACGTGGGGATCGAACCCAAGACCTTCGCGTTATTAGCACGACGCTCTAACCAGCTGAGCTAGTCGGCCACATAATACTTAATTGAAGCTTATATTTATCATCTCGTTATCTCACGACTGTTGGACTGGTGTTACTGCCTGAAGATCTATGTAGTAAGTTACATGCGTCGCTGGTATACATCCTTAAGTACATTCGTGTAGGCAATGAATAAATATGGGGGTATCACAAGCCCGGGATGACCGGGCTTTTTCCAACGATCTTCATAAAGTTCTCAAACGTGAGCCGGCCCCCAAGTGTCTCGTAATCCCATGGCACCTCATCTTCCTCCGAGTCGGCGAAGGTGCGTTCTTCTTCGTATTCCTCCTCCTCTTCCACATCTCTCTCTGGATCTTCGGCAGCTATATACGAGTATTGCTTCTTGGGCTTGTCAGGCTGGTCCACGTTAGGAACGTCATCTTCCTCTTCTTTGATTAATTCACGGCGCTCCTGAACTGCGAGTTCCCCATACGCGTCGCTCAGCATGCCTACGAGGGGGATAATCCAAGGCTTGAGGAGTGGCTTAAAGGCCGGCTTGATCGCCTTATAGACCGTCTTCTTCGCTTGTTCAGGGCTCCCCACGAAAGCCCTCTTGTGAGCGTAGATCTGTTGCCAACTTCCCTGGGACCATTGGCGGACAGCAGGATCCACCTGATCGTCGTGGCCGTCGAGATCTAGATGGACAGCGCACCAAATGAGGATATAAACGAATGACTCCAAGTCATGTCGATAGAGGTGCCGGGGAGGGTTTTCGAGGAGCAGCTCTAAGGCCATGAAGGGCGCCGTCCCTGTCCGATGACGAGCCGTCGCTTGCGCATCGGATTGATTTTTACCGCCCGGCCGCATCAAATTCTGGCCCAAGTCCCAGTCGTTAAGGACGCCATACGGCAGCTGCCGACTGGTCAAGCTGAACATGAGGTTGTTGAAGCTGAGATCTCTATGGATGACGTGCGCCGTTTGATAAACGACGCGGTGGCCTATAATTTCACACGTCAGTTTGATCTTGCGTGCTCAACTCAGATAAAGAACACTTACAGCGAATGAGATCCACGAAAACCTTTTTGAAGTCGTCCAATGAATTCAGTTCGGATAAGGGGAGCACGCGAGTGAAAACCAGAACTCGCAGTACACGCCCTTCGGGAGTTCCTGCGAATCTCTGTAGATGAGAGCGTGGAAGAGATAGGGCTGCCTCGTCCAGAGTGACCGAACACTGAAGATCGGGGAGATGGCGTCGCCATCTAGGCGGGATCTTTGACTTGACAACGCGTATGAGAGAATCTTCGGCCACACGCGTAGCGACAGGCCAGCTGAGCTTCGCAATAAGGTCCTTGCTCGTGAAGAACTTGGCAGGTAGACCTGCTTTCTCTTCGTCCGGGGGCTCCACGCGCAAGACAACCGTCCCGCGTCCTACAATGCCACATTGCACATATAGCGCTTTCTCCAGCACACGAAGTGAAATGGCGTTGGGTATCTTGTCACCTTGACGGTCCTGAACCTCGCCAGCGGGGAGAACGAGGTCCGCTCCTTCTACGGTTGCGAGCGCAGGCGTGGGGGAAGGATGGCGGAGCAACGGCTCATAACCGAAATGATGACGATCACAGAGGGAAAGGGAAACAGCAACGAGGAGTAATTTCTTCGGGTCCGGCTTTATTCCCTTTAAAGTATAGTTGAATTCTGCAGTTTTGAGGACTCCAATTCGATCGAAGTACCAGAGGGAGATAAAACGCCCCCTGATGTATATCGCCGTCGCGTAACGTCGGTTGCCTACTTGTGACAAGAGCTCTAGCGCATATGAGCCCAGCTGGAGCTCATTCTGCTTGAGCTGGATCCCAGCAGGACCAGGGTTCGGATCAATGGCATTTCTGACTTCCTCTGCAGCTCCGGAAGACAAGACATCGGGAATCGGCTCCAACGAGGACTCGCTCGCCTTCCGGGCCTTGTTTGCTAGAGCGGTATCGGAGATGATCTTCCGCTTGCTTCCGGTCGATGCGTGGTAATGCTCGTCAAGGGCGGGAGGATTTCGATCAGTGGAAGTGGGGGAGTACACAGGCGGCGGATAATAATGCCTTGCCGAGGCTTGATTGTCTTTGCTACGAAGCGTTTGACATTTTGCGGACGACTTGGCAGCGGCTGCGCGCTTTGCTGTTCTGTGACTCGGCATGGAAGTGCAGCCTTGGGGCCGAGCTTTGGCACTAGACCCAGTCTTCACTTTACCCTCAAAGCATAGATGAATGCCTAGAGTCGTCGCAGGCCCTGACTCCTGCAGACGTGCAGCGGCGTCTCTATCGACGCCCATGATGTCGGGTTGAACGAAGTTTCGTCCGGCGGTCTTCACCTGCGTCGAGCCCATTGGGAGAAATTCGATAGCCGCCTTGGCTTCGATCTTCAAGTTGGTCTTCGCTTGCTGATATGCATCCTGGAAAATGTCGCATACATGACGATACATATGGATCTCGCCACGTTTCTGATCGAAGATCTCTTCGAGTGCGTCGAGTGTTTTGCGCGATGGGAGATACGCCCACTCTTCTAGCTTCAGATCAGCGACTTTGAATCCCCAGACTGCTTCAACGAATTCTTCGACGTCGACGGAGTCCTGGATGTTGCCCATGGCGTCTGTGCGGATGAGAGGTCTGATGTCTGCCTGTAGCGTTTTCCCACTGTAGGCGATCGAGCTGAGTCCTGGTTTAAGTGGCGTACTGCCTGGGAAAGATGGTCGTCATCAGCGAGGGTCAAAGAACTTCAAAGTCTTGACATACCGGCAAACTCTAGTTTGGTTTGCTGAAGAGTCGTACGTCTGGGAGGGGTGATCGGAACGTCAACGTGATTTGGTACGGTTCCAGGTCCTGCATCATTATCAGCCATGGTGCCAGTGGATAAAGATGAGAACGGCGATAGAGAAGGATACTTACCTGATGAGCTGGACTTGTCTTATAGGAAGTTCAACTGTGGATGTTGTGGACGGGAGCGTTGAAGACAATGGACGAGCGGCACGAGGTTGCAGGCCACCAAGAATAATTGAATCCCCGCGACGCTGATACATCACGTGATCGCGTCTTTATTCTCTCCGAGTTCAAGACCTTCAAGTTGCCTGGCCCTCAGCTCCGCCGCGTCGCATCACTGCATGTTCACAATCTTCGACTTCGTTCCTCTTTTTCTCCGAGCAGGTGCGCGATATGTAATGAGGCAATGGCCCACATTGCCACCCCGATCTCATCCAATAAGAAATCGTGACCTGGCTTTGTCCAACCTCGTGGCTCTTGCACGGCTGAGGCATAGAGAGATCTGGAGATCCTGGTCGTAACTGTAAGTTATCTATGCATTTTGTCGATGAAATCAAAGCAAATCGCATTGATACGAAACGCATGCTTACAGTGACCTGCTGAGACATATCTGCCGTAGAGTTGTCTGAGATAGCTCAACAATACCCGAAGATAGTCCCAAGGCTCCCTCACTTAGCGCGCAAGAGGCGGATCATCCACAAGCTCTCATATTATGCTATCGCAATAGGACTCTTCGCTCTGACGTCTTTTGATGCGCTGATGAAAAACTCAACGCGCTTTGATTTTTTTGTTGCCACGGACCATCGTGTCTTTGTGCAAGTTCAAAGCAACACATGCCGAGGTAGGGAACAATTCCACCGAATCACCGGTGAACGTGCGGGTTTAAAAGGGACGAAGGGGCGAGACTGATATCAAGTATCCTGTCTCTTCGTCACCTTCGTTCAGCCTGCTTTAGAATGCCTGAAAAATGCTGCCAGCAATGCTCCGCGCTCCCTGCACAAGGCAACCCATTGCGTGCGTGTGCACGCTGCAAGACAGCCTTCTACTGTGTGCGTACCCTATACATACTCATTAGCCGCGCTCTTAACATCCCTCACAGGACCCTGCATGCCAGAAGCAGCACTGGAAGACCCACAAGCCCTTCTGTCACCCTCTGCTCTCCGCGCCCAGCGGAAAGTCACCCGATCTCATCCAATGCAGCCCCGTCGAGCCTCTCACCTTCACCCCACGCGACGCCGACTCGCCCCTCACTCCGGCTCAAGGCCCGTGCCCGCTCATGCTTCATCCCACGCTCTTAACCACCATCCCCCCGAAGTATGATGATCCCGCGCGGTGCGCCCCCGGTGGCTACACTGCGTGCGCCATCCCAGCAGGCATGAAGTTTCCCATCCTCACGCAACCCGGCTTCCCGCGCCCCGTCCCCGAGCCACGCACGCCTGCGCTGCGCGTCGCGCCGGTCGAAGGGAAGCGCCTGGGGCTGTTCGCGACGCGGGACATCGACGCAGGCGAAATCGTTTTTGCGGAGCGCGCGCTGCTGATCGTGTCGAGTGCGGAGTGGTGCATGACGTTTGCAGGCAACGAGAGGGGAGCCAAGTTTCAGGCGCATGCGATCAGGGATAAGGAAGCAGTGATGAAGGCGCTGGTGAAGACTTTGCCGCACGAGAAGGTGTGTGTGCTGTCGCTCTACTTGAATACTAGATGGGTCTTGACGGTTGAAACAGAGAGCGACCTACCGCGCGATGCCGAACGTGCACCCGCGCGACGAGTGTGGCCCGCTATGGGGTATTGCGCGGACGAATGGATCTAGTATTATGCCGTTACTACTGGCAATGGTCGTTCCTGGCATGGTAGAACACGAGGCGTTGAAGTTCCTCGGGGTATGCGAGACGCTCTCGCATGTCAATCATAGGTATGTATGTTTACTCCCATGCATTTGATTCACCGCCACCGACCACCCCGCAGCTGCCGCCCGAATGCAGCGATGTACTTCGATCTTCCGTCATTCGCTTTCACGCTCCATGCCGTGCGGTCTATCCCGGCCGACACGGAGATCACACGCGGCTACACCGGTCTCCTTCAGCCTACAGCCGAGCGCCAGGCTGTACTTGCGGACTTCCGCTTCCAATGCACCTGCGCCGCGTGTGTAGACTCTGAGACCAGCGACCGGCGGCGCCGCGAAGTTGCAGCAATTCCAGCGATGGAACAGGCCGCGATGTTCCCGTGGCTGCTCAAGAAAGACAACCTTCCGGACGACTACCTCATCAAGCCGAGCCTCCGCGCGCTGGAGCTCCTCCGGCAAGAGGGCGCGGAGGCATCAAAGGCCCACACTATGCACTTGAGCCAGCTGTGCTTGGCATACGCCGCGCTCGGTGACCGCGAGCGGTACCTAGATGCACGCAAGCGTTCGGTGGGGTCGGTGCAGGGTGTAACGCCCATCAAGATTGAGGGGTTCCGCGATACGGCGCCTGCGGAGCCGGAGAGGCATCCGTTTTGGCGGGTACGCGTGCAGGGCGGCCCACGCACTATGAAGGACTTGCAGGCGATGTTGAGGTCGGACCAGGTCGCTGATTGGTAGTAAGTGAATAAAGAAGAAATCTGCCGTATGTCTAGGCATGTACTGTACTGTCTATCGAATGTAGTGACCAGATGAATGCCATCTTAGTCTCTGCGAGGGGAATGAATGTGAAGAACGTATGCGTTGAATGCCGGATTTCCGTTTTGTATTTCCTCATGGTAAATCACTAACATCTTCGGACAATTCTCGAATAATACAATGAATGTCATTGTATCCATGATATGCGTATGTGATGCCGCAGCGGCAGAGGATTCTTCAATATACAACCTATGCGACATGCACTTTAGGTAATCCTTTAAAACACCAACGTTCGAAAATATAGAACGAAGTCAGAGCGGGGCATCAAGCTCAAGCATCGAATGTCGAGCACGTGCAAAAAGATGACCACCGCAGGACTCGAACCTGCAGCCTTTTGGTATATCGGCAATCGAAGCCAAATGCGCTAGCCATTGCGCCAGGTAGCCATATTATAATCTGAAAGTTTATATCTTATGACATTGTACGACGCAACATGTGCACCTACCGGGCCGTCTTGACTCGAACTAGCACTCAGCAGTCTCAGAGTCTGCGTCTGCTTCATTCTAGTCCTTTGCGAAGTGTTAGGGTCGAACCGTAGGGTCCCGTTCGGCGTTAACACGGTGCACGTGCAGCACTGCCACACGGTCAACGAGACGCGTCCGACGCGTCGCGGCGACTTCAGCCTGCATCAACCAACTCGTTCATGAGTGCAACTGCTCGTCCAGCCTCTGCTGGCAACGACAGCAACTTCCTCGCACAATCAGGATTGGACATAGCTCGAAGACTGCACAGAGACAGGGTTCCCTTCGACATACATGACTGTCAGCTAGAAGGAGCTTGTGCCGCCATGAGCGGCAAGGATTTTCTCGGGTGCATACCTACAGGAGGAGGCAAGATGGTGCTCTTGTTTCTACCAATTCTCCTTATAGATTCTATTCAAAGGACTCAACACTTCCTCAGTCCCTGAAGAAAAAATTCCCGGGATAAAGCAGGGGAAAATGGTGTGGAATATTGCATTTGAGGTCTAGATTGGCCTCTAGTGTCGAAATTAAGGGAACTCGAGCGTAAACTAGACGAATGAGCATTAGGAGGAGTTTTTCACCCATTTTTTTGGTGCATCAAGTCGCCGTTGTGACTCTCAGTAAATAGATGACTAACATAGATTACAGTATACGGAAAATGCCGAACGTTGATGCCTGAACCGGACCCTACGGTCAGGGTGGCGCGTTTGATAGCAGACCTTAATTAGAGAGATCGACTCATCATCTCTCTTCTTCAAGGTCTGCCTGTGGGAGACTACTTCATTCTTGATTCACACCGCTTGCAGGATTACTACAAGGCAAGCTCACACCCTCTCACCGCCATTGATGTCTCGTTTGTAAGCCGCGAACACGGAGCTCTAAGCTACAACTCAAACAGCTCAGCAGTCTGAGGGAGATCGGGGATATGAGCAAGTGTTGCTCCGTGAGTTCGTATACCACACAGATCGTGCAACCTCTTAATCTCGCAAACCCCGATTGCTGACACATTGCTTCGATGTAGTGTATTGCTCGGACATTGAATGGCATCTTGCATTGAAAGATCTGCCCTTTGGAGGTAAGTTGTGCGCTTATTTTGCACTCGAACGATGCTCCAATCCTTCCCCTCGCGCCTGGGGTCTACCATATCTCCACGATGGTGCATACGACGTACTCCAGCACAGACGATCGGCAAGGCGAGGTAGTATTTTTGGCGCAGTTAGTACAAGTCTTCGGCTCGGGCTTCATGTTTCTTGTCATATGTGCTTCACGAGAAACCGGATGCTCAATCTTCTTTTCCTTGCTTTTGATCCTACAGGATGCGTGAATTGGTGTCAAGAATTTTGTGAGACGGTGAATGGTGAGAATACTTGATTTTTTTGTGTCATGGTTCTGGCTTCGCCTCTAGGATTGGTTTCTGTACATCTTCGCAAAGCGTGTTTTGCGTCGCTTTGTGATATTTACCCCATTTTGCCTCGTTCTCGCCTCCTTTGTTCATCGGTCGCGTGCGTCCATTGTCGAGGTGTCACAGCCACGGTCACAGAAATTTGCATCTACGTCTCTACTCGACAACCCCTCTGAGGCTCACATAGAACAGGCCAAAAGCCCAATCTCTCACTCTAATTCTTCTTGTACTACCCCAGCACCTCCCATTCGATCTGTCGCATCATGGTTCTTAAGGCGGAACAGCTAATTGAACGCCGGAAACGCAAGCGACAGTCAGAATCAGCGTACACGCTCGTTCACCGCTCGCTTCATCACGCAGATGGTATATTTATTTCATTTCCGCCGTTTTGTGATGTCTGGTTGATCCTTTCGCAGGGACCGTACACTTGAAGTCATATCGGCAACTCCCTCAGGTGAACACCTCGATGGGGCGTAACGTGCTTGACCTTGCAGAGATCCCTATATCTTTGTTACGCGCCTCCAATGTAGCGCAGCGCAACCTAGTGAAACATACCCGTCCGCAATATCTGCGGGATGTGTCGTCTCTCGAGGAATTCAGGTCCATTTTCATCCAGGCACTACGCTGTACGTCGTTTGCCACTCTTCAAATGTCGCTCGCTTGACCGTCTCAATTGATCGTTTGCGTCTAGGCCACAGACTTGTTTACATGAAAACCGGAGATCTGCATGGCAATCTGAGCCCAAACAAAATTACGTTCACGCGCGATGGCGACGGCGCTCCTGTGGGCTGTCTAGACGACTGGGATCCAGCGAAGCCCGCCCTCGTGGACGAGACATCGACAGCGTTCGCCACCGGCCATCATGCAGGAGAAGCCCCCTTTATGGCTATTGATCTCCTTCGCGACAAGCCTCCCACCCACCTCTATCGCCATGATCTCGAATCATCTCTATATATTCTGATCTGGTGCGCCCTGCACCTCAACCTGAATGGCCCTGAAGTGCCAAGCATCAATGAAACTTTGGTGGGTTGGGCTAATGGCACTTGGACCACCATCAGAAGCCAGAAAGACCAACTTTTCAGCAGCGATTATGCGTTGTACAGAAAATCGATCAACGACGCGATCACCCCAGCCTTCCGTCCTTTGGAGAGATGGATCCGAGGCCTCATCTTCATGTTTGATGACGGTTACAAGGCTCGAATGACCCGGAGCGAGAAACTTCAACGCTTGGAGTACGCTGATGAGCAGGAGACCCCCGATGCCTGGAACGAAGATACCATGAACGGAAACATAACCTATGAGAAGTTCATGGCTGCAATTGGCGAAAGCCCACATCTCGATATTTAGGATCGCCCCGCATCCGTTGCCATCGAACAGCAACCATTGTGATTGATGAGTGGGAATGTCGTCACGTATACTATGTCACCAGTGTGAGTTGTGGATACCATCGACTCCAGTATATAATACCTGTGCTCTGATTTAAACGGAGGCTGTCTATCCTTCATCGCTTCCGCGTCGAAAGGAAAAGTCAATGATGTGTAGTTCGCTGCCATACTTACCTCTAAGTGATCCGTCAAGGACACGGGTCTTGATGATAAACTGAAGATATCCGTCGCACGGGTTTGATTCTCGCGGACGCATCCGTATACCTCGCTTGCGTGATGCTGCTGGACATGCCTTCGCCAAATGCCAGTTGGACAGAAGGCCCGTCGGAGCAGCGCCAACCGACCGCGTGAATAGGATGATGTTCAAATTCTGGTTCTGGCGCAGGCCTTCCTCCTCAACGTAGACGGCTCTGTGGCCTAAAGCGTTGATCAGATCGACGATGGGTGAGGGATAAATATTAGAATAACGACTTCTCCGTCCATGGGCTTTCAAACGAGCCATTCGCACAAGGGGCCACGCAGAATTCGAGAAAGCGGACTGGCGTGGTTTTGTCGCCGCTTTGAGCAATGAGCTGAGCATTGCGGCTGAACGCAAGAGCGGGGATTTCGTTGCTGTGAGACAATGACTATTGCGTGGCTACAGCATTGATCTGGCTGAAAACACGCATAGATATTTCTTTATGAGCCGCGCTTTGTTGAACCGTGGCAACATCACGCTAAAGCCACGATTCGACTCGACAGCAGCGAGTCGTGGGCTTCAATGTTCTGCTGTTGCTGACAGGGTAGGGACTTGGAAGATATCGGCGACGTGCATGCCACTTGGCGTACGAAGATCTACAGGATTATGCCTAAGTATCAATAATATATATACTTGATCAAGAATGTGCACAGTCTTAATTATATTTGTTGTGATGGCTGGAAAGTTGGAGGAGCAAAGCGAAAGACGCGTCGCGTTGATTGTCGACGCGGTCACATGACGGTACCCGGAGCGTGGGCTCCACGAAGCGCCTTTGTTCTTGCCTCAATTTCAACTTGATTTCAACCTCAGCTTCACGCGACTACCTCATGGTCGGCTATCCCATTGTCCTCGTTCATATTTGTCCTCACCCACAACCGAGAAAATCAACATCTCCGACGATATATAAGCCTGCCCCCGCTTAGTCGAAGGTAAGACCCAGTCTCCTGTCATTCCCCCATTACTGATACCAAACATGCCATCTAAAGCACGCAAATCAACTTCTAGACGATCCAAGCCTTCGAGGTCGTCGAAATCATCCAAAGAACCTAAAGCACCCGAGGACTCTTCTAAGACTCGCATTGTGCCCCTTCCCCGCTTTGGCCCACCCGTCTCATCCCATAGCACATCCCAAACTACTATAGGTGAGTCCATTCGCCGTAAGTCATCGATTTCGTATTGATGGCGGTCTAGGGTCTACGCCCTTGAAATCGAGTCTCAGTTCCACAATCGCCCCCAAGTTCATCAAGGAGGTCGTCGACCCACAGCTGAAGGACGACATCAACCGCAACATGCAGGGCAACGTCGACGTGGTCGATTTCGTCAAGTCCGTCTGGGGCTTCGACCCCGAAGAACTCCAGTGGGGAAAATCGTGGACCTTTACGCCGTCTGCACCACTGGCGAAGGAGTACTGGGCGAAAGGCATGGAGCCTATTCGTTACCTCCCATTCTGCGCGATGGTCGACGATGCTTTCGAGCAATGGTGCAAAGGTGTTTCCATCAAGCCGGAGCAGCGCCGCACTGTCCATCTTACCCCCAACCGAACTCGCACGACGATTCATGGTTATCATGGCTTCGCTGGCACCAAGGCCAACGAGCGCGATCCGGACATCTATGCTGAGGTAAAGGAGGGGCCTGCTGCTGAGAAGGCTGACCGCTGGACGTGGATTGGTATTCCATGGGCCGGGGAATTCAAGAAGGACTACAAGAAGCCCGGTGGCGATCAAGTTCAGGACGACGACGGTCGTCAGCATTCCGTGACAGTATCGTCGTCGACTTCGACTGCTCCCATCCTTTCTGTCAATTCTTCCGAACCAGGGCGCGGTTTGAAGAGGAAACCTGAGCGGAGTGATGGATCCAACAAGGCCCCGAGGAGGGACTACGGCTCTCACCCCTCGACGATCGTTGAAGATTCAACTGACGACGATGTGTTTACAAGTGTCCCCTCGCCTCACCCCTCCATGACACTGATGAACGCCGCGTGTCCACCAAAGGTTACGAATGAACAGGTGCAGCTCGCCGGTTATGCGAACGAAATGTTTGCGTCGGTCGGCAATCGACGCTACGTCTCCGGCATCTTCGTCAAGGAAGACATGGCCTCTCTCTGGTACTACGATCGGATCGGCATTGTTCGCACGAAGGACTTCAGCATTTTCCGGGACCCCTACCTTTTTGTTCTCGTCGCAGTCGCCGTTTCTGTATGCGACCGCAAGCACTTCGGATACGAGCCGCTTCTCACTCCGGAGCATCACGTTGTCAACCCATCTACCGTGGACAACAGCGTCCTCCGCCTTTCGCCCAAACACACCGTAGACGGCAAAGGCGTCCCGGTCCAGGACCCCATTTCGTTTCAGGTGCAAGGCAAGGCGCTCTACGTTCAATACGGAATTGTCGGCCGAGGCACGGTTGTCTACTCTGTTAAGCCAAAGGAGACGGGCGGCTTGACATTCCCAGAGGGCAAGCTTATTGCGAAGCTGAGCTGGCCGGTGAAGACCCGCGTCGCGGAGGACTCCCTCATCCGCGACATCCGCTCGAATATCCCTTCGGTGTGGGCGAAGCATATCCCGGAGCTTTTCTGTTCGATGACACTCGACGAAGACGCATTGTCTCTCCCGCGCAGTCTTATGGATTCCCTAGACGGGAGCCCCGAGGAGCGCGTCCTCCGCCTGCTAATAGCCCGTCATGCGCACGCGCTGAAGGACGTCAAGTCTATCGAGGAGTTTAAGGCCATTTTCATTCGGCTTGTACGATGTGAGCGTTCCGGTCTTTCTCCTTACTGTTTATCTGACTGTCTCGTTTCCAGGCCACCGAGTCGTATATGTGAAAGCAAAGGTGCTTCACAGGGATTTGAGCGTGGGCAATCTCATGTTCCTCCGCGAAGACGACAAGGATCCCTTGGCGCTCTTGAACGACTGGGACCTAGGAAAGCCGCTTCCCGCGGACGAGAAGTCCGAAACGCCTTCCGCTCGTCATCGTACTGGCACCGCTCCCTTCATGGCCATCGAACTTCTTCGTGACGATCCTCCTCCCCACCTTTATCGCCATGACCTTGAATCCTTCCTGTATATCCTGATCTGGTGCGCCGTTCACTTCCACCTGAACGGTTTCGAAGAGCGACACCTCAACAAGGCTCTGAAGAACTGGACGCACGATACTTGGGACTCCATCCGAAGGGCGAAAGGAGAGCTTTTCTCTACCGAGTCGGCGAAATATCGACTCAGAATATTGGAAGGGATCACACCGGCTTTTCGCCCCATGCAGAAATGGCTTGTGGGACTAATCCGCATGTTTGATGCCGGTCATCAGGCCAGGAAGAAACGAGACGACAACCTCGCATTCATGCAGTGGGGAGAAGAGGTAGAGGAGCTTGAGGCTTGGGACGAAGAAACCGCGGGTGGCCATATACCCTACGAGAAGTTCATGGCTGCGATTGGTGAGGACCCACACATCGCCGAGCTCGACGGTTAGGTACCTGGTCCGGATTCATCGCGATGGAACAGCAGTCGCTATGACCTTTGAATTGTCCTATCGCCCCGTATAGGCCCACTATGATTTATGGATACTTGAATTTGTCTCGAATATATGACCTATATGATGCATTGACGTTTCCCAGATTTTCCGTCGAAAAAAGTTTCCGCCAGCGCCTCGCTTGGTGACGCTCAGAGGTAACGCATCACACGCGTGACACGCGTTGCAACCGAAGTGACTTCCAAGTTTCTGCTTCCTTTCTTGCAAGTTGCGGTGAGCAATGCGGTCAAGCTTTCCAGTCAAGCATTGACGTCAGTACTAGGCATGATACATGCAGTTTAAACCACTTCCTTACAACTAAATGTTCATTTTCAGGCTGGATCTCTCTTCGATATGTCCCATCACCCTTCATCAGCAACTTGCGCCCCATCGGGGGCGCCGTCCGGGCATCTGCGTCACGGGCGGGGGTGTCGATGTACGATTCACGCCACTGCAGTCAAATCAGGCGCAGCCTCGCCATGTCTAGCACACATGCGCGCGCCAGTGTTGGACATGACTGCATACGGTGCAGTGACGATGCGCATCTCCGCTTGTGCGCTGACACGACATAGGATCGAAATCTGGTAGCCAAGGGTACTTACCTCACTCCTTGTCACACTCACTAATATTCGTCAGGTGAGCTCCAATTAGACGATGACTTTCCATCCAGTCAATGAATTGCTAACGTCGCCGCAGACCTGATCTGCGCGGCACATCAGGCCAACATCAGGCGACATTTATTCGCAGTTGCTGCAGGGTCTGCCGGGTGCTTGATCGGTGGCGTGTCGCAAAATAACAACTATCAACCTCATTCAGCACCCTTCCGGATCGAGATGAAGGGAATTTTAATGGTAATCTTCGATACGTCGTGGTTCGAAGTCGGCCAACGGGCGCGCTCACGCTGCGTAGGTAGTCACACTGCGACAGAGAAGGTATTGGTCCCTAGGGTCGACGTTCCTAACAGACGAGGGTGACCACTGTCCCCTCATAATGGTGGCTAATTCGCAGAGCTAATGATCTCAACTCGTGACAGCGCTACATAGCAACATAGATTCAAAAAAATGAGATCTCAGCTAGCACAGACAAATTCCGTTGAGTCTAAGTATGTTGAGAAATGATACGACCCATGCGATGAATCCTAGGCAATTAAAATGGCGAGTAGTTTCTTTTTTTTCAAACATTCAGCCGTCGCGTACGGTATTGACTGTCCATGCGGCACGGTCACAGCCACAGAAGTCCGCTTTTGTCTCTTTCGAGTCTTCTTATAAAGCCAACTTGAGGACTCACCAACACTCCCCCTGTATCCTCCTGATCATTGTTCTGCTTCTACGTCATGGCCATTCAGCCTCAACAAGTGCAGCGGAAACGCAAGTGCCAATCGGACCCAGCATACACACTTGTGCGGCGCTCGCTGTGCTGCGCAGGTGGTGCGTTTTGGTTCCAAGATAAAGTTTTGTGGTGGCTGACAAACCGCCTCGCAGGGACGATACACTTGAAATCTTATCGCGAGACCGCTCAGACAAACACTGCCGACGTGTTGAACTTTCCAGTGATGTCCATTCCAGCCACACGTTCCCTCGACGATGGGTCCAATAAAGCACGGCGCAACCTCGCAGGGCCGATCCGTATGCAGTACTTGCGGGATGCCTCGTGTCTCGAGGAGTTCAAGTCCGTTTTCACCCAGGCCATCCGTAGTATGTCCTTCGCCACTCTCCAGACACAACTCGCCGAGCATTTCTTTGCCCATAGGCCACAGAACTGTTTACATGAAGACGGGGAATCTGCATAGGAATTTGAGCCCGAACAAAATTATGTTCACGCGCAACGACCGCGGTGCCCCACTCGGCTTCCTGCAAGACTGGGACGGCTTCCTGCAAGACTGGGATCAAGCGAAGTTCATCCCTGCAGACCAGCCATCGCTATCGCCATCGCGTTCCTCTCGTCATCGTACGGGGGCAACTCCCTTCCTGGCCTTTGAACTTCTTCGTGAAGAGTCTCCTCTCCACCTCTATCGCCACGATCTCGAGTCATATATGTATATTCTCATCTGGTGCGCCCTCCACTTCAATCTCAACGGCTCTGAAGTGCCAGGAGTCAGCGTGGCTGTGGAGCGTTGGACATATGGCAGTTGGGAAGCCATACATGATGCCAAGTCAGCAGTCATCTCAAATGCAGGAGACCGCCAAGAGAAAATTCTGAGTAAAATCACGCCGGCCTTCCGTCCACTGGAGCATTGGATTGAAGGACTATTTGACATGTTCGAAGAGGGTGATAGAGCTGTAAAGGACCGGAACAAGAGGCTTCGTCGGGGTCAAGTGGACGCTGCCGGCGCTTGGAACGAAGAAACGGCGGGGGGACTCGTAACCTACGAGAAGTTCATGGCTGTAATTGGCGAAGGCCCAGACCTCGATTTCTAGGATCGCCCCGCATCCGTCGCTATCGAACGGCGACCATTGTGATTGATGAGTAGGGATGTCGTCACTTATACTACACGACTGATATGATTTATGGATACCGTCGACTCCAATACATAATATCTATACTCTGACACAAACGGAGACTCCGTCCTTTACCGCTTCCACGCGGAAAGGTAAGTCCATAGAGTAGTAGTTAGCAGCAATACTTACTTTTATGTGATCCATCGAGGACACGGCTCTTGATAATGGTCTGAGGATATCCGTCGTACAGATCTGTTCCTCGCAGACGCATCCGTATACCTGGCATGCGCGATTCTGCTGGGCCCGCCTTCACCAACTTATAGTCGGACAGAAGGCTCGTCGGGGCAACGTCAACGTACCGCATGAAGAGGATGATCTTCATGTTCTGATCCTTGTGCAGGCTTTCCGTCACGACGTAGACGGCTCTATGACCTGAAGCTCTGTGGCTTGAAGCATTGATCAGATCGACGACGTATGGAAAATAAATAACGACTTCTTCGTCCACGGTCTTTTGATCGAACCGTTCCTGGAACAAAGTCAGTCAATATTCCATGAATTGAGAGCTCACAGCTTCGGATACAGGAGCGGACTTCTGCAAATTGTGGGAGCCATGCAGAATCCGAAAAAGAGGTCTGGCGTGGATTTGAACAATGAGCCGGGATTCGTGGCTGAACGCAAAAGCGGAGCCTCAGGTCTCATTGTTGCGAATAATGACTATCCCGTGGCTACAGCACTGATCTTGCCGAAACACGCGCAATTCCTCTTTATGACCCGCGCTTTGTTGACTCGCGGCACTGCTTACCACGCTAAAGCTACACGCCAACAGCGAGTCGCGGGCTTCTGTCACTGACGAGCGCCGAGGGGGAGGAAGATATCGGTGACATGCGTGCCACCTGGCGTGCGAAGATCTACAGGACTACTCATCAGCATCAGCAATCGACTTATTTAATCAAGAATGCCACTCCTCATTCGATTTGTCCTGATTACTGGAAAGTTGGGAGAGCAAAGCAAAAGTCCGAGTCGCGTTGGGACTCGGGAGGACCGTCGACACGGTCACATGACGTGACCCGAAGCGTGGGCTCCACGAAGCGCCTTTGTTCTTGCCTCAATATCAACTTGATTTCAACCTCAACTTCATGTGGCTACCGCATGGTCGACAATCCCATTGTTCTCATTCATATTTGTTGTCAACCACAACCCACCGAGTCCACCTTTTCCAAGATATATAAGCCCTCCTGCCCGCCCTTGGTTGAAGGTAAGCACTGTCTTCTCCCTGCGTCGCCCTTTCCCATTACTGATCTGCACCATGGCCCCTAAGAAAAACACTACTTCAACCGAGCCAAACAGCCTACAGCGTGCTGGTCCGACAGAGAAGACGATAGACGGTGAGTCCATTCGTTGATTCTGTCACGGCTGAGACTTATTGACGATTGTGCGCAGGTCCTACACCCTTGAAGTCTGGTCTTAGCTCCATACAAGCGGCTCGATTTACGAAAGCCATCGTTGATCCACAGCTCAAGGACGACGTCAACAGGAACATGCAAGGTCTACTCGACGTCAGTGATTTCGTCAAGAACGTCTTGGGCTTCGACGAACAGGACTTGAAATGGGGAGAGTGGTCATTCAAAGCACCTACGTCGCTCTACCACGAGTACACCAGACTTGGCCAGGAGACCGCCCGATACAAGCCATTCTGCGCGATGCTGGAAGATGCCTTTCAGCAATGGAGCCTCAAGACGAAATCTACCCGGGAGCGCACCATACGCCTGAAGCCGAGTACAAACGGGAAGAGGATCAAGGGCTACAAGGGTTACGAGGGGTCCAACGAGCGGGACCCGGACCTTTTTTCGGTTCTCCCTCATGAAGATGACGACAACATGATCATCGAGTGGCGGGGGATTACCATTGTCGCCGAGTTCAAGAGAAAGGGAGCCCGAGCAGCGGACCAATACAAGATCTTTCTCGAAACAGCTAAAGTCATGTCGTGCCCGGATCGTCCACTCACGATCCCCAGAACATCCTCGCGCCCGAAGCGGAGGCTACAGTCTGCCGATGAACCCAACAAAGCGCAGAAGACTGGGGTTAGCTCTCTCCCATCAGCACGCATCAATTCCCAGCCGAACGAACCCGACGTCTTCTCTGCTACAAGCTCTACCACTGTCCAAGATGGTCCCATTCCACGTGCCACGGACGATCAGATTCAGCTCGCAGGGTACGCGAACGAGATGTTCGCGTCGGTCGGCAACAGGCGCTACGTTACAGGTATCTTCGTCGACGACAATAAGGTGTCGCTCTGGTACTATGACCGGATCGGCGTCGTACGATCCAAGGAATTCAGCTTCTACAAAGATCCCAAGTTATTCGTGCTTGTTGCCGTCGCCGTCGCCGTCTGCGACCGCAAGCATTTTGGATACGAGCCGTTGCTCATTCCGGAGGAAGATGTCGTCAACCCGTCGAGCGTCGACAACAGCGTCCTCAGCCTCGAAGCCAAGCACACTGTTGACGGCACAGGCGCTCCAGTCAATAGTCCTGTTTCATTTCAGGTACAAGGCAAAGCCCTCTACACGCAATACGGATTCATTGGTCGCGGCACGGTGGTTTACTCCGTGAAGCCCAAGGAGACGGGTGGCTTGATGTTCCCAGAAGGCAAGCTTGTCGCGAAGCTGAGCTGGCCGGTGAAGAGCCGTGTCGCGGAGGACTTCCTTATCCGCGACATCCGCACGAAGATTGGTCCGACGTGGTCCAAGCATATTCCGGAGCTTTTCTGCTCGATGACACTCGATGGAGCGCCATGTCTCTTCCGCGCAGTTTAATGGGTGCGATGGCCGGGATTCCCGAGGAGCGTGTCCTCCGCTTGCTGATCACCCGTCATGCCCACGAGCTGAAAGATGTCAAGACTATCGCGGAGTTCAAGGCCATCTTTATTCGTCTTATACGATGTGAGCATTTCGGTCTTTATTTTCCGCCTACTTATCTAATTGTCCCGTTTCCAGGCCATCGAGTGGTGTTCGTCAAGGCACGAGTGCTTCACAGGGATTTGAGTGTAGGCAATCTCATGTTCCTCCGCGAGGGCGACAAGGATCCCTTGGCGCTCCTGAATGACTGGGATCTAGGAAAGCCGCTCGGTGCGAAAAAGGAATGTCAAGAAGCCGAGGAACTCGATGAATCTGGAGAATCTGAGGGGTCCAAGGAAGCCCAAGAGTCCGAAACGCCTGCTGCTCGTCATCGTACAGGTACAGCCCCGTTCATGGCTATTGAACTCCTTCGCAACAAGCCTCCCCCCCACCTCTATCGCCATGATCTCGAATCATTCATGTACATTCTGATCTGGTGTGCTCTCCATTTCAACTTGAACGGCTCCCAAGTACCAGGCATCAACGAGGCCGTGGCGCGTTGGACGTATGGCGCTTGGGATGCCATCCAAGATGCGAAGCTATCTCTTTTTTCGTCAGAAGGAATACTCAAGGACAGGATTCTTGGATCAATCACGCCAGCATTCCTTCCTATACGGAGATGGATCAAAGCGCTGATCCGCATGTTCCATGCCGGTCACCAGGCCAGGACGGACCATAACAACAGCCTCGACTCGGATGTTGAAGAAGAAACCACTGTTACTTGGGACGAAGATACCCTCAACGGAACCGTAACGTACGAGAAGTTCATGGCTGCAATTGGTGAAGATTCACGCATCGCTGAGCTCGACGCTTAGGATATTACTTAGTATTTACTGTACTCCGAATGAGCTGCTACTGGCTTGGCTACTGGAAAGCGGCCATTATGATTTATGAACAGCAATTTCGTCTCATATGTATTGCCATTATGACCATTATGATTTTCGGTACTGTTTAGTCTAATATATCATACCTATGACCTGAACTAACGAAATTGCGTTCCGTATCGCCATCCTGAGGAGTATGGCTTTACCTCTAAGCGTTCACCCTAACCCTCACGGCACATGCAAGCGCCTATTCTGAAGTAACTTAATTAGAAGCTATTGGCTTTTCAACGTCGTCGACCACGGTGAGGACAGGCTCGAACTTCTCCGACGCTTTCTCTGTTGCTAATTTATAGTCTCTAGTGTCACAGCTCTCTGATCAGTGAGTGTCTCATTGACTGGTTGAACCAATCACGAAAAGGCCGGACGTCTCCAACCTGAGATCAGTGAGACCCGCCATCGACCTGCCCGTATCTTGGTCGGTCAGTGCCTTGGAACACATACGAATACCCAGTTAGGAACAGACTATCTGGGAGTCTGGGATTAAGCACTTATATCACTATGGTATCACAGGCATATTTTTATTTCTTTCCTTAGTGTTCGAACGCCGGTCGGGACTTAGCGTCAGTGTTGAACGATCCAGATGAAGCCGTCTCTCCAAGTATCGGATGATCGTGCATCCGCGCGCCATTTGATCATACGCCACGTGGTCCTATTGTCAACGAGTCAAAGCCACGAGCATATGGCCGCAGATGCTCGGATGCCCGTGCTGTCGTTTTGTGTCTTATAGAGGCCTGAAGACCCGCAAGTGTCTTCTATATTACACCAACATTCCAGCTCTCATTGGCTGTATATGGCCAGTCCAGATGAACAAGCTGAGCAACGCAAGCGCAAGCGACAGTCGGACGCAGCGTGTACGCTTGTGCATCGCTCGCTGTACCGCGTAGATGGTGAATTTCATTTGCGCTGACTTGTAATGTCTCGCTGACCGTTTCGCAGGGCTCATACAGCTGCAATGTCATACAGATTTCCCTCAGATGAACGTCTCGATAAGGCACAAGATGCTTAATCATGCAGAGACTTCCATGCCTGTACCACACACCTCCCACCGCGTGGCCAATCCAACGGAACGTAATCTAGTCAGGCAGATTCGTCCGCAATGTCTGCGGGATGTTTCGTCTTTCGAGGAGTTCAAGTCCGTCTTCAACCAGGTCGTCCACTGTAAGTCCGTTATTGATCTTCAGACATGACCCGCTGATCGTTCATCCGTGTACAGGTCATAGAGCCGTTTTCGTGAACACGGGAGACCTTCATGGAAATCTGAGCCCAAGAAACCTTATGTTCACGCGCGATGACGACGGCACTCCTCTGGGATATCTTGATGACTGGGATATAGCAAGGCCCGTCTCTGCAAGCAAGACATCTCACATGGCTTTCATGAGCCATCGCACAGGCACGGCTCCTTTTCTGGCCATCGAACTCCTAGACAAAAAGCCTCCTCCCCACCTCTATCGCCACGACCTCGAATCATTCCTGTACATTCTGATCTGGTGCGTCGTGCACTACAAGTTCAATGGTTCTGAAGAGGAAGTTAGCCCGGCCACGAGCGACTGGACGGAAGGAAGCTGCAAAAATATCTAACGTGCGAAAGCCATGCTTTTTTCTTCAAAAGAATGCATAGACCAAATATACCGCGAGATTCGACCGGCCTTCCTTCCTATACAAAGATGGATTAAAGGACTCGTCCGCATGTTTAGAGCCGGTAATTGGGCCAGAATAACCCGGGAAGACAGCCTGGAATTGGACGCCGAAGATGAAGCTGCTGGTGATTGGGACGAAGACACGCTCGGCGGAACCGTGACTTACGAGAAGTTCATGGCTGCAATTGGTGAAAAGCCGCGCATCGCCGGGCTTGGAGGCGAGGATAGGTAGTCGACAGCCGCCCTCGCACTTGACGCATACAGTGGTCTCAATGCTACGTACTCTCATTATCATAAGAAACATGGAGATGTTCTTTGACTGCATCGGCAAGCATCGTCTAGAGTTAAATTTGAACAGGTTCTTCGAAAAGGCGCAAGACACACGCCTCGGGTAGTAGTGCACCAGATATATTCACTCCTCATGCGAAAATCTGACTGCCTTGATCAAAGATATCGCCCGTTCAGACCTCGGCTTGATCGAGCACTTGAACGGCATCGGATGACTAGATATAATCATTAAAACGTGTAGCCCCAGTCGATGAGAGGACAATACCTGATCATCGCGCTAGTATACTCGACCACAGGATCAATTATGACACCATCTTCCACTGCCTTCGAGATATCGAAGATAGATAGCAGCATCGCACATGCGAGGAATACGGATGCGTCCGCGAGAACCATCCCTGCGAGATGGACACCTTCAGTATATAATCAGGCGACGCGTCTCCCGACCAAACGTACCAGGACAAGCGCTGTAAGAACGAGGATCAGGTCGCTGGAGTGAAGAAGTTCATGCTTAACGCCGTCTCACCGTCTTCCGAATCCAAACGCGAAGTTATGTGGGTCGGGCTCGGCATCCTTGCCTTCTGACGCGATGAACCGCTCTGGGATGAACTCCATGGGGTTGTGATAGACATCTTCGTCATGCAAGAATTTCCTGATACACACATGGTTTATCTCACGGGCGAACACCAGAACAGATAAGGTACCAAATGTTGGGTATGACAATGGAGCCTTCCGGAATCAGATATCCTTTGTAGATATCGTCTTCAACCAGTCGATGCGGGACACCTTCATTGAGGCGTAAGAATGACATTATTGACACCGGATGCCGCACGCTACGTACCGAGCGGTCCCACGGGATTCCAGCGCAGTACCTCTTTCACCACAGCGTTGACATACGGCAGTTGGTCGCAGTCGTGCATGGTGGGCAGATGATCGGGGCGCAGGAGGGCGTCCAGTTCGGTTTGTGCCTTGCGTTGCACGTCTGGATATAGAGTCATCGCGAGGATAAACGAATGGATCGCGGAGACAGTCTGAACTGCCATCAGCACACGTCGCGTGTCGTGCAGGACAGAAGGCTTACGGTGTCGGCGCCCCCTACACTCTCGGGATCAACTGTATGCGGCACGCGAGTGCAAAAGCTGATGCTCATCAGACATGACGGACGCTGCTGCCCACTTGATAGCCTCTTCTTCTCCTGGGCCGACTTGGCCGTTTTCGAGAAACAGTGACGTGAAGGACGGTAGAGCAGTGCCCTCTGCCTGAATCATAATCAGTTGAGTTTCAACATGCAGCAACGGGTATTATCTCACTACGCGATCTTTGACATACTGGTGCGGCAGATTCACCATCGCCGTGACGTCGGCGGCCCACTCCTTCGCTATCGACTGCCATGATGATCCAGGGAACCAAGAAGGTAGGTATTTCACTGTAAAGCACTAATTATTCTCTAGAATCACAGCTTCAAAAGCGCGAGGGACCTACGGATCGGGAAAGTATCGACTAGAAATGCGCCAGGCGTAATCGCCTCACAGAAGTGTTCTGTTGCCTTCTCTGCGAGATCGACGAAATAATCGTCCTTCTCCTTGATCTCATACCCATGCGAAAGTTTAAGGATTATAGCACCTGCAGTCCTAATTGGCGCCCAACACAAGGATCAGAACGAGTCACCCCCGACAGGCGAAGACACCACAATCGGATATGCTGGGCGAACTCTTCCGGCCGCTCGAGTATACGCCTGCAGAGCCGGTGCGTCTCGAGCTCCACAATCGGGTAGTACGGCTCGAACTTCGCCCGCGAGCCAAAGAAGCGGCTGAACATGCGCCGGTAGTCCCGCATCGTGCTGCCATAGCGCATCAGGGAAAGAGCCGACTTCGCCCCGATGGCTTCGCCGGCCATGTGCAGCACGGGTCGGTCGGAGTAGATCCTGCTCCGCTTGTCGAGCAGGTCCATGGCGGCCTGCGCGGAATTGAGCACGACGATGTGCTGACCGAATACCGAGAGGTGGATGATCCCGCCTTGTTGCGTTGTCAGGATGGTGGATCGAGAGAAGCTGGAGGTCGCGCACCGTACTTCGGCGCCCACCGTGTAAAGGCGCGCCAGACGTATGAGGTGGGCATGTCCAAGGCATTGCCGATGAGGGAGAGTCCTCTCGGCCCTGGTGGATAAGGCAGACACTGGGAAGGAAAAAACGTACGCTTGAGGACGGCGATTGCAACGACCGCAAGACAAGCATCCAGCCAGACGAGGACTGCCATGTTGAAGTGTGGTCAGTTCAGCGACCTGTTGAACGCGACTGTGTGAAGAAACCCTTATCAAAGTGAGAGGTGACAGTATGAATGGACGCTGAAAGCTGAATATGATAAACACCCAGATTGGGCTATTTGTTTCCCTCTACACCAGCCTCGACGCCCACACGGAGCTGAGGCGGAATACGCATCGACCGTACCTACGATGGAGGTGGGGTGTGTAAAGGCTGTAAGATCATCCTGCAGATCGTCTGCGTATTTGATGACCCAAAGAATATGACGCCCAATACGGTGACTGTCGGCGAACACCACACCCTGGAGTAGACACAAGTCGTAAGTCGTAAACTGGGGCAGCACTTTGGGTGGTGTCTGAGCGGATGATGCACTCCGTCCTCAGACTGCAGCAAGCAGTCTGACCTGACCACACTCTCGAAAGAATACTCTGTCACGCAGTTTCTCGCCAGGCAAGATGCGACATCCGGCACCTCTGCCCGCACGCTCTAGCGAGCTAGCAACTTGCGCTGCATGATGGACACTAACGCATACCGGGTGGCAACAAGGCGGCCGCGGGCGGATCATCATCGAACGCGTACAACATCGCTGCGATATGCACCTCAACGCGCGAAAAGCGCAAATTCTGGCTGAATCCACTTGGACCCATACTCACAGCGAACAGCACACCCCAATTCCGGCCGAGCACCAACGACGCACGCCGCAAGACGCCCCACGCATCACATTTCCGCGCCCTCCCCCCCGCGCCGCCGCCGGCTCTTCACCGCCTCGCGATGGCGCCGCTTCCACTCGCGCGTGAGCTCGCCGCGCTGTTCCTCCCACGCGCTGCGGATCTCCGCCTCGCTCTGCGTGCGGCGCCATGCCGGCGCGTGTGTGCGCGCGCCGCGCCGCGGGAAGAAGAGTGGTTTTGCGCTGTCGAGCTGGAACGTGGCGTGCGGATGGGCGGGGGAGGGGACGACGGTTGAGGGTGCTGCTGGCGCCGCCGCCGCGGCAGGGGCGGTGGGGAGGGGAGAGAAATCGAGGTCGAGATCGAGGTCTACGTCGAGGTGGCCGAGGAGGGAGAAGCCGGCTACATGCGCGCAGGCACGTTAGGTTGGCTGATGCTATTGAGAATATAAATGAAAAGGCGCACCTTCGTCCTCGCGCGGAGCGAAGAGGTCCTTCAGTTTTGTGCTTGTGCTCTGCACGGCGGGCTGCTCGGGCTTCGTCGCGGGAGACAGCTCTGGGGACGACGGCTCGGGCGCCGCACCGTCCACGGCGTCTGCAGCATTCGGCGCGACGTCGTCCATGTCGACGTCCGACCCGACGCTCTCTGCGCCGCCCCACTGGTCAGTTTCGCCGAACATATTTTTCAGGAGATCGAGTGTTTTGAGCTTTTCTGCGGTGAGCGAGTTGCTGGGCTGCGATGCGGAATTTGAAGGTTCGACCTGTGTTTTTGAACGTACGGTGGTTGGTATGGTTTTTGCGGGTGGGACTATTGTCGCCTGGGTGATTTTGGAGGGGGACTGGATCGGGGCTGCGTCTTCGTCCGCACCGCCAGCCTCGATATGCGCTTCGTCCATATCCTCATCCTCGCTCTCGCTCTCGTCGCTATGGTCCGCACTCCCAGCGTCCACCGAGGTTCCCTGAACCACTCCAGCACCCACCGCCTCCAGAAACACGCCCTTCACATGCGTACTGCCATACCTCAGCGGATCGATCGTCCGCCTGCGCGCCCTTGTCGGCGGCTCGCGCTTGCGCTTGTGCTCCTTCTTCTCCTTCTCCCCCTTCGCTGTCTTCTTCGCCTTGGCCTCGACTTCGACGGGCGGATCGAGCGGGCGCGCGGGGCGCATGCGCACGGGGCGGACGAGCCGCCCGAGCGGCGTGACGCGCCACTGCGGGCGCTGCGCGACGTTCGCGGGCGTGACGAGCGACATGTCGGACGCGTGTGTGCCGTGCGTGCGGGAGCGCTTGCGCGGGGGCGGGTTGTCCGCCTCTTCGTTTTCGCGCGCGATTCTGCGCGGTAGGGTGTTAGTCGAGCGGAGAGGATGGGCAGGGATGACGCACCTCTCGCGGTAGTCGGGTTTGGCTTCGCCAAGGCGGAGCCGTGCGCCTTTCCACGTAGATCCGCTGAGGACGTTCATGCCTAAATTTCGTCAGCGCCACCCGGACGCGAGAGAAAAGTCGGACGCAAAAGACGCACATTTCGCGAGCTTGCCCTTGGTTGTGTCGAGCGTGACGTAGGCATACTTGCGCGGCTGGCCAAACGCATCGAGCGCACCGAGACCGTCGAGGGCACTGAGGGTGCCGAAGGCGGCGAGGCGGGCGGAGAGGGCGTCAGGGGTGATGGCGGGCGTGAGCCCGGAAATGTGCAGTCTTTTCGTGACTGGTTCGTCCATCTACGCAGTAGAGCTAGATGCTGAACATCAGCGATGAGCAAGACAGTGAAGTAGCTGCCGCCGTCACCGTTCTCGACGACGTCGAGGAAGGCGATTGGAAGGAAGGAAAGAAGGGAGTGTAAGTTCTCCAGAGTCGGAGTCCATTAGGCGCTCTATGCGAGCACGCGTGACATAAGCGTTATAGTCATTGGGCGCTTACAGTTCATAAGGGCCGCAGAAGGCTGCAGTCAGATCCGCGAATCGTGGATGCGACAAACGACAGATTTCCAGCCATTCGTATCGCAATATAGTCTAGGCGACATCATCTATCAAAAATGTTTGTCATATACACGAGATCTAGACAAAAGTAGCAGTCGTTATTGAATTAGTAGCGATGATTCAAGTTATCCTACAGCCTGACTTCCCTCGAGCTCAGCGAGATAGTTTTCACCAACCACAGACATGAACTTCTCGTAAGTTACGTGTCCGTTAAGGGTATCTTCATCCCAAGCATCAGGAATTTGATCATTACCATCCCATCTCGAGCGTCCGATGCGTTTGTCCCGATCCTTTCTGGCAGTGTAACCGTCGTCAAACATATAGATCAGCTCTCTGATCCCTCTCTCGAATGGGCGGAATGCCGGTGTAATCGCATGGAGAACTTCATCTTCGCAATCTGAGCTCAAGAAGAGACATGCCTTGGCACATCGAATGTCTTCCCAAGTGCCATATGTCCAACGCTCCGCAGCTTCGTTGATGCCTGGCGCTTCGGAACCGTTCAGATTAAAGTGGAGGCCGCACCAGATGAGAATATACATAAATGACTCGAGATCATGACGATAGAGGTAGAGAGGAGGCTCTTTACGCAGAAGTTCATAGGCCATGAAGGGAGCTTCCCCCGCACGATGACGAGAGGAAATCGATGGCGATGGCGATGGCGATGGCGATGGCGATGGCGATGGCGATGGCTCGTCTGCAGGAATGCACTTCGCTAGATCCCAGTGGTGTAAAAAGCCGAGAGGGACACCGTGGTCGCTGCGCGTGAACATAATTTTGTTCGGGCTCAGATTTCTATGCAGGTCCCCCGTCTTCATGTAAACAATCCTGTGGCCTACGCGCGAAGGAAAATATCAGGCGGTTTATGTCTGAAGAGGGGCGGGGGACTCACAGCGGACGGCCTGAGCAAAAACAAACTTGAACTCGTCGAGACACGACGTATCTCGCAAATATTGCAGACGGATCGGCCTGACGAGGGGGCGTTGCGCTTTATTGGACGCATCGTTGAGAGAAGGTACGGCTGGGACGGAGATCACTGGAAGGCTAGACACGTCATCAATGTTTGTCTGAGTGGCCTCGCAATAGGTTTTTAAGTGTATGATCCCTGCAAAGCGGTTTATCAGGCATTGCAAGACTTAATTGTTGCAACCGAAACGCACCATCTGTGTAGTACAACGAGCGCCGCACAAGCACGTACGCTGGGTCCGATTGGCGCTTGCGTTTCCGCTGCACTTGTTCAGGCTGAACGGCCATGAGTTGGAGCGAATGCGATGACTGGTGGGATGCAGGGCGAGTGCTACTGAGCCCTCAAGCTGGCTTTATGTGAAGACTCGGAAGAGACAAACGTACATCTCTGTGGCTGTGACCGTGACGCATGGACAATGAAATACCGTACGCGACGGCTGAACGTTTGAACAGAGAGACTACTTACTCGCCATTTTCAATCAACCGGGATTCATCGCATGGATCCTATGATTCCTTGGCTCAACAGAATTGAGCTGCGCTAGCTGAGATTAGTAGGCCAACGAGTAGCTATCATTATGAAGGCTTAGGGTGTCTACACCGTCGATTCGTTTCTGGAGGTAGGCAATGATCCTGCGTAGCCATGAGCAAGTTCTCTGACCATCTCGGCCTGGGAGAATACCGAACGAAGTCGTGAGTCGTTATTCTGCGACACCTTGCCGATTGGGCACCCGGAATGGGCCCTCTGACGGCTGCAAATAAACGGTCTCGCCTGATATGCTACATAAATCAGGGCTGCGGCGACGTTAGCAGTCCATGGACTAACCGAAAAGTCGTCGTCCAATACGAGCTCACTAGACAGATACTGTTAAGTACGACAAGGAATGAGGGTATTCAATGAGCTTGATTCCAAGCCCTGTTCCATGTTAGCGCACAAGAAGAAATGTTAATCGCCATACCATACCCGAGACGTATGGGTGCTCATGTACGCTTGCGCTAGACACGGCGAAGCTGCGCCTGTTGTGACTAGAATGACTTGGATCGTACACCGACCGCCAGCAATCTGCAGTTGCCCGCACTTGAAGTAGTGATACCCGTGCAGATGCTGGGGAAAGGGCGAATGACAAAGATCGCTGATGATGACACCCGATTCGGAGGGACCTGGCCTCCAAATAAACGTCAGTAATAGGGAAATCAACATCATGTGGACTTCATCATGCATCAAACCTAGTATCACTTCATGGCTGCAACTTGCCAACCCGAGTTGCCATCGACGAGTCTGGGGGTGAACTCACTGCAAAAGTGAACTCTCTGGCGCTCGACGCGTGAGTCACGCGTGTGATGCGTGTTACTACTGAGTGTCACTCGATGGGACAACGAGAGGAAATGTTTCTCGAATGGAAAGATGGGCCAAACCAATGCATAGTAGGTATCATATATTGGAAACAGATGTAAGGATCCATAGATCATAATGGGCATATACGAGACGAAAGGACAATGCAAAGGTCATAATGGCCGCTATTCCATCGCGACGAATCCGGGCCAAGCACCTAACCGTCGAGCTCGGCGATGTGTGGGTCCTCACCAATCGCAGCCATGAACTTCTCGTAAGTCACAGTTCCGTTCAGGGTATCTTCGTTCCAAGCTCCAGGGGCTTCCACATCATCCTCCAACGCCAGGCGCTCAAGCCTGTTGGTTCGGTCCTTTCGCGCCTGGCTACCGTCATCAAACATAAGAACCAGTCTCTGGATCCATTTTTGAACGGGACGGAAGGCCGGTGTGATCGCATCATAGATCGACTTCCTGTACTCCGCAGCCTGGCTGGCGAAGAACTGATCTTTTTGACTTCCGATGGCGGCCCAAGTGCCATGTACCCAGCCCTCCACAGCCTTATGGATGTGCGGCGCTTCAGAACCGTTGAGGTTAAAGTGGATGGCACACCAGATCAGAATATAGAAGAATGATTCGAGATCGTGGCGATAGAGATGGGGGGGAGGGTTGTTGCGAAGGAGGTCGATAGCCATGAATGGGGCCGTGCCTGTACGGTGACGAGCCGAAGACGTCTCAGATTCCTCGTCAGAAGGAAGGGGTTTTCCTAGGTCCCAATCGTTCAGGAGTGCCAAGGGATCCTTGTCGCCCTCGCGGAGGAACATGAGATTGCCCACGCTCAAATCCCTGTGAAGCACCTTTGCTTTCACAAATACCACTCGGTGGCCTGGAAACGAGACAGTCAGATAAACAGTAAGGAGAAAGACCGGAACGCTCACATCGTACAAGCCGAATGAAAATGGCCTTAAACTCCTCGATAGACTTGACGTCCTTCAGCGCGTGCGCATGACGGGCTATTAGCAGGCGGAGGACGCGCTCCTCGGGGCTCCCGTCTAGGGAATCCATAAGACTGCGCGGGAGAGACAATGCGTCTTCGTCGAGTGTCATCGAACAGAAAAGCTCCGGGATATGCTTCGCCCACACCGAAGGAATATTCGAGCGGATGTCGCGGATAAGGGAGTCCTCCGCGACGCGGCTCTTCACCGGCCAACTCAGCTTCGCGATGAGTTTTCCCTCCGGGAACGTCAAGCCACCCGTCTCCTTAGGCTTCACAGAATACACAACCGTGCCTCGGCCGACAATTCCGTATTGAACGTAAAGCGCTTTGCCTTGCACCTGAAATGAAACGGGGTCCTGGACCGGAGCGCCTTTGCCGTCTACGGTGTGTTTGGGCGAAAGGCTGAGGACGCTATTGTCCACGGTAGATGGGTTGACGACATCATTCTCCGGAGTGAGAAGCGGCTCGTATCCAAAGTGCTTGCGGTCACAAACAGAGACGGCGACTGCGACGAGAACAAACAGGTAGGGGTCTCGGAAAATGCTGAAGTCCTTCGTGCGAACAATGCCGATCCGGTCATAGTACCAGAGAGACACTTTGTCCTCCTTGACAAAGATGCCCGAGACGTAGCGTCGATTGCCGACCGACGCGAACATTTCGTTCGCGTACCCTGCGAGTTGCACTTGCTCATTAGTGACCTGTGGTGGACGTGCGCCATTGAATAGTGCCGTGGATGGGTCGGGCGAGGTGATGCTTGTAAACACATCGTCGTCAGTTGAATCTTCAACGATCGTCGAGGGATGGGAGCCATAATCCCTCCTCGGGACTTTGTTGGATCCATCGCTCCGTTCAGATTTCCTCTTCAAGTTGCGCCCTGGTTCGGAAGAATTGACAGAAAGAATGGGAGCAGTGGAGGTCGATGCTGATACTGTGGTGGAATGGTGGGGGTCATCGTCGTCCCGAAGTTGATCGCCACCCGGCTTCTTGTAGTCCTTCTTGAACTCTCCGGCCCATGGAATGCCAATCCACGTCCAGTGCTCGCCCTTCGCACCAGTAGACCCTTCCTTTACCTCCGCATAGATGTCCGGATCGCGCTCGTTTGCTTTAGTGCCAGCGAAACCATGATAACCATGAATCTTCCTTCGAGTTAGGTTGGGGGTGAGATGGACGGTGCGGCGCTGCTCCAGTTTGACTGAAACGCCATCGCACCACTGCTTGAAAGCGTCTTTCACCATCGCGCAGAACGGCGCGTAGCGAAGATGCTCCGTGCCTGGCGCCCAGTATTTCTTCTCCAACGACGTAGAAGGCGTGAAAGTCCACGATTTGCCCCACTGGAGCTCTTCGGGGTCGAAGCCCCAGACGGACTTGACGAAATCGACCACGTCGACGTTGCCCTGCATGTTGCGATTGATGTCGTCCTTCAGCTGCGGATCGACGACCTCCTTGATGAACTTGGGGGCGATAGTCGAGCTGAGACTCGATTTCAAGGGCGTAGAACCTGAACGGCCGTCAGTACGAGATCAATGAAGCCACATGGCGAACGATCTCACCAATAGTAGTTTGGGATGTGCTAAGGGATGAGACGGGTGGGCCGAAGTGGGGAAGGGGCACAATGCGAGCCTTGGAAGAGTCCTCGGGCGCTTTCGGCTCTTTGGACGACTTGGACGATTTCGAAGGCTTGGATCGTCTAGACGTTGATTTGCGTGCTCTAGGTGGCATGATTGGTATCGATAATGGGTGAATGACAGGAGACTGGGTCTTACCTTCGACTAAGCGGGGGCAGGCTTATATATCGTCGGAGATGTTGATTTTCTCGGTTGTGGATGAGGACAAATGCGAAAGAGAACAATGGGATTGCCGACCATGAGGTAGCCGCATGAGGCTGAGGTTGAAATCAAGTTGAAATTGAGGCAAGAACAAAGGCGCTTCGTGGAGCCCACGCCTCGGTTAGCATCATGTGACCGCGTCGACGCGACTTTCGACTTTCAATTTGCTCCGTGAATTTTCTGGTCACCGCTGCCAGCCTGCCAGGAAGACAATCAGTAAGATTCTACATACTCTCACTCATGTATTTAATATGCTGATACTGAAGAGAAGCTCTAAGATCGTTGCACGCTAGGCGATATGTAAGTCACCGATATCTTCCTATCCCTCCTACCCTGTCAGCGACAGCAGAGCAAACCCGGGACTCGTTGATGCAGAGTCGAATCGTGACCTCAGCGTGGTGATGTTACGAGTAAACAAAGTATGGCTCATAAGGGGCGATCTGCGTGCGCGGCGCGCGCTACGGCAAGATCAGCGCTGTGACCACGCGTCATTACTGGTTATCGTCTCGTAGCAATCTTTGAGCCGCGATGTTCAGCTCGTTGTTCAAAGCGGCCACCACGGTCCGCTTCCTTTAATTTCGCATCGCTCTCTCAATCCGCAGGAGTCCATTTTTGCACCTGAGTCTTTGAGGTGGAACCTTGACTGACTGCCCTCTAGGAACTGTCCGCTTGAAATCCTATCGCAACTCCGGGACAGAAAAATGGTCAGTTACTCCTCACCCTCATCGACTTGATAAAAATTCAGTACACAGGCAGATAGTATATGCTGAGAGGGACCTTCTGGTATTCGGCGAAAGCTTGTTCAACAGAAAAGGCGTACGACTGTTCATGGCCCTTGGTCTTCTCTAGAGTATCCCACCTTGATAAACGTATGGGCACGATCTGGACCCATCTTCATCCTTTTCTGGTGCGCCGTCCATCGTCTAAACCTGTCCTTGATAAACGTATGGGCACGATCTGGACCCATCTTCATCCTTTTCTGGTGCGCCGTCCATCGTCTAAACCTGTCAAGGATGGGGATATTCTCCTCGTGCGCCATGTGCTTCGAAATCTAGCGCCTGATCACACGGCGAGAATCCATTCGCCTTCTCGCATTATGTAGACATCTGTCCGGCAGGAATTGGGAGCAGGATATGTCGCACTGCATGGGACGTTTGATGACTAGGAACCCTTACATGCTGTGTATCCAGAAGCATCCTCGAATTTCATAGAGATACTCGAGGCGATTGCGCCCATAAGTTAAGGCCTAGGTTGTAGATATGTTATAAGCCACAGTGAATCATAGCAGTCGCACTCCAATAGCGGTAAGTCGTGCTATCCTAGGCATAACCGTCCAGCTCAACGATGTGTGGGTCTTCACCAATGGCCGCCATAAACTTCAGGTAAGTTACGGTTCCATCCAGGGTGTCTTCATCCCAAGCATCAGGAGCTTCCCCTCTGCCCTCGAACTCCAAGCGCTCGAGTTTGTTGGACCGGACCTTTTGCGCCTGGGCACCATCATCAAACACGAACACCAACGCTTGGATACATCTCTGAATAGGACGCAACGCCGGTGTGATCGCGGCATAAATTTCCTTTCTGTACCTCGCAGCCCGAGTAGAGAATAGCCGGCTTTTTTCATGCCCGATGGCGTCCCAAGTGCCATGTACCCAACCCTCTACAGCCTTATGGACGCGCGGCGCTTCAGAGCCGTTCAGGTTGAAGTGAATGGCGCACCAGACTAGAATATAGAAGAATGATTCGAGATCGTGACGATAGATGTGGGGAGGAGGATCTCCGCAGAGGAGGTCGACGGCCATAAAGGGAGCCGTGCCGGACCGTTGGCGCGCGGTAAGCATGCGATGTGTCTCCTCCGCGGGCACGGCCTTTGCTACATCCCAGTCTTTCAGAAGTCCCGAAGGAACTCCTCCCTCGCCGCGCGTGAAGACCAGATTGTGCGCGTTCAGATCGCCATGCACGCTGTCCGTCTTCACATGGACAACCCTGTGACCTGCGCACAATGAGGTGTCTAAGCTGGCTTCAGTCAAATGTTTCAAAGGAATGACGTACAGCGCACAAGCTGGAGGAAGATATACTTGAACTCCGCCAAGGACTCGACATGGGACAAGGGTTGAGGATTAACCGGTCCGACTAGACCGCGCCACGCTTTATTGGACGCGCGGTGGACAGGGCTAGCTGCAGGGATCTCAATAAGACCGAGTGTGTTCTCCGTCGAGACGTCTATCTGGGAGACCTCGTGATAAAATTTCAATTTGACTACCCCTACGAGGCGGCTGGTCAGTGTCGTGGGTCCGTGAACATCAAAACGTACCGTCTGTGTGGTACAACGAGCGGCGCATGAGCGTATGCGCAGAGTCTTGCTGCCGTTTGCGCTTCCGTTGCTCAGCGAGCCGTTCAACCTGAATGACCATGACACGGTACTTCGGAGTGGGAATGCGGATTGGGATAATACAGGGCTGGAGTTGAATGGGACCTTGAAAGGCTGCCGATGAAAGATGTAACTGTGGCCTTATGTGACCGCGGCTGTGACAACTAGACAATGAACTCACGATGAACAATGGAAGCGATAGTAACACGACCTGACATCAAGCATTTATAGTAGTGCCTTGGGGAATATGACAACCAGATACGTCGGTCTTGAGTTAGAAAAGCTCAGCACGATAAGCGCTCTGACTTGTTCAGGAGAGTCTCTGAGCTCGAGAAACTACTTAGCCTTCGGGTTCTCTGTACTACGTACCGTTAGGGTGTGCACGTCTGGCCCGAAGATACTATGGTAGGAGCGGATTTACCAGAGCCGTCTGAGAAAGCGCGACATTCGTCCCATAGAGGCAGATCGACAGAATGGACGCGTCACGAATTCCGTACATCAGGATGATCTGTACACAAGGCACATAGCTTGGAGTCTTGAGACCAGCCTCGGTATTGCGACTGTCTTTGCATCGAAGCAGTCTTTTAGACTTTACAAATCGATGAAAATGAAACACACCACCAAGGGGGATGCGGGATGTTAAAAGAAAACATATGGTCGAATTTTCTGGTAGTGGGTCATACAGTCGGACTAAGTATGTATGTAATCAGGCACATGTCCAAATATGGAAATTGATAAGATAAGACTGTTGAACTCTTATCTCCCGTACCCCGCACTCTCTACGTCGTTTTCCCCTTTGTCCTTGCATACACGCCTCACAACTCCAGCGCCGCAGTGCCATATCAAGGTTGACACACTCTAGATGGTACTAAATGGTAGTGGTGAGTTCCTGTACAAAGATAGGCCCCCTTACTAGCACTCACCCATCGAGTTTCGCAGCCAGGCTTTCCACATTCGACGACGTTGTGCGCTCCAGCTTCTGCACGCTCCCCGCAAATGCAGTTCTTTATCTCGGTAAGATCTCTTCCCTTTCGCTTTCGCTGAGGCCGACCGATTAACGAAGTCGACGGCAGGGCCAGTTCCATTGCGTTCGACCCCCCCGGGATCCACGGCTTCAACTACTTGGGCTTCAATTGCGACGGCAGTGGGATTAGCAGCGGTAGAAACCACCGGGTCTGGTATGTCTGAAAATTCATGATCAACTGGGCCAACTCTCTCACCTATGTCTGTCCTACCAGTCACCCTGGCCTGACTTCCGTGTTACCATCATCAACTGCGCCCAACCCTGCCACTGCACCCGGCGCGGGCAATGAACCCATCGAGTCTTCATCTATCTCGTTATCTTCACGTTCTATGGCATCTCCACTGTGGCGCTCACCGTCCACCATGTTATCAGCATCCTCGTCTTGGAGTGTACCATACTCTTCGTCGCTGCTCTCGGCTTCGCTCTGATCGGATGCCTGCATATATTCATCATCATCATCCTCTGATGGCCGTCTGTGGTTTAGATCACTTGTTAGACTACCCGCCGCTAATGACAACAAGTTTGCCATACCTCAATGTCAGGCGTGAGCTGTGCGCTTCAGATATGTCGAGAGCTAACCCTAAGGTGGGTTTACATTTGTACGGTCAATATTTCTGGTAAGGCAACCCACACCCTAACTAACTACCTAACCCCCTGTCCCGGATTAACATCCCGCATCCCCCTTGCACACCACCTGCAGGTTATGCCGAAGGGTGGGGACGCACATGAGAAGATCTAGGGTCATGGTATAGATACAGATTTCCATGCGTAGAAGTATGATTTTGAAGCAGACTTAGACTTTCCATGCTTGCAACAATCGTGTCGTTCCGACTCGCGTTGATTCTCTGATTCGGCGTTTAGAGTGTTTAGGGCCGGTCAGGCCTGCCGCCCGTCGGACGATGGCGCACCGCGTGCACCAATGCACATCATGATGGTATGGCTTGCTGTCATGAACTCGAGGCATTTTGACCGACCGCGTTGCAGGAATGGCGCTTGAAATCCCATCGCGCGCTCCCCTTGACGGTCGGCCTCACGGGTCGCAACGACACGCAGAAACGCCCGCCCGATTGCGCACTCAATACGAGGTGACAAGAGTGCTATTCATTAGCGGCGAATTGGCTGGCGAGGTTTTCACCAAGCGCAGCCATGAAATTCTCGTAAGTTATATGTCCGTTAAGGGTATTCTCGTCCCAGCTATCGAGAATCTCCTTACCACGCCGCTTCATGCGCTGAAGTTTGTTGCTCCGCTCCTTTCGGGCAATGTAACCATCATCAAACATAAATATCAGTCCTTCAACCCATCCCTGCAAGGAATAGAAGGCCGGGGTGATCGCTTCATATATGGATTGTCGGGACCTCATAGTATCGTTGCCGAAAAGTTGGTGGTTTTTCGCCGTTCGGATGGTGCTCCCATCGCCATGTGTCCAACCCTCCACAACCTTGCTGATGCGTGGCGCTTCAGAGCCGTTCAGGTTGAAGTGGACGGTGCACCAGATAAGCACAAACAAGAATGACTCAAGGTCATGACGATAGATATGAGGAGGGCGGTCATCGCGAAGAAGGTCGAGAGCCATAAAGGGGGCTATTCCGGTATGCATGCGATATGCTTTATCCGCAGGAACTGCCTTTGCTACATCCCAGTCGTTCAGAAGGCCCGAAGGAGCTCCTCCCTCGTCACGCGTGAAGACTAGATTGTGCAGGTTCAGATCGCCATGCACGCTGCCCGTCTTCACATTGACAACCCTGTGACCTATGTACAATGAGATGTCTTAGCTGACTTCGGTCAAAGGTTTTAAAGGAATGACGTACAGTGCACAAGCTGCAGGAAGATATACTTGAACTCCGCCAAGGACTCGACATGGGACAAGGGTTGAGGACTGATTGGCTTGATCAGACTGCGCTGCGCTTTACTGGACGCACGCTGGACGGTGCCACCCATAGAGATCTCTTCAAGGCTAAGCATGCCCTCCGTCGAGGCATCTATCTGGGAGAGTTCGCGATAGAACTTCAATTTTACCGTCCCTGCTATGCTGTCAGTCAGATGTCATAGGATCGCGAACATAGAACGTACCATCTGCGTGGTACAACAAGCAGCGTATGAGCATGTTAGAGTTTGGTTGCCGTTTCTGCCTTCGCAGCTCGGAGAGCTGTTCGATCTGAATGACCATGATGGGGTACTCCGACGTTGGGAAATGGAGATGATAGAGAGGTGCGGATGAGGTCTTGGATCGGTGTCAGGTGGAGAAGCCTGGTGAAGCCCGTTGAAGACGTAAGTATGAACTTATGTGACCGTGCGTGTGACGCGTAAACAATGAACTCACGGTGAACAAAGGAAGTGAGAGCAATGCGACCTAATGTTGAATATCTATACGTCGTGCTCGTGGGGTCCGTGACGACCAGACACGTCGATCTTGAATTAAGACGGTCCAGCGAAGTGAACACTTTATACACCATCGGGATGTGCGCATATGATCCTAGGATACCATGACAAGACGAGATCTGCCAGAGCAGTCTGAGGGAGCGCGACACTTGTGTGCCAGAGGCAGGTCGGCAGTGAGTCACTCGCATTCGTACCTCAGGATGATCTACACGAGACGTAGGACTTGAGCCTTGATGCTACTAGGTTCTGCGACTGTTCCTGCCTTGAAACCTTGCTTCAAACAATCTGTCAAACTCGAATCGTTGAAGTGAGACGCACCGCCTGCTTAATGGTATGCCGACATTTGAAGCGCGGATGCGCAAACGGAAAAAAAAAAAATCATAGTATAAAAACCGATTTCTATGCACAGCGATGTGATTCTGAAGCAGCAATAGCAACGGAGCATACATCTCTAGAACATTCTCTAGTCAGGAGGAAGTTCCGTGGTCACGACAATCATCACAACGATTGTGTCGATTTTCCGATTCGGCGTTAGAGAGTTTAGGGCCGGTCGCCGTCGCGACGATGGCGGCTCGGCCTCGAAGTTCGAAACATAGACGGCACTTATACTTGGGCATACTTATCTTACATCTCGGCGCAGGCCATGAGCACTGCAACAATTCGGCAGTACTGAATAGTAAGTTACGATATATCCCGCTCATCACGCCTTGTCATGGCTGAGGCGTTCCAGCCGTCCACGCCTTGTCTGTTTTTGTCCAGGTCTTTTGTTCTGACCGTGATGGCCAATGCACGGCCACATGCCCCTGAGACGCTTTAATGGCCCTTCTCTCTCCATATAAAGGCTCTGGCAAGAGGTCCTGCTGTTCCAATCGCCCCCGCCATACTCCCGCTGTCATCCCCACATGTCCATCAACGCTGTTACACTCGCCCGTCTACACAAGAGCATCTTCCGGCCCTCGCACGACCCTACGCGTCCCATTCTCGCGTATATCACCGACATCACTGCGGCCATCGACGCCCTCTTCCTGGCCGGCCACACACTCGACGCGCGCGCCATCGTCGATAGTGTGGTCGCGCACCTGCATCCGAGCTGGGCGAAAGTGCGAGACAAGTTGGAGCGGAGGGGCGAAAAGCGCGATGACTTGTTGGAGGTCGTGATAGTGCTCATGAAGTACCAGGAAACGGAAGAGTTGAGGGGCTTGCTGAAAGAGGGTGCAGATCGAGGTATGTGTGAGATGTCGAGGTTTTCGACGCGAACTCACTATCAGGTCCAGACCCAGACCCGTCCACAGCCCTCATTTCTAACGGTGGACAGGCTATTCTGGCGCAGAATCCACCTGGCCCTAGTTGCGACGTCCCTGCGGATCATCAAGGCGCGATATCTCGGCCAAAGCAGAACAGCCAACTAGTCTTAGGCCTAGACGCGGCCACCTCGGATGCAGACAAATCATTTGACCAACCCATCCCCGATTACCTTGAATTTGCTCGTGGAGCAGACGGGTCGTCGTTCACCACAAGCCCCGTGCGCTCTACCGTCTCGGACAGCGACAGCATCGATTCAAGACGCTTGGATGGCTTCGATCAGTCGTGTGAACTGGTCGATGTCAAGAGCTTTGCTCCCCGTATCGGTGTCCCAGATCAAGGCGGTGTCCCGAATTATGCCCAGTTTTCACGCGAGATGGATCAAGCTTTGGATGCCGCTGCCTTCGGCGGCGGGCGCGTCGCGTTCTTGGTCGATGAAAGACTTCATACCAACCGACTGGACTGATTGGGTTTCTACGCGGTGTGGGATGTAGACGATCCGGATCACAACACTGATCTCTCGACTGACTGTCGAGGGCTAGGGTATCGACATGGACCAATTCTAGCTATTGCAATCTTCATCTGGGTTTCTGTGATCATAGACGACGTCCCGAGATACGAGTGAGCTGTCGAATTCCCCTCTGGTACGTTCTCGCCTGTGACAGTTGAGCTTGGCCATGGATCCGCGGCGGTCTGCTCCTATACGACATGGTGTTCTTCAGGAATACTTTGGATACTCTAAGTATTTCACCATGCTGCCGCGAAGTACGAGTTCGTCTGGGTCATCTTCTTGAATCGAAGCCCAAACGCGGTCACGTGGCCAGGCGGAGGTATCTTGGACTTTTGCTCCTCTGGTTCACGGCCATTTTGCGGCGTTCTGTTCTTGCTCTTGTCCATAAAGGAAAGCTCACTATTGGTCCCACCCCCAACGAGTACGTTTATGCGTGGATACAATAGGCATCTAGCTCCCATACGATTGTCCACGCGCCTCTATTTTTTGATATATCTTCGCCGCCCTTTCCTGCCCTATCCTTGTTCACATGTGCCTGGTCCATCAACGCGGACATCGGGTCTTCGTCAGACTACAGTTGAACTCAAAGTGACTCTACTCATCAATGCAAGCAATTTCGGGAGACGAACCCTGTAGGTGCGTGCATTTCTATTTTCTTCGACGACATCCATTGCAGACCTCGACGCAAAGTTTTTTTCTTCTCGAACAGAGCTCAGTCAAGCCCAGTTCCAGCGAACAGACCTTTGACGAACCCATCGATGCGCCATCCTTCCTCATACCAGTAAGTAAATTTCAGGATTATGCCGACGACTTGCTGTTGGCCTCACACACTCCGCTCCAAAGTTGAGAATTACTGGACCTCAGCTGGTTGCTTCGCGGAACATGCCTCACGGCGTCTTCAGCTAGTCCAGCGCACGTGGCAGCTTGCGCAAAATACTCAACCAAATCCACGGCCTTATAAAGGATAAAGCGGCATTCAAGGTCCATGACAAGCCCTCCGTTCGGCTGGACGAACTGAGGAGAGCTATGTCCGAAACGGAGCGACCTACAAGAGTGCGCAGCATCGAATATTCTCTAAATCTAGCTCCAATAATATGCTCATCAAAGACTGAAAACCTTCTCCAGTTCGTTTCTCTATAGGCCGAACATGTCCCAAGTTGACGCAACGTGAAATTTGACCGGCGTCCTACGTTTCAAGGTGCATGCCCTCCATGGACAACAGGCGCTATATTATGGCTATACATTTCATAGGCAGTCAATGTTTGTTTGGTACTCCGATTGCATCGGCATTATCAAGCCGAAGTACCGAAGTACCTGACGTCTGGAAGGACGATGAGTGGCTGCCCTTCATTGCTATGGCTTTGCGTCACTGCGACGGAGACGTTCTTGGCTGTGAGTATACAGGATGCGCGGCATAATTCGACGCAAGCCCAACAGACTCTGATAACGCGCTGAGCTGCTCGTGAAGGTGTGGGCCCTTCAATTTTTTTTTGCGTTGCACGGAGCTGATATTGCGTACTATGATTGCACTGTCTCCCCTCATTTGTTCACTCGATGTATGGGTCTCTATCTCACAGAACTCATTCCCATTCCATTCACGTCTCGACTTGGTATGCGAGGATGTGCCAAACGCGTCTGTCTCTTGTTCTGCGGTTGCCGATCATGCTCAGGAAAACCACAGGAACCCGGCGGCCAAAGCAGAAGCCAAATTGGGCAGGAGACGCCCTTCAACCCATGGCCTTCAAGTTCCTGTAGAATTCAGATATCTCATGGTGGTATGGTTCGATTTCATGCAGTCATGTAATTTGTATGCTCTGTTTCGCGATGCTTCATGCGCCTATAGAACACGCCGTTGAGGTGGATATAATACAGCGAAATGCAGTCACACTAGTCAGGCCGGTCCACGGGCGGTTCATTCGGTATGTCTTCCTCTAGCTCGTCCGCCGTAAGCTCACAGCGTAGTATTCTGCAGCCGACCTAATTTCATTCTTTGCATAGGCCATGTAGCTATGCACATGAGGGCAGGACGTCCGCACCTGGATCCCAGTATGCAGGGTCTTCTCTTGATGCTGACGAAGGCCACGTACTGTCACGGCTGGAACCTGACAATGCAATCGCTAGCGGATCAGACCTCTCGAACGTGCACCTCACATTCTCGTGCGACGTCCATGAAAGAGAGTCGGCTATCCCAATGCGCGAGGAGGCGTGTCAATTCGTCGAGGTTCATAGACGCCGTAGAGGATATCTTGTAGAAAAAGACGAGAAAGGCGTGAGATGGTCGAGACCAAGAGCGTCAAGTCATCAAATGACGGAACAGGGAACGGAACTTGATTTCGATGAGAAAATGGGACAACTATCAGTGTGTCATGGGTATCATATATTCAAGACAAGAGTAAGTATCCATGTATCCATAAATCATAATAGCCATATATGTGAGGCGTCTACTGTCCATCAGTCATAATGGTCGCTATTCGACAGCGACGAATCTGGGCTATCTTATCCATCCAGCTCTGCGATGTGTGGGTCCTCACCTATCGCAGCCATAAATTTCTCGTAAGTGACGTGTCCCCCCATCGTTTCTTGCCAACTCTCCAGCTCTTTCCCCGAAAGCTTATCTTCTTCTGCCTCCAAAACGGCAGCCTGAGCTTTCCGAAACATTCTGATCAGCGCTGCGATCCATGTCTCCAGAATGTGATGAAAGGCGGGCCGGACGGCGGCGAGAATTTCCGTGCGACGTTCAGATTTGAAGGAGAAAAAGGAAATCTTGTCGTTCTGAATTTCTTTCCAGGTGCCTATGGCCCAGGCGCTCATGACTGGGCTAAGCCCAATGGCGGAACCGTTGAACTCGAAGTGGACGGCACACCAGATCAGGATGTATAGGAACGATTCGAGGTCGTGGCGATACAAGTGGAGAGGAGGGCTGTTGTCGAGAAGATCGATGGCCATGAAGGGGGCTGTGCCTATACGATGGCGGGCGCTAGGCGTTTCGGACGTCTCGTCCCCAGAAAGCGGCTTTCCTAAATCCCAGTCATTCAGGAGAGCTAGAGGTTCCTTGTCGGTATCGCGTAGGAACATGAGGTTGTTGACGCTCAGATCCCGATGCAAGACTTCCGCCTTCACGTATACAACTCGGTGGCCTATGCAAAGGTGCAATGTAAGGGCGAGACCGAAGCAGAGCAAGCGTGCTAGCACTTACACCGAATGATCTGAACGTAGACGATCTTGAACTCTTCAAATGTTTTGACGTACTTAAGCTCCTGGGCTTGGCGAGCTACCAGCAGTCGGGCGACACGCTCTTCAGGGACTCCTGCGAGGGACCCCATCAGGGTGCGCGGGAGATGTAATGCGTCCCCGTCGAGTGTCATCGAGCATAGAAGTTCGGGGATATGCTTCGACCACACTGGGCCGATCTTCGAACGGATGTCACGGATAAGGAAGTCCTCGGCAACACGTTTCTTCACCGGCCAGCTTAGCTTTGCGATGAGCTTGTCCTCTGGGAATGTCAAGCCGCCATTTTTCTTGGGTTTCACGGGATAGACCACGGTGCCTCGGCCGACGATCCCATACTGAATGTAGAGCGGTTCGTCTTGGACTTCAAACGTGACATCGTGAGGGACTTTGGCGCCTGCGCCGTCAACAGTGTGTCTGGCCGGAAGGCGAAGGATGTCGTTCTTCACGGTAGATGGGTTGACGACGGCGTCCTCCGGATTCGCCGGAGTGAACAGCGGCTCGTATCCGAAGTGGGCGCGATCGCAAACAGAAATGGCGACTGCGACAAGGACAAAGAGGTAGGGGTCGTTGAAAATACTGAAATCCTTCGACCGAATGATGCCGATACGGTCGTAGTACCAGAGAGAAACTTGGTCGTCTTTGACGAAAAGGCCTGAGACGTAGCGCCTGTTTCCGACCGACGCGAACATTTCGTTCGCATACCCGGCGAGCTGGACCTGTTCGATCGTAACGCCACGAAGACCCATGCCGCTCAGCGTCGTGGATGGCTCGACAGAGGGGATGCTTGGAAGCACGTCAACCACCGAACCTTCAACGATCGTCGACGGCCGAGAACCATAGTCCTTCCTCGGGGCCTTGTTGGATCCCTCACTCCTCTCCGATTTCCGCTTCCGGCTGCGCCCTGGTTCTGAAGAAGTGACAGAGGGAATGGGAGGAGTCGAGCACGACGATCCTACTGTTGGAGATGCCTGGGAGTCGCACTCGCCTTGAGCGTCGGACTTTTTCGGTTGCTTCTTCTTGAACTCCCCAACCCACGGAATTCCAGGCCACGCCAAAGGGGAAAGAACCACCACAGTCTCTTTACCAGCCGGTCCTTCCATCACCTCGGCATGAACGTCTGTATCACGATCGTTGGCGCGAGCTCCAGCAAAACCGCAGTAGCCTGGAATCTTCGTTCGAGTCTCGTTGGGAGTGAGACGGATGGTGCGCCGCATCAGTCCCTCGGATGAAACGCCATCGCGCCACTGTTGAAACGCGTCTTCCACCATCGCGCAGAACGGAACGTAGCGTGTAGTCTCCTTGCCACCCCTGTAGTAGTCTCCGTGCAGCGTGGTAGATGGTGCGAACGTCCAGGACTTGCCCCACTGAAGATTCTCGGGGTCAAAGCCCCAGACGGACTTGACAAACTTCTCGACCTCGACGTTTCCCTGCATATTACGGTTGATGTCGTCCTTCAGCTGCGGGTAGACGATCTCTCTGATGAATTGGGGAGCGAGTGTCGTGCTCAGACTCGATTTCAAGGGCGTAGAGCCTACATAAACGGCCGTCAGTAAGATATCAATGAGTTCCAACGGACCAACTCACTGATAGTATGGGATATGCTCTGAGATAGGAGGGACGGCCCGAGACGAGGTGGTACGTTCTTGGGAAATTTGGGAGCTTTAGGCTCTTTGGGTGCTTTCGATGTCGATTTGTCTGCTTTGGGTGGCATGATTGGTATCGGTAGTGGGGGAATGACAGGAGACTGGGTCTTACCTTCGACCAAGCGGGGGCAGGCTTATTTATCTTCGGAGATATCAATTTTCTCGGATGTGGGTGAGGACAAATGCGAAAGACGACAATGGGATTGCCGACCATGAGGTAGCCGCATGAGGCTGAGATTGAAATCAAGTTGAAATCGCGGCAAGAACAAAGGCGCTTCGTGGAGCCCACGCTCCGGGTAGCGTCATGTGACCGCGTCAACAGCGTATCGCGACGCGTCTTTTGTCTTGCTTCTCTAACTGTGCAGTCATCAAGACAGCCAGCACGAACTCCGTTTTTCTACTCGGACACCAAGGAGACAACATCTAGTACTAGATATTTGCGTACCAGGCGGTACGTATGCCATCCCCATCATCATCCGGCGTCTGCCGTTCTGCTTGCCTCTGACCGTGGCAGAACAAGCTCGCGTCGAGTCGAGAATTGTATCCAGGCGAGACTGGCGAGAGCTATTGTCTCGCAGAAACAGTTTCCCAGCTTTTTCATTAGCCGCGGCAGTGCTCAATTCACCGTTCAAAGCCGCGCATCTATTATATTTTCTAGTTACATGTGGACCTCAAACCCCGGGGAAGTCCGCACCTGTGTCCGATGGTGTGAGCTGTCACCACTGCTCCCGGCAGCCATGGCCATCCAGACTGAACACACTCTGCAGCTGAAGCGGAAATGAGACTCGCAATCCGGAGACGATGACACAACCGCGTCCTGTACGGTCCTTGGTTCACATCATGATGGTACGCTTTTCTCTCGTGGACTCATGGGGTTCTGACCGACCGCTTTGCAGGGATGGTGCGCCTGGAAACACATCGCGAGCTCTCCTGGATGGCGTTCACAGCTGAACCTAGCATCGTTGGCCTCACGACTTTCGGCGACACTTTGAGACGCCTGCTCGACGGCACAAACGATATTCCCCGGCGCAATCTAGTCAAGCCAGTCCAGTACTTGCGGGACATCTTGTCTCTTGATGACTTCATAATTGTCGTTCTCCATCTTGTCCACTGTAATTCATTTACAATGACTGTCGCCAAACTGATTAACGCTTTATGCACAGGCCACAGAACTGTCTATGTCGAGATGGGGACCCTGCGTCAAGATATGACCATGAATGACCTCCCTTCATGCACTCAAAAGCAGGCGCGCCGTTGGGCATTCTGGACAACTGGGACTCAGAGATGGCATTTCCAGCAGACTCGGTACCGCTGCGCGGACGATACTACACAGGAACCGCACCGTTCATCGCGCTCAACCTTCTCCATAGTCATCCGCACCAGCACATGCACTGGCATGACCTCGAGTCGCTCATCAGCACCCTCTGATGCGCCGTCCACCTAAATCTGGACGGGACGGCGCAGCCACGCCACGCGCTCCTGCTCGCGTGGACTGAGGGCACCTAGGATGGGCTGAGATCGCCGCCGCCAAGAACGCGTTCTTCTTGCAGCCTGAGAGCCTTGCCCTCTTGCTGCGCGAGGAGCGGCCGGTGTTCGCGCCGCCCGTGCGGAGATGGATGATGCCCGTGTATGACCCGTGCTTCGAAATGCAGCGGTTGATCTGGCGGCGCGAGGTTGATTGCCTACTGGTGAAGCATGGATGCGAGCCCGATGCAGTCGGGGAGCGGGATGTATTGGTGAGGTTGAGGGCGATGTGAAAGCTTACAAGCACCTTTCCTAGGTATGGAGAGATTTGGCGGCCCTGCCTCAGCATCATTCGAGTGATGGACTTGTGCCAAAGGAATAGAGGCAGAAGACGTGTCTGAATCGACAGGGCCAGAGCTCCGCAACTTGCTCTTCTTCAAACTTGTCTTGCAACCGCCAAGCGAAGCATCTTGGATCGCCTCCTTCTGAAGAGACTGTCGCGGACGCGCATGACGATCAGCGATGCGACGCGATGCAGTCGCCGAGCCTTGAACGCCATTGCTCTGTCTAGGCTCCTTGCGTGCGCTCCCGACCCCATTGGGCTGTGACTTGCTTCGGGTAGGAGACTGGAGGCTACTCTTACCTAGATAAGTCCATCCTGATTCACTGAACCCGCAAGTTTCTCCATATTCCTTGCACCACGCAACTCCGATTTGACGTCCCGACGCGTCGCGTCGCGTCTTTCACGCTCACCTGTACGCGTCAGATTCCATTATGGCTTGACATCCACAGCAGGCCACGCGAATATTCACATAGCAATGAGAATTACATCCCAGAGGTTTTGTACATACTGCACAGTCTGATAGATACAATCATTTTCTCGTTACATAACAGAATCATGCTTCCTTTCGAGTATCGCCCATCAGGAAAAACCACTGTGGCAATAACCACGCAATTGCCACAGCTTGTGGCAAGTGTGGCAATTGCTACACTTTTGCCACTGGGGTAATTGGGTGGTAATTGCTACAAGTTTACCACAGAGCTGGAGAGGCCAAGAAGACAATCATGATAAGATTCTTAGAATTAGAGTATAGGTAGTAAAACTTATATTTCATCTGTTATTACTACATACAAAGTATTTATGCTACTATTAATGGTTATATGTGCAAAATGAAGGGTGGAGAGGGCACGTAAGGCGAGAAGGGCAAGGCACACACACAGCACGGGACAGGCGCAGAAGGCGCCAGATGTGTGTGGAGTACGGACGGGGCGGCCGAGCGATGGTCCGCGAGTCTGGGCAGGCTGCGCAGGTCGTACGGGGCCGCAAACGAGCATGCGCGCAAGTGGCGCGTGCGGGCGGGGCGGTGACACACGAGTCGTACGTGGCCACGCATGCAATGACGTGGGGTCGTCCTCGGCCGTGCGCGCAGTCGCGGGTTGGCGGCCATGCACGCACGGGGGGCGCTGCCGTGTCTGCCTACGCGCCGCGACCGTACGCGCAGTCGCTGGCGTGCGTGACTGTTCGCGACTGCACGGACAGCATGCGTGCGTGCGTGCGCTGGCGCAGTCGCGCGCCGCGGAGCACCCGCGGCGCGTGTGGGCTGGTGTAGTTGTATGCGTTGGGCTGCCGCGGGGACCGTGCGCGACGCGGCGGGTCTGCACACGGAGGCGCGGCGTGCGAGGCGTCGGGCGCGAGAACGAGGCGCGGGGCGTTGACGAGTGCAGGGCCCGTGCGCAAGGCACCGGGCTGCCGCGGGCCCGTGCGCGAGGCATGAAGTTGCCACGAGCCCGTGCACAAGGCGTCGGGCTAGTCGCAAGCCTGTGCGCCATGCGAGAAGCCCGCGTACGGGCAGTGCGGCGCGTTGCACGCATAGGCGGCGTGGGGGGCGTGGGCTGTGTGTGAGGCATTGGGCCGCCGGGGCCCGTGCGCGATGCGACGGGCCTGCGCGCGATGCATGGTGGGCTTGCGAGAGGCGCGGCGGGCGGGCGCAAGCCATCCGGCGGTCGTGGCCCGCGCGCGACATGCGGGCACGCGTGCGTGCGCTGGCGTGCCGTCCCGGGGTGTGGCCACCGGGCGCACACCGGTGATGGTCGTTAGGCGACGCGCTGGGCGCTGGTGACGTGGCGGCGAGGCGGCGACAGAGGAAGGTGGAATGAGGGAGAAAAAAATCGAGAGTATCGCTCGACGAGCGATACTCTCGATGTTAGCACATAAAAAAAAATAATAGAAATTTTGTACTCACCTCGGATGCCCTCCAGCACCCTCCCCGCCCTGCTGATGCCCTCCGGCGCTTGGTTCGAACGAATTAGAGCGGAAGGATGGAGGGGAAGGAGGAGAGTATATTGGTGGTCGAGACAGCGAGACGTTGAAGTCGCGCTGTCTCGCAGGCACGCGGCAGTTGCCGGATGATGTGGCTCCGCTCGACACTCCGCTATTTATTCCTCGCACGATGCGCTTACTCTCTTCCTCTTCAACCACCACCTTCCCCGTTGCTTTGCTGGCAACTGTACTTCATCAGGTAAGTCTTCTGTTATGTTCTTATCTTTATCTTTCTTTGCTAATGTCTTTACACTCTAGTATGTCTTTGCTGTTATATCAGTTTGGTATGCTTATTCATTTTGTCCTTCTATGTATGTTGACTAATGTGTTATTTTTCCTAGATATTTCGCTTTTTTGTAGTCTTGGTAATTTTTTTTAGCAAGTAGCATAAGCCTTTGTCAACTTTTTTTATCCTTGTATAGACTTGTATATGTCACTTTTATAAAGTTAGGATTATAATAATAATGATAGTCAATATAATACTGTTTGTCTTCATTTTGGAGAGAGTTGTGATCCTTCAATTCATGGAAGTTATAAGACAATCTGTTGATTGAGATTGTGCTGTGCCATTTAGCAGCAATTGGTGCTAATTGCTGCAAAATTGTCACAAATAGAGGCATTCAAACAGAATTCATAACCATTCTGTGGTGCTAGAATCACACATATACATCATTATATGAGAGATTATAATGAGACAAATGAGGCCCAATTGTTGCACAAAAAGGCTTCAATGTTCCAAGTGGGGTTCCTCAATTGCCACAGTAACTACGAGTGGGAGGTAATTGGCACTACTTGGTGGCAATTGGTGGCAATTAGCACCAATTGGCAGGTAATTAACGGCAGAGGTTTTTCCTGATGCCATAACCTTTTCATATGTGATTCGACCCCCGCACGTCTCGTCATCCCAAGGCTGCTCCTGCACCACGGACGTTGGTATATCAGCAACCGCTTCTGTCGGCTTTATGCTGGTGATATCGTCCTCATCTTCGTCGTCGGTATCTTCGTTAAGTTTTGAGTGTTTTGCCATTCGTACATTGCTGCTAAAACCTGGGTCTTGAGTCGTATTTGCGACGGGCTGTTGACTAGCTGTCGAAGGTTTTCCAGAGATGGCGTTTCGATGCTCTGATTGTGCTGTGTAGGCACTCCGCAGCATGGAGACAAGTGGTTTGATCCAGGTATCCAAAAGGGGTTTGAACACGGGTTGGATGGCATCGAAAATCGGTTCTTCCGCTGAGAGTATGAAAGCGGACTTTTGAGAATGGATTTCTTGCCAACTTCCTTGCGCCCAGGGGCGAAGGATAGGTGATGGTATGCTTTTTCTGGTGCCGTCCAGTTTAAACTCAACAGCGCACCAGACTAGCACATAGACAAAAGACTCGAGGTCGTGCCAGTAGAAGTGCCTCTGTGGCTTGTCCAAGAGGAGGTCCAATGCCATGAAGGGGGCCGTTCCTGTTCGGTGTCGTGCCGTGGCGCCGGTAGTGCGGAGATGAGGGGCCTCAGTCGAGACGGTTTCGCTGAGATCCCAGTCATTAAGGAGACCGCAAATCCCGTGTTTCGGATGAGGGCGGAACATCAAATTGTTGACACTGAGGTCTCTGTGTAGAATGCCAGCTGCTAAATAAACGGCCCGATGACCTATGTAGAGACCGACGGTTAGATAACTCGATAAAAAGGGTAAGAAAAGGAACGCACAGCGCACGAAATCGAGGAAAGCTGATTTGAAATATGCGAGGGAACGAAGCTCGGAGAGATGCCACACGCGACCACAGACGAGAATTCGGAGGACGCGCTGTTTCGAGAGATAACCGTCTTTCGACTTGATGCTCTTCCGTGGGAGCGAGAGCGCATCGCCGTCAAACGTCGCTGAGAAGAAGAGTTCGGGAAGATGACGTCGCCATCTCTTGGGAACCTTGCCCAAAATTGTGTGAAGTAAGGAATCCTCAGCAGCACGTGTGACCACAGGCCAGCTGAGCTTCGCAACAAGCTCGTCGTCGCCATATTTCTCGACGTCCTCTGGGATCACGGGAAGGACAACTGTTCCTTGACCGACGATGCCATACTGCACGTGAAGAGCCTTCGTGATCACTTTGAACGAAATGTTGCCTGCCACTGCCTTGCCATCACCGTCCAGTACTTTGCCATCAGGAAGGGTGAGTATGGCATCGACCACAGACGTTGGCGCAATGGATGGTGTGGGCTCCCGCAGTAACGGCTCGTAGCCGAAATGATCACGATCGCAGGAGTGCAAAGCATGTGCGACGAGCACCAGCTTCTCTTGGTCCGCCTCATCCATGATATTGATCTCCACGGTCTTGATGGCCCCCATGCGGTCAAAGTACCAAAGAGACATGAACTTCCCTCTCATGAAGATGCCTGTGGTGTAACGACGGTTGCCTATGTCGGACATGGCCTCAACCGCATAAGATGTCAGCTGACGTTCGTCCTGAGTCAATTTCGGCGGATTCGGTCCAAACGCGTCATACTGCAACTGCGCAGAAGTAGTTGCGAGGTCGGAAATGGCTTCTGGTGGATTCTCGAACGCCTTGAGAGCCTTCCTCGGTCCAAGCGATTCTGATTTGACCTTGTGTTTCATACCAGTCGAGGAACCGGAGTCGTCCGCAATAGCTTCCTGCCCATTGATGGCAGCCGAACGCTTGGAAGTGGGATTGGCTGGGGTCTTCCTGGCCTTGCGGCCCTTGGAAGATGGCGCCACCTCCGCCCTAGCGTTGTCACCGAGTCTGCTCTTCGCTTTGTTCTCGTTACAGATCGGGATGCCAACAGTGGAAGTGCGAATTTTCTCTCCTTCAGAATTGAGCTGTGGTGAATCTGCCAAGAATGCTGCCCAGTCGGGGCTGCGGACGGTGTCCTCGTTAGTGATGCGTGTCGAGCCCATGGGTACGAGTTTGATTGATGATTGCGTCTTGATACCGAGCGACTCCCTAGTCTGCCTATTTGCGTCCTCCAGTATAGAGCATAAGGGCTTATACATCAGCGGCTCGGAAGCAGACTTGATGAACTCCTCGTGGAGGTCTTTGGGCCGGACAAACTGCGCTTCCCAGCGCTTCCAATCGAGCATGGCACGTTTCAAGCCCCAGACGCTCTCGATAAACTGGTAGACATCGGCATATTTCTGTAGATTCCCCATGAAGTCACTGCATCTGAGATATTCCACATAGATATATAGAGCTATATAGGCTCTATATCTTTCCTAGGGCCATAGCTATCCCCCCTATTATATAGCTGGCCATAGCAAGGGCATGGCTATGGCCAGCTATATAGTGCTATAGAGTTGCTAGGGACAGCTATGGAGTGCTATATAGCCATCCTTGGTTGGCACATAGCTATGATAGCTATGGTAGCCATGGGCTATCAGGGATAGCTATATAGGCTAGGTCTGTTATGAATACTATAGAGATTATAATGTCTATAAGCAACAGACTATTCTATGTATCTCTAATAGACTACAAGGTAAAGAACTCAATTTATAGCTTTACTAGCCTTATTATATATCTACAGATTTGTATTCAGTAACCAGCACATACTAAAATCACAACACAAAATGAATGATAACAAACTTTATTGACTATCCACTACTATTACACTACATACAATCACTATAAGACTACAAAAGTACTACACAAAAAGTGTTAGAAAGATTACAAAAGGCTTACCACTATATTAAAAAAGCGAAAATTACTAACAACATAAGACTTTAGTATAAGATAACAAAGATCACAAAAAAAAGCTTACCAAAATCTAATGAAAGCGAAAATCTACAACAAAGATAACAACAGAGATAACAAAGGTCACAAAAGAAAGCTTACCAAACTATAATAAAAGCGGAAATCTCCAAGAACTATAAGAGAACATAACAAAGATAATAAAGAAAAGCTTACCTGAATACTAGAAAAGCGAAAATCTAGTAAGGGAATAAAAGAGATAAGTAGAGATGAGTAGAGAAACATAACGATGAGAACAAATGAAGAGATACTGAAAGAATCGGATATGACGTGGCAGGACGAGGTAGTAGTTAAAGAGAGAAAGACGACGCGCGTCGTGCGCGCGTTATATAGCTGGGCGCGGGTTTGCCCGGCGGAGTCACAATCGTGGCTGCCGGCGGAAGCTGGAAGCTGCGTCGGAGGCTGCGAACCTAGACTTCACTAAGTTGCCATTGGTATCCAGTAGCGTACAGTACAGTATGTAGAAATGTACTTGATTCGATCGAATTTTATTAGCACACGGTGCTTTGATTCTTTTTCTCTGAATTTCACTGATTTTACTTGATTTGTGAAGCTCGATATCATTTTCGTTTGTACGCATTTGGCTGTGGCTGAAGCAGAGAACGGTCGAGCCTTGCTGCCCACTACTAACTCACTCTCCTCCGAGGTCCTTCAACCCAGTCCCCCCTTCTTTCTCGCGTTCTCGTTCGATTCGGAGGCTGGGAGATTTGGTCATGGTGAGAGGACTCTAAGGTGAGTAAAAGAGACTTCTATTTGATTGTTTTTCGTGCTAACCTGGGGTCTCGCTCGTTATCGAGCGAGACTCCCTGTCTATCCGTTGGCTACAACCCCCACGTCCTCCGCGTCACCTCCGTGCCTCTGCCGTCGCCTCCATGTCCCCGCCATCGCCCCCTTTTCGCCTCGTTCTCCTTCACGACCCCACGGCGTCGTCTGCGGACCCGACACCTCCCCTGGCTCTCACATCCACCCTGTCCACTCCCTCGCGCGCCATCCCTGACCCGCGCGTACCCATCACTTCGTGCGAGGGTGCCGGGTGTTCAGCACCCACGACAACGCTCCCGCGACGCCCTCGACAGACCGCACGAGCCCCAACAGCTCGTGCGGACCTGCCACGTCATGTTCGCCTCCGCCACACAGTCCTCAGCCCACGCGCGCCTGTCTTGACCCGCGGAAGGATCCTGCCACATCGCACGAGCTCAATAGCTCGTGCGAGGACTTAATGCGTACCTAGCAAGCACGTCAACAGACCCGCGCAAGCCCACAACAGCTCGCGCGGCTCTGCCTCCGCCTCGCAGCCCCCAGCATCCCCGGATCTCGCCATGCCAGATGAGCTCAACAGCTCGTGCGAGGACGCCGGTCGCCTGCCCCTCAAGCACTACCACGCCCGCGCGAGCCCCGAATAGGTCGCGTGGGACACGTCGAGTCTCGTTGCCATGGCAACGAGACTCGACAACACGTCCTTGGGCTCTCCTCGTCCCGCCCGCACGCCCTCTCCTCACACTCCACACCCCACATCCACCCACTCATCTCCCTGCGGTGCGGGCCCAACGACCCGCATCTTTGTCGGCACTGCCGCCCCTAGCATCCCCGCGCGTGCACGTAGCCGTGCACCTGCTCATAACATGCCGCTTGCCCGTGCAATGTCCGGCGTGCACCGCCAACGCATTCGCGCCTGCGCAGGGAATCGGCCTCTGGCGGCTGCATGCGACCCGCCAACGCACGGATGCCCGTGCGCACAAATTCCCATGCACACGACTCCACCCGGCGCGCACGATGCCCCGGCAGCGTCCCCTACACACAGCGTTGTGTGTTAATGCCAGTGCACGGCACGCATGCCGGCGACTGCATGCACGGCCACACAACACCCACGACCGCGGTGCTCTCGTCCGACACCTCGTGCACGACATCCACCCTGCGCCCAAGATCCCGCATGCGCTACCTGCCCATGCGCCTCACCGTGCGATCGCACACAACGTGCGCGGCGCTCTTAGTACTTAGAATGCTTGTAATGACTGAACTTGATAATAATATAAGTAAATACTGAATTGAACTTGAGTCTGATAAATCTATGGCTGCAATAGCTTATATAGCTCATAGATGCTATGGTCCAAAGCCCAAGTCTATGAGGGTATTGTAGACTACATAGTCTATATAGTTTATATAGTAGCCCAAGACAACCTCATAGCTCCCATAGTTGACCTATGTTGCTATATAGCGCTATATATCTAGCATAATGTGCTATAGAGACTATATAGCCTATATAGCACTACATAGAAGGCAAGAGGGGATATATAGTGTATAATGCTCATATAATTGTTAGTGGTAGCTATATAAATTTGGGTTTTCTCAGATGTGCTAATGATGGGTTGGACGATTCCGTGCAAGCGTTTTGGACCGTAAGCGTCGCGGACTGAGGTCAGACGCAGTCAGAGCGGGGTAATGTCTGGGGTAACATGAGCAAGGGAAGACAGAGTCAATGTCATCATACTTACCGCTATAGAATGGCCCTTGGAGCAGTCAATGGTGTGACTTTCGCCGAAACCTACGGGCCAGACAAAAGTGACCTAAGGCCGCAAGTTACGGGCTGGTCAAACGAGCTCAAATGACACCTTTTTGGTCCGTAAGCTACGGGCGAGCTCAGTTTCCGCATAGACCGCAAGTTACGGGCCAGCTTATATAGATATGTACCGTAGCTTACAGCTGAGCTCCGCCCCCTATATCTCATGCCTCGTAAATTACGGTCGAGCTCGTCTCGGTTTGCCCCCATCCGGATTAACGGACCCGGACCCGGACTACACCATCCGGACTCATCGCCAAATCCGGATCCGGATCCGGTTTTCGGTTCAGCCGGATTAGCCAGGTCTCGGATTAATTGTTCCAGCACTTGCGGACTGCTACGTTCTCGGACTAACGTGCACTTTAACCGACTCTCTCGGACTCGGACTCGTCAAATCAGATCCGGGCATTCCTTGACTCACCGGACTCGGATTACCATCCTGATTTCTAAACACGTCCACAGGCATACTGAAGACCAAATACAAGAAACTACATTGATTTATGATACTTCTCAAGCTCAAATGCAGACTGACAGATGCGGACTACCTGCGTATACAGCACAAATGAAGACACGGATGGAGATGGACGAGGAATGCTGGACTAAATAGAGAGTAAATAAGACCAACCAACCGGGACTATGTGCTGACGGTCTCATGCCTTGCGGCGAGGGTGGGGATCTGGTCCTTCAGTGCATTGTAGCCCAACTGGAGGTCTTGCATCTGACCCTCCATGCGATGCTGCTGTGCACTGACATCCTCTTCCTGACGCTGGATATGCATCCGGACTCGGCGCAGCTCCTCCTTCAGGTCATCGACCTGGCTTTGGAGAGACTGCGCCGTAGACCATGAGCGCTGCGCGAGGTCCCGAAGCAAGTTCATGCTCACATCGCGGGTCAGAGTTGGATGGCTATTCAAGCCGCTCCTCGCACCGCTCCCACTACCCAATGCCCCTGGGAAAAGGGTGAGCACTGGATCACCCAACTAGTCAAGCAGTTGCTCACCGGTCTGCTCCCTTCCAAGACCACCACGCAACCCGCTAGGTCCAGCTCCACTGTCATCTTCGTCTGGCTGATCTTGGGGCAGAGAGCGGCGCTTCTTCCCAGCAGGAGCTGCAGCAGGAGCCGGTCCTCCCTCATCATCTGATACCACATATTCTGCAGACTTTGGAGGGTCTGAATATAGTCCTATTAGCCCCATGCACTCTCCTAGATGGAGCGGATTACCTTTCCGTTTCTTGCCCTTGCCCTTCGGAGCTCGGTCTGCTCGCTGCTCTGCACCTTCCCCCTCCTTGTCTCCATCGGCAACTCTCTGGCCGGTCCGACGGGTTCTGCCCCGTCCACCCGCCAACGGACACTTAGCCCGGCGTTTCCAGCACCACCAGCATGCTCCATTTGAGTCATCGGACCGGACGCATCGAGTGCCCTTCTTGCTGCAGGGTAAACATGGCGGGGACTAGACACAATTTCAGTATGCAGTGATAGCAACGCAATGGACCATTCTCACCACTACCGGTAGGTCGTCCGGGGGACTGTCCGGCAAAGGGCTCCCTTCATCTGAAAAATTTGTATGTCCTATATAGCTCTATACATCCTACATAAATCTCCTAGAGCCATAGCAAGGTCAACTGCTATGGAGTTCACATAGCTAGGTGGGTTGCTATATAGTGCTATATAGTTTAGGTGGAGTACTATATAGTGCTATGAGAGCTATGAGAGTCATTAGAGCTGTCTATGAAGCTATGATAGGAGATCTAGCTATGCAACCTATAGATACTATGTTACTGATGTGAACTCTAGTCAAAAAGAATTTCTATCATACTTCATAATAGCTATCAAGATAGATCTCTAATATATAATACTGAAAAACTCAAATACTTTATATTTAAAAGAAATTTTTAATTATGTTTTATCAAAAACAAAAGATCACAAAGTTCATGAAGGACACAACTCAAAATTTTATTAACTCAAACAAGACATAGTACCATACTACAACATTACTATGAAAGGTGATAACAATAACTTCCAAACATTACAAAAAGCGAAATCTAATAGGTAACAAAAGCCAGTCAGTAAATATGCAAGACTATGATAAATGAGGACTTACCCAAAGTATAAAAAAGCGGAGATGTAGTAGCCTATGCTAAGAGAATACAATAGACAAAAGACATCAGCATAAGAAAGAAACAAAAACAAAATGCTTACCTCAAAGATATCAAACAAGGACTATAACGAGCAATGAGCAATGAGCAACGAGGGATGAGCAACGAGGGATGAGCAACGAACGACGAGCAACGAGCAGCGAACGACGAGTAACGAACGATGAGCGACGTCGAGCGAGACGTGGCAGTAGGTGGTGGTGGTTGAAGAGAGAAGAAAGACGCGCGTCCTTCGTGCGTTAAATACGAGAGCCCGGGTCTGCCCGGCGGAGCCACAAATTACGGCTGCCGGGCGCTGCCGAGCCTTGCGTCAGAGGCTGATTTAGCAGACTTGACTATATTGACTCTGCTGCCTAGTAGTATCCAATACAGTACTTAGATATGTAGCTCATGTATTCTATTCAAACGACCCATTTATACAATCTCTGTTTTTTTCAGATTAAAAACAAATTTATTCGATTTGCTGTAGCTCGAGAATCAGTCTCGCGCGTTCGGTGGCTGAAGCACTCGAACGCGCGTCGACTCCAACTTCTTACTCGGAGTCGGACTCGTACTTCCTCCTCCACATCTCCCTTGTCTTCCCGTCTCTCCTCTTCCTTTCTCATCAGATAGGAGGGCCGGTCGGGTATGAATGGATAGGAGGATTGTAAGGTAAGTAAAACGACATCTCTCTCGTCGTTCTTTGTGCTAACAAAGAGAGTGTCGCTCGAAGACGAGCGACACTCTCGTTTTCTTTCGTTCGTTTGTCCGCCCTCGCCCCCGTCGTCCCTGTGCCCCCGCTGCCGCCGCCGTCTCTCCACCGCCGCTGCCGTCTCTCCACCGCCGCTGCCGTCTCTCCACCGCCGCCGCCGTCTCTCCACCGCCGCCGCCGTCTCTCCACCGCCGTCTCTCACCACCACCGTCTCACCACCACCGCCATCGCCTCCCCCCGGATCGCCCTCAGAGCTCGCTCGCTCGATTCCCCGACGCCCAGCCACACGCACGCTCGCGAACAGGCCATGTGTGGCCCCGTCGACGCCCGCGTGCTCGCGCGTAAACCCGCATTGCGCAGGCACGAAGCCAGGCATGGGTCCGCCTGCGGGCGCGGAGCCACGCATGCCCGCGCACGCACGGACGGGCCCTGCAGCTTCGCCCGGGCTCGCGCTGCGCTGCTCGGGTGTCAGCGTGTGGGTTGCGCTGCCGCGTCTGCGCCGGCATATCCCCAGTGCGCCAGCATTGGGTCCGTCGCCAACGCACACGCGCCCCGCCGCATCAGCGCCCGCGCCCGCGCCTGCGCTCCTGTCGCGTCAACGCCCCGCCCCGCCGCCGTCCTGCGCCCGTGTGCCCACGCCCACGCCCCCCCCTCTATGCCCCGTCGTTCCGTGCGGGCGCGGGCGCCGGTCCTATCGCGTCACGTCCCGCCACGCGGACGTGTCGGTGCCAGTGCCAGCGCCCTCGCCCGCGCCCTCCGGCGCCGATGCGCCCGCGCGAGGCTGCGCTGTTCCACACCCACGCGTTCGCACGGCGCCGCTCAGCGCCAGCGCCAGCGCGCATTCCATCGCGTCAGCGCCCCACGCGGACGTGTCGGTGCCAACGCCCGCTCACTCCCGCAGCCACGCACCCGTGCACTCCCGCACCGCACCCACGCCCGCGCGAGGCTGCCCTTTTCCATGCCCGTGCGCCCTCACCGTGCTGTTCTGCCCCAGTGCCTGCGCGTGCCGTCGCGTCCGCGCCCCACCACGCTGACATGCCGATGCCAACACCCGCGTCTGCGCGCTCTGCGCGCAGGCGCTGCCGCGATGCCTTTATCACTTATAGCGATGTGAAGGTGTCTCGTCGCCGCACCCTTCAGTAGTGCGAAGTACTGTACATTTCATAATACCATTATAAATAAAATAAATCAACATCAGAGCTATATGATTATAAGTCCCTAGGTCCCCAATACACAATGGTTTGACTTAATTTTGGTGAGCTCTACCAAAGCTCACATAGATAGCATAGTGGCTATAGCAAGCATGTAAACTTATCTTAGCTACATAGCACCCATAGCTACCCATCATGATTATATAGCACTATATAGCATGCACCTATAGCTATGGAAGCTATGATAGCCTGCATAACACTATATAGCCAAGCAGGGTGACTATATAGAGCTATGGATGCTATTATACCACTACCATAGAACATATAATTTGATACTGTAGCTATGTAGGAAACACTTTTTTCAGATGTCCCCATGATTATTCGGAGGCAATGGCTTCATCAGATTCAGCGAAATGGCGTGAAGCATGTCAGTATGAAATGGACCAGCTTCACAAGCTTGGTACATGGGAGTTAGTAGATCGACCTCGTGGTAGGAAGATCGTAAAGAATCGTTGGGTTTTCAAGGCTAAGACCAATGGCGTTTATCGTGCACGTCTTGTAGCCAAAGGGTTTACACAGGTTCATGGGGTAGATTACACGGAAACTTTCAGTCCAGTCACCCGCTTCGAAACTATACGTTTCCTTCTTGCGTTGGCCGCACGAGAAGATTGGGAAATACATGGCATGGATGTCAAGTCGGCATTCTTACATGGCGAGCTGGATGAAGAGATCTTCATGGAGCAACCAGAAGGTTTCGTGACCCCAGGAATGGAGGACAAGGTGACTCGATTGCTAAAAGCTATCTATGGCTTAAGGCAGGCGTCCAGAGTTTGGAACGTTCAAATCGATGCTCTCTTGAAGGAAATTGGATTTACCAGGACCTATTCGGACACCGGTATATACGTCTATCGTCGACAGGAGGGGAATATAGTGACCATTCTGGTCTTGTATGTCGACGACATGGCGATCATGGGCAATTCGCTTCCAGAGATCAACCGTATTAAAACCTTGCTCAAGACTCGGTACGAGATGTCAGACTTGGGAGAGTTGAAAGACTTCCTTGGCATGCGTATCACGAGAGATAGGCACAAAAGGACATTATCAATCGACCAGAAGACATATCTGGAAGAGGTCCTTGAACGGTTTGGAATGGATGAGGCGAACCCTGCCCGCACCCCTTTGCCTGCTGGCTGCATGTTGATAGCGTCCACTGGGGAAGTGGATAACGCACTCCGGACTTATTACCAGTCGCTCATTGGCAGTATGATGTACTTCGCCATTGGCACTCGTCCGGATGTTGCATACGCTGTCGCTCGCTTGGCACAGTACAGTGCAAATCCCACTGAGAAGCATCTGAATATGGGCAAGTACGTCTTGAGGTACATTAGGGGAACCCTTGACTACTCCATACTTTATGATGGCTTTGCAGAGGAAGCTCAACTGCTTTGCTACACGGACTCTGACTTTGCTGAGAATCGGGATGACCGTCACTCTATCTCAGCGTTTGTATTCAACCTGAGTGGTGGCGCTATCTCCTGGATGTCTAGGAAGCAGACTAGTTCTGCACAATCCACAGCAGAGGCAGAGTACATAGCAATGGCGGAGGCCGCCAAGCAGTTGCAGTGGTACTATAACTTGCACCTAGAACTCGGACTACCGGACCCCACTCCCATTGACATGCGTTGTGATAACCGTGCTGCAATTCTTACTGCAGGCAATCCAATGGTCGGGAGGAACATGAAGCATGTGGAGATTAAATACCACTTCATCCGGGAAGCTGTAGAGAAGGGGCTTGTTCACATAGTACCAACCCCAGCCGATAACATCTCTGACGCATTGACTAAGTCTTTGCCATATGATTTGCTTACTCGGTTCAGTGGGAGTATGGGTCTGATCCGTCGTAGGGATTAGTGGGAGTCATGGTTCGACTAGCCCATCAAGTGGGAGTGTTGAAATGTAGTGATGACGCTAGTCTCAGATGACAACATTATGGTAAGATCTAGAACGATCTGGACTCTTTGATTGTAGAATCACATGGAACGATCACATAGCCTTACATAGCCTTACTGTACAGGTTTGCCATATGCTCCGACACAGCCTTGTTATCTTTTGTGCTTACTGATGCTGTTCGGGCTGACTGATGCTGTTCCCATGAGATGATGCAATATGCTATGCTATGCTGTACGATTACTGTACAATTTCTGATTGGTTGATATGCAGAGCCCCCACTAGTATATAAGGGCTCTATTCTTCGCTCAGATACCTCAGTCTTTCACATCACAGACTGAGGTAAGCCTTACTTTGCATACTTAGAGTTACTTCTCTTTACTGACTCTCCTTGTAGTATAGACTAACGTCTCTCTAAGGTACTGCAATATAGTCTTTCACATCACAGACTGAGTATAGACTAACGTCTCTCTAAGTCGTGTTTCTTCACGGTTTCCCACGCTTTGCCCTAAGCCTGCAAGGGCAGTTTCGACGGTCAATAACGACGACACTGGGGACCACAGCGCTCTGAGTTGGACCCAATCGGCCTGCTTCAAGTCCCTGTGCCTATACTGAGGCATAGTACGAAGACCTTCCATCCAACTTAACAAAAAAAAAAAAAAAATGCTATGCGCCACCATATGCCCTCCGACCTTCAAGACACTGATTGCTCGCTAACCGCACATTACGAACAGAACGTAGTCCCTTCACCTATACTCCTCCTGTTACTGCTCCAATAGCTGAACACCAAGCAGACCATCGTGCCAAAAAAACCTGGCTTTTATACCACTTAACCGATGACATATTGATCAGAAAAGAATGTGAATGTGAGTCCTTGGTCTACCTATCCCGCTGTGACCGCCAAATGCCCAGCAAAGCCTCCACTACACCCCGCCCGCCCCTCCAACCCACTCCCTACTCTTCTCGTCCATCTAAGACATGCCAGCACATAGACGTCACGTGACCAAATAGCCAACATGCTCACGTTTGCAGATTCTGAAAACGCCGAATCATAAGCTGAAATCGGCCAAACAAAGCCCACTGACTTACTGAAATTAACGACAGTATATTGTCCGGCCAGCGAACAGATGTCCACGATCCGCTAGCAGACTGTTTGCCATCGATACGACCCGTCAGTGACCGCGTGCAGCACCTGCGATCGTGACTCACCAATCGACAATCAACCGTGTTGAAACATGCCCCGCAACCACACTATAAATCTCCTGACACACCCAACGACCTCTTCATCCTCCTCCCAGCTACTGACCTCCACAGCCGTCATATCGGACGAGGGGAGGGTCTCCTGGTACGAGTCCTTGCTCGGCATACCCAACAGCACCGCCACGCTAACCAGGAAGCACCGATTAAAGACCGCCCACCCTTCGCTAGATGCTGGACTGAGTGCAGGCGCACACGAGTTACGCCCATCTTGCACCAAATTAGGGGGCACTGCCAGCATTTGCGTATTTTTTCCCAAGAAATAGCATGGAAAAGACCTTAGATTAGGGTAAGCCAGGTTCCACATAAATTCTTGAAAAAATGGGCTAAACAATGTGTAGTCTTTATCTATACACATATATTGGGAAAACATAGTGGAAATTTGGATAATGCATTTTACAAAAAAGTTACAATGTCTTCCCCTACCATTTTTGGCAGAAAAAGGTAAACAGAATTCTAACACGTTTTCTCTGTAAAAATTGGTGAATGAAAAATAAACCCAAAAGTAATACATTGTCAAATCAACTTTATATGTATAATCATTGCCTACTTGATATACCTATGTACAGTATATTTTCTTTATCATAAATTTATCCTCATAACATACATTTTCCAACTTTTTTTTGTCAATAATTCTTTTTCCCATTCTAATACATTATATAAACAAAATTCCTGCACAAAATGATATGTTCAGTATATAGGCATTTCTAACACATTTATTTTGGCAAATAATAACTCTGCTTTACCATCTTTTGTGAGGAAATAGTGTTGGAAAAAAAAACTGCAAAGATTTCCTGCTTTCTGTAGAAAAAGGGATGGATTAATTAAAATTTACATTCAGCACCTTTTTTAGTACATCCTGGCCCATATCATTAGCAATCATAACATGAAAGTCTGAGTATACAGAGTTTACAAATACATCTAAGATAATCCAGTGGCCAACTTGGCTGACTTGACTTTCCAGCTGTCTGACTGGATGATAATTAGACAGCTTTGCAAAAACAAATTGTCAGACAGTCTGGCCAAAGGACAGTCAAACAGTCAGACAGTTTGGCTGGATGAAAGTCAGACAGTTTGGCCAGACAACAGTCGGACAGTTAGGCCAAGATGATAGTCGGACAGTCAGTCTGGCCAAAGGACAGTCAGACAGTCGGACACTTTGGCTGGATGACGGTCAGATAGTTTGGCCAAACGAGAGTCAGACAGTTTGGTTGGCCAGACGACGGTTGGACAGTTTGGCCAGATGATGGTCAGACAGTTTGGCCAGATGACGGTCGGACAGTTTGGCTAGATGACAGTCAGACAGTTTGGGTGGATGATGACAGTCGAACAGGTTGGCTTGACAACAGTCCGACACTTTGGCCAAGATGACAAACAAACAGTCAGTCTGGCCAAAGGACAGTCAGACACAGACAGTCAGACAGTTTGGCTGGATGAAAGTCAGACAGTTTGGCCAGATGACAGTCGGATAGTTTGGCCGGACGACGGTCAGACAGTTTGGCCGGACGATGGTCAGACAGTTTGGCCGGACGACAGTCAGACAGTTTGGCCGGACGACAGTCAGACAGTTTGGCCGGATGACGGTCGGACAGTTTGGCTGGACAATAGTCAGACAGTTTGGCCAGATGACCGTCTGACAGTTTGGCCAAGACAATGGTCAGACAGTTTGGCCCAAGACAGTCACATGCAAAACAGTATGCAGCAAGCATGGTCACTTGTGCACTGCACCGGATGACTGTCATCTGGCCAAACTGTCTGACTGTTGTCCAGCCAAACTGTCCAACCGTCATCCAGCCAAACTGTCTAACTATTGTCCAGCTAAACTGTCCGACCATCGTCCGGCCAAACTGTCTGACCGTCGTCCGGCCAAACTGTCTGACCGTCGTCCGGCCAAACTGTCCGACCGTCATCTGGCCAAACTGTCTGACTTTCATCCAACCAAACTGTCTGACTGTCTGTGTCTGACTGTCCTTTGGCCAGACTGACTGTTTGTTTGTCATCTTGGCCAAAGTGTCGGACTGTTGTCAAGCCAACCTGTTCGACTGTCATCATCCACCCAAACTGTCTGACTGTCATCTGGCCAAACTGTCTGACCATTGTTTGGCCAAAGTGTCCTACTGTCGTCCAACCAACCAAACTGTCTGACTTTCATCTGGCCATTGGCTGGACAACAGTCACACAGTTTGGTTGGATGACAACAGTCAGACAGGTTGGCCAGACGACAGTCAGACAGGTTGGCCCGATGACAGTCAGACAGGTTGGCCAGATGACAGTCAGACACTTTGGCTAGAGACACTTTGGCCAAAGGACAGTCAGATACTTTGGCCAAAGGACAGTCAGATACTTTGGCCAAAGGACAGTCAGATACTTTGGCCAAAGGACAGTTGAACAATTTGGCTGAACAAAAGTCGGACACTTTTAGGATCTGCGGTGAGTCTTATTGCCTCCCGGATTGCCAGAACTTGTAGTGCCAGAGTGCTTTACCATTTCTCCTCTGACGGTAATGCAATATTCTGCAGAGTGTCCCGACCGATGGCAGTTTGAGCAGATCTCGTATTGTCATGGTGGTGGACCAGGTGAAGAGCATGCAGCGAGAATGGTAGGGGCAGCCTTACTGCAAGTGATGATGGACTGTTCAGTATTGAGTCGTTTGGATGTGGAGTCAGGACTACATGTATCACCGGCTAGCATGTCACTGACAGCATTGCAGATATTGACGAGATCCCTAGACATGTCATGAATTGGTCCTTCATGACTTAGAAGTGTATATAATACCATGTACCGGATGTCGAGCCAAGCTTAACATTGCGCCCTTTTGGCATAGGTGTTTGATTGTGGTACACCAGTCACTGTAAATCCTAACAAGACAGGGCATTGAGCATCAGAATTGCACAGAAATTGTCAGCATTGACTGTATTCCCCACTGCCCAGATCTGCTCATTAAGTTGCTTGATCCACTTGTTGTCGAAGAGAATGGCACATCGTAGCTGTATCAGATAGCAAAGGCCTCGTGCATGAGAAGGATTTGAGCAAGTGCCCCCTGCTTCTCATGCCGGTCTTGCAACATGTTGTAAGCATCTTGTGATGATGTCACACACTAGTGGAGATACTCATGTTTGGAGCCAGAAACCTTCATACGCATGAAGGAGAGAACACTTCAGTCATTTTCCTCCCAATTGCTACATGCACGGGGCTCTTTTGCAGGGTTCGGCTTCGAGATCTTTTCCAAAGGGTAGTGCCATAAGCCACCAGAGGTGCCCAGGATGTTGTCTACATCAGGAAACCTCTCCGTATACTTATTGACCTTGTTTGCCTTTTTTTCATCTGGTTTGTCTGGTTTTTCTCTGGTTTCTGTCTGAGATTTTTTAAAAGTAGTCTTAGGTGATTTTTGATGTACATGGTGTTTACTGCAAGGGTGTAACATTGGAATTACTAGCATTACAAAGCTCAAATCATAATTTTGAAAAAAACAATTTGACAAAAACCAGACAAACCAGGTCAAAACCAGACAAACCAGACCAAAAAAAGGCAAACAAGGTCAACAAGTATATAGAGAGGTTTCCTGATGTAGTTGTTGGGACCATTCGGTCTAGTTCTGGTTGGAATGGTCTAGAATGAGTGTTGATGGGCATAAAGAGCCATTCAGCATGAGTGAGGAGACCAATGGTTTCATCACATCAGTCACCTTGACGGACATCTTGTCTGCATTGGGATCATATTGGTATCATCGCCTATGTTGACGGACAAAGGGCTGCACACGAGTGGCACAAAGGACGAGGCCGAATAAAAGGTGTGATAGAGTTAGGGTGTGGGAATGGGAATAGACATGGGGTACGACGGCAGAATAGAGGCCAGTGGGTATGTAGGCTTGATAACGACAGGGTAACTTCTCAGTGAATTGCTTGAGGCTATTGGCCTATAACCTGTTAGAACTTGTAGAATACAAGCTGAGACCTCAGTTGTTGCACATACTACAAGACTGTCATTATATGTACCTGTCAAGTTGGACAAATTGGCTGAATGAAAGTCAGACAAATTGGCAAAACAAAAGTCAGACACTTTGGACAGATAACAGTCGGACACTTTGGCCAAAGTATCTGACTATTCTTTGGTCAAAGTGTCCTTCAACTTTCATCTGGCCAAACTGTCTGACTGTCATTTGGCCAAACTGTCCAACTGTCATCTGGCCAAACTGTCTGACTGTCATCTAGCCAAACTGTCTGACTGTCATCCAGCCAAATTGTTTGACTGTTGTTCAACCAACTGTCAAACTGTTGTCCAGCCAACCTGTCCGACTGTCATTCTGCCAACCTGTCCGACTGTTGTCCAGCCAATCTGTCTGACTGTCATTTGACCAACCTGTCTGCAACCTGTCTGACTGTTGTCCAGTCAACCTGTTGGACTGTCGTCCGGTCCAGGTGTCATTCGGTCAACCTGTTTGACTGATATTTAGCCAACCTGTCTGCAACCTGTCTGACTGTCGTTCAGCCAACCTGTCAGACTGCCATCTGGTCCAGCTGTTGTTTGGCCAACATGTTGGACTGTCGTTCGGCCAACTTGTCGGACTGTCGTCCGGTCCAGCTGTCATCTGGCCAACCTGTCCGACTATTGTCCGGCCAACCTGTCTGACTGTCGTTCAGCCAACTTGTCTGCAACCTGTCTGACTATTGTCAGGCCAACCTGTCCGACTGTTGTCAGGCCAACCTGTCTAACTGTTGTCATCCAACCAAACTGTCTGACTGTTGTCCAGCCAATGGCTGGATAAAAGTCAGACAGTTTGGTTGGTTGGACAACAGTTGGACACTTTGGCTGGATGACAGTCAGACAGTTTGGGTGGATGATGACAGTCGAACAGGTTGGCTTGACAACAGTCAGACACTTTGGCCAAGATGACAGATAGACAGTTAGTCTCGCCAAAGGACAGTCAGACAGTCAGACAGTTTGGCTGGATAAAAGTCAGATAGTTTGGCCAGATGACAGTTAGACAGTTTGGCCAAGATGACAGTCAGACAGTTTGGCTGGACGATGGTCAGACAGTTTGGCCAGATGACGGTCTGACAGTTTGGCCAAGACAATGGTCGAACAGTTTGGCCAAGACGACAGTCAGACAGTTTGGCCCAAGACAGTCACATGCAAAATAGCGTGCAGCAAGTGTGGTCACTCGTGCACTGCACCGGATGACTGTCATCTGGCCAAACTGTCTGACCGTCTGACTGTCCTTTGGCCAGACTGATTGTCCGACTATCATCTTGGCCTAACTGTCCGACTGTTGTCTGGCCAAACTGTCTGACTTTTATCCAGCCAAACTGTCTGACTGTTTGACTGTCCTTTGGCCAGACTGTCTGACAATTTGTTTTTGCAGAGCTGTCTAATTATCATCCAGTCAGACAGCTGGACAGTCAAGTCAGCCAAGTTGGCCACTGGATTATCTTAGATGTATTTGTAAACTCTGTATACTCAGACTTTCATGTTATGATTGCTAATGATATGGGCCAGGATGTACTAAAAAAGGTGCTGAATGTAAATTTTAATTAATCCATCCCTTTTTCTACAGAAAGCAGGAAATCTTTGCAGTTTTTTTTTTCCAACACTATTTCCTCACAAAAGATGGTAAAGCAGAGTTATTATTTGCCAAGATAAATGTGTTAGAAATGCCTATGTACTGAACATATCATTTTGTGCAGGAATTTTGTTTATATAATGTATTAGAATGGGAAAAAGAATTATTGACAAAAAAAAGTTGGAAAATGTATGTTATGAGGATAAATTTATGATAAAGAAAATATACTGTACATAGGTATATCAAGTAGGCAATGATTATACATGTAAAGTTGATTTGACAATGTATTACTTTTGGGTTTATTTTTCATTCATCAATTTTTACAGAGAAAACATGTTAGAATTCTGTTTACCTTTTTCTGCCAAAAATGGTAGGGGAAGACATTGTAACTTTTTTGTAAAATGCATTATCCAAATTTCCACTATATTTTCCCAATACATGTGTATGGATAAAGGCTACACATTGTTTAGCCCATTTTCTCAAGAATTTATGTAGAACCTGGCTTACCCTAATCTAAGGTCTTTTCCATGCTATTTCCTGGGAAAAAATACGCAAATGCTGGCAGTGGGGCACCAAAGACACGTCACGTACTGCAGGACACCACCCCATCCGACGGTGAGACGGAAACACCCATATCCCCACCCTTCACCTCGTTCATACTCAATGCGACCATTATACCTCTGACCGTCCTCCTCCCAGACCAAGCACAGACCATCACAGTATGCCTCTTGCGCAGGCTGGGTCACCACCCAATGCGTGACTTTGTCATGGTAGACGTCCCGTGACTCCAATGATCCTGCCACCGTAAGGATGACGGCCTTGGATGCGGGCCCGTCCTCCAACCGACGGTCTGGCATTGGTCCGGCGAGACTAACATGCCACCCCATCGATCGTTTGACGAAGCAGACAGGAAGAGGATGATTGATGCTAGGAAGATCTGGAGCAGGACCAATGTCTAGAGATGTTTCCTCCCTAGTGACCATGGTTGGAAGAAGGCGAAGTTGTTTGGCTAATAAGCGCCCCTCCTGATGCTCACCTTATAACACCCCTCGCTTAAAAAATATATCTCCGCTACTTTCGCCCTTTCAACCTTATTGTCACGAATCGCTCCATTTCTCTCCACTCTTCTCACTTCCATACGCGCGTCGCATCGGTCACATGCTCCCATTGTCTCATCACCTGCGCATCTCATCACATGACCCGGCTCGTCCCTTATCCATGCCCTATACCCTATTCCCCTTTCGGCCGCTATTGTTCTCATTCCCATTGTCTGACCCATCCCTGTGCCCATTGTCCTTTCCCCATTGTTCTCCCAGTACTTATAGGCTCGCTGTAGCTCACCTGTTTCTCTAGACTGTCCATCTCGTCTGTACCGTACTGTACCTGTTATCCAGGGCACTGCGCTGCTGCCATTGATCCTCACTCTCGCCTCTATCTCTCTTGTGTTTGGTTGGTGACTTGGGCGGCACTCCTGCTGTCTTCGACATGACACCTGGACAGTCTCTCATACGCCCGCCTCACCATTTTCTATCTGCCCATCATATCTTCCCAAATCCAATTACCCCTCGACGCCGACATCTTCACACAGTCCCGACACCCGCATCATCAGCCGCACCTCCCGTTCCCCATTGAAAACACCATCGAAACAGACGCGCACCTCTGTATCCAACCCTACGTGGAGAAAGCAGGTTGGAAAGCCGACGGAGTTTGGTATCGATTGAAATCGTGGAAGCCACACGCAGGTGCTGTTTCCATTGCTCTATACGTGCGAATTAGAGTCGTCTTTCACGTCGACACCCAGACGTTCGTCGCCTGTGCCTCAGACATTGCCTATCACCATCGACGCCCCGGACACGGATCCCCGCTCATCATCTCCCCTTCGACACCGTTCTCTTTTCAAGCCTACGGACTTCACCCCGGAACCTTCCCCTGATCCTGTGTGGGCCCGCGAGAGAATAGGCAGATCCTTTCTTCGCACCCCATACGCGCCGACACTTTGACTCCTCGACTCCTCGGCCGTCGCCCTGTTGCGGCGGACTTCTTTTAGACAACCACCATTGCTTCCCAGGACCCCCGCTCTTTCCAGACCTCCGAGCCATTCCCGCTCGGCATCTTTGAATCCCTCGGAGACTACTTTGTCTACACCCTTGAAGGAATCACCAAGGTCCATTTTGGTCACCAGGACGACCACCCCAACCAGTGGTATTTCTTAGAGCGTGACGACTACCCGTACCTGCAATCAAGTGATTTTGACGTTGCAGAAGAAGAATACCACCGTCTCCACCCTGCTACACCACCGCTTCCACCCCAGGCTCCACCTGTTGTCAACTCTCCCCCGACTCACGTTGAACCAGACTCAGTACCCCTAGGAATCACATACAACGACACCACCCAGAAGTACTACGCATACCGGTCCAACACCAATCGACAGGTCGTCGGGTGGAGAAGGAATCTCACAGAGAATCGTGATCAGTGGTTTTGGCAGGCCAGTAAAATCTTCCTCACCGACGCAGAACTTGCTCTCTCTCAGTCAGTCTTGACACAGATTGAACAAGATCAACGAACTCGACAGGCTACTCTTCGGGCCCCATCACCAGCTGCACCCTCCTCGTCCACGACCCCTTCGCCCCACCGGCAATTCCACGCCCCAGCTCCCCCTGCTGTTCACGTTGCCCCTGTCCCACCTGTCTCTCAACCCGCCGTCACTGCTCCTCCTATCAACGTCAAACCGGTTATCCACCCGGTCCCAGTACCTGCTCCCGCACCCCCCATCGACATGTCCACCGGCGACATTGGCGTGAAGCCCTCCCCATTTGAAGGGGATCGTTCGAAGTCCAAGGAGTTCAAGCTCCGTATTCGGTTGTTCCTCCGTGCCAATGGCACGAAATACAAGGACGACTCAGCAAAGGTTTCGCTGTTCCTGGACCTCTGCCAGGGGCCTATTGCTGGTGCCTGGGCGGTGCAGCGTGCCGAAGAAATCCTCGACGACGACGACACCAAGTTAAAAAACTCGGGTCATGTATGCCGCTTCGCGACCCTCAACGACCTTTTCACCCGCTTCGACACCGACTTCTCTCCTCTCGACGCCACCACTGAGAACCGCGACGCCCTTCATAACCTCAAAATGGGCACGCGACCAGTGGTGGACTACATCACGGAGTTCGAGACCCATGCCCCCCACACAGGTTACAACGACGAGGCCCTCATTCAGTGGTTCAAGGTGGGCCTCAACTCGGCACTGCTCAACGATTGCATGAGCACCTTCCCCATGCCCAAGACGTTACCCGAGTGGAAGGAAAGAGCGCGTGACAGGAATGCAGCATTTATAGAATGCTCGAGGTTCCAAAAGAGCCGCCCCTCGACGGGGAAACCACCGGTGAGCAACCGCTCCCCTCAATCCACTTCTGCTAGCCGACCTCGTACTGTGGCTGCTGCAGAGACCCGGCTCCCTCGCCTCACTGAGCAAGACCGGGAGCGTCTTCGCCGTGAAGGAGCATGCTTCCGGTGCCGCCAGAAAGGGCACATGTCTCGCGACTGTGTCGCCAACTCCCCCCAGCAGTGTCAGAGCGCTAGAAACCGGCCCAGCTCCGGGAGTAGCTCAACAAGACCAATCGGGGACTCTCGACGTCCCGCCCGTCAACAGGTCCATCGCCACCTGTCGCGCAGCTGCAGGCGTTGAGTGCGGAAGAGAGAGAGGAGGCGCAAGCGGCGTTGAAGGACATGGTAGCGGGTTTTTGAGGTGCCCCCAGCAACGTCGTCTGGTGGTGGCAAAAAAACATTTCTCTTTGATCCATCCCAATCGATTCTCTGTACTATCCGATCCCTGTGAGCAATTGTATCCGTCGTCCCTGCGTATGTCCGCTATCACGCCCAACGACAGACGCCATCCATCACGCTCCAAGTTAAGATTATCACAACCCCGATCAAGAAAACAAATCGATGCGGAGGCTCTCCTTGACAGTGCTGAAGTGTGAAGGAATCATCATGCACCCCAAGGTTTGCCAAGAAACACGGCTTCCCCCTGAAAAAAACTTCCAAATCCATTCCCTGTCCGCAACGTGGACAACTCCGAAAACATCATGGGCTGGGTATGCCACTCAGCAACACAGAATGTGCGCATATACGCACAAAACTCCGAGTCCTACCATGAAGAAACAGCTGAGTTTTACCTTGTCGATATCGGTGACTATGACATCATCCTGGGGACAGATTGGCTGCAAGAGCACAATCCTGAGATTGATTGGACTACCCGACGTTCGACATGACCCGCTGTCCTCCCTCTTGCACGTTGCACAAACCCCCGGTCAAGAATTTATCCTCCCGTACGAGCGACGACAAGCCGGTCTCCCGACCTGCCGCAGTCAATACTGTGACCCCAGCCATTACATCACCTCGCCCCTCACCTTGTCCACTCCCACAGGTCCCTTTTGTCCGGCACCCATTCCGAAGTATGTGGTACCTGCTCGTCGGGTGCAAGGTGTCCATCTACGCCTGAATTTGTCTACCTGCTGTTCCTAAGCGGCTATTCACTGAGGACGACGATGACCACCCTTTTGTTGACCACTCTTGGCGTCGAGGAAGGCCTCCGCCTTGCTGGCATCATTCCGGACACAGAACCTCCCGCTCCGCCCGATGAAGATGAGGCCTACCAGGAGACCATCCGCATACGCCGCTCCTTCACCAATGCTCAAGAGCTTGCGGAACGCGTAGCAACCCAGGGACAGGAGAAATCCTTCAACGACATGATCCCGCCTCAGTATCGGGACTTCAAACCCGTCTTTGATGAAGAAACCTCTCAACGTCTCCCGGAACGACGCCCTTGGGATCATGCCATTGACCTTAAGGATGGCTTCGAACCAAAGTCTTGCAAAGTCTACCCGATGTCGCCCTCGGAACAGCAAGAACTCGACACATTCCTTGATGACCATGTCAAGAAAGGTTACATTCGCCCTTCTAAGTCCCCCATGGCGAGTCCTTTCTTCTTCATTAAAAAGAAGGATGGAAAACTACGCCCCGTACAGGATTACCGGGCCCTTAACAAAGGCACTATCAAGAACGAGTATCCTTTGCCACTCATCCCCGAGTTGGTCGACAAGCTCAAAGGCGCCAAGGTGTTCTCCAAGATGGATGTCCGTTGGGGCTACAACAATGTCCGTATCAAGGAGGGTGATGAATGGAAAGCTGCATTCAAGACTAATCGTGGCCTCTTCGAACCCATGGTGATGTTTTTCGGCCTTATGAACTCCCCCGCTACGTTTCAAGCCATGATGAATGAACTTTTCAAGGACCTCATCGACACTGGCAAAGTCGTCATCTACATGGACGACATCCTCATTTTCACCAAAACCATGGAAGAACACCGCGAACTCGTCCGTCGAGTACTCCAAAGACTTCAAGACAATGACCTATTCCTCAAGCCGTAAAAGTGCTCATTTGAGCAAACCTCTGTTGAGTTCCTTGGCCTTATCGTCTCTCATAACACACTCGCCATGGACCCCGTTAAGGTTGCAGGCATCTCTGAGTGGCCAGCGCCTCGTAACGTCAAGGATGTCCAGTCCTTTGTCGGTTTTGGGAACTTCTATCGTCGATTCATCCGTGACTTCTCCAAAGTTGCCCGCCCCATGTTTAACCTGACAAAGAAGAATCAACCCTGGATCTGGTCAGAGGATTGCCAACGGTCCTTTGACGATCTCAAAGCTGCGTTTACCTCGTCCCCTGTCCTCATCATGCCTGACTCAACCAAGGCCTACCTTGTCGAAGTTGATGCTTCCGACTATGCAACGGGAGGGATCCTGTCTCAGAAAGGAGACGACGATCAATGGCATCCAGTTGCCTACATTTCCAAGGCCCTCACTGAACCAGAGCGCAACTACGACATCTACGACAAGGAACTTTTGGCTATCATCCGCGCACTGGAAGCTTGGCGACACTACCTAGAAGGCTCTCCTCATCAAGTGGAGATTTGGACGGACCACAAGAACCTTGAGTACTTCAAGTCGGCCCAGAAGCTGAGTCGTCGTCAAGCTCGATGGGCCCTGTTCCTCACTCGCTTTGACTTCACCCTCATTCATAAGCCAGGCATTCATCACCGACCTGATGCCATGTCGAGGCGACCTGACCATAGAGAGGGGGTGACGGAGGACAACTCAGACCGTGTCCTACTCGATCCCAAGTTTTCCCAGATCCGTGCCACACGCCCTGCTACAGTTCAATCCATTGGCGATACTAGCTTGCGACGAAGGATCCGCGACACCAGAACCCAGGACACCGAAGTTGCACAGGCCCTTGAAACGATCCGCGCAAACGGCCCCCGCTCCCTGGTGAAGAACTTACAAGAGTGGAACTATGAAGATGGTATCATCCTCTTCCGCGGAAAGGTCTATGTACCAGCCGACAAGGACTTACGACTGTCAAGACTCGGTCGAAGACAGCAGAAGAGCCGCCCAAGTCACCAACCGGTTATGCGAACCGGGTGCTCAGGAGGAAAGGAGACGAGAGTGAGAACGATGGCAAGCAGCGCAGTGCCCTGGATAGCAGGTACAGTACGGTACAGACAAAGTGGACAGTCTAAGGGAACAGGTAAACGACCGAGAGACTATAAGGACGAGGGAGATCGATGATGGCGGAGGAGGATGATAATCCGATACCGAGATCAGGAGCTACGGTCCGGTGCGTATCTGATAGGTACAAGGGGAACGGAGGTCCGAAAGATGATGGGATCTGGATAGCAGGTCGGACCTGCGGGCCGGTGAGTATCAGATAGGTACAAGATGGGCGAGTATAGATAAGAGATGAGATAAGGGAGGAGACTTGTGGTGAGTGCCGAGGAAGATCCGAGGAATGGCCGAGGGGTGTCATGGGAGGTCTGGTGACCTCCGGGGAAAGCCCGAGGAACCCGGTGGTCTCCGAGGGGCATCCGGTGGTTGCCGTGAAGGACCTGGTTGGGTCTAGGTCGGCATGACGGGATCATGATCCGGTCATAGGCACATGTACTGGATGCGAGGTCCGGTCTGAGGAAGGGAGGCCGGACGTGCTGCCCGGATGGAGGAGAGCAGAGCGGAGAGAAATGGAGTGATTCGTGACAACGACGAGACATCGTCAAAATGCACCATGACACTCCGATGGCCGGTCACCCGGGACGCTACAAGACGTACGAACTCATTAGTTGAGAATACTGGTGGCCCGGTATGTCTGTCTTCGTTCGTGACTACGTCGATGGCTGTGCTGTCTGCCAGGCAACCAAGGTTCAGAACCATCGCCCTCACATCGAAACCCTGCCTAACGCTGTCCCAACTCGGCCTTTCCAAGACATCACGTCCGACTTCATTGTCAAGCTCCCTGAATGTCAGGGGTATGACTCCATCAATGTCATTGTTGACCGTTTTTCAAAGCACGTATCATTCACCCCTTGCAAAGAGACAATCACCAGTCATGGCACCGTCGACATTATGCTTGACAGGATCTACCGGAACTATGGTCTCTGGGAACGCCTTATCTCTGACCGAGGTCCTCAATATGCTGGCAAAGTCATGTGAGGCATTTTTGACAAACTTGGAATCAAGTCGGCCCTTAGCACGGCATACCATCCTCAGACCGATGGTGAATCTGAACGAGTTAATCAGGAACTCGAACAGTTCCTTCGCGCATTCTGCAATTACCGGCAGGATGACTGGGTCCAGTGGCTGTCTTTTGCTGAGTTTTCCCACAATCACCGCATCCATAGCGCCACTAACCGGTCCCCATTCGAAATGGTCCTTGGTTATATCCCTGCTGCAATTCCTTCTGTCAATCCAGTATCCTCTACTCCGGCCGTCGAAGATCGCTTCCGTCACCTGGAAGAAATCTGAACTGAGGTCCAAGCCAGCTTGCAGCTAGCTGCCGATATCATGAAGCGCAACAACAGGACCACATGCACGACACGACCCATTTCCAGAAAGGTGACAAGGTTTGGCTTGATGGCAAGAATGTCAAGACCACGCGTCCCAAAGCTAAGCTCGCGGCTAAATGCTTAGGACCCTTTGAAATCACTGACGTGTTGGGACCAGTCACCTATCGATTGAAGCTGCCCCCCACATGGCGTATCCATCCAGTGTTCCATGCCTCCCTACTCTCGCCCTACAAGGAAACAGAAGCTCATGGCCCCAACTTCCCTGCACCGCCGCCTGAACTAGTGGAGGGCGAAGAGGAGTACGAAGTTGAGTCAATCCTCAATGCTCGCCTCACCCGGAACAAATGCGGCATTGAATACCTTGTTAAGTGGCTGGGATACCCTGATTCGGAAAATCAGTGGCTCTCACGTACATTGTTGTCCAATGCTCAAGGTGCACTCACAGCATTCTACACTCGACATCCCAAGGCACCCAAGCCCCCGAACCTTCGCGGGCTCCTCTACCTCGACTCTGTCCATGCCCATCACGCACTCCAGGAGAAAGTGCGTCTTAGAGAGGGGGTGATGTCACGAATCGCTCCATTTCTCTCCACTCTTCTCACTTCCATACGCGTGTCGCATCGGTCACATGCTCCCATTGTCTCATCACCTGCGCATCTCATCACATGACCCGGCTCGTCCCTTATCCATGCCCTATACCCTATTCCCCTTTCGGCCGCTATTGTTCTCATTCCCATTGTCTGACCCATCCCTGTGCCCATTGTCCTTTCCCCATTGTTCTCCCAGTACTTATAGGCTCGCTGTAGCTCACCTGTTTCTCTAGACTGTCCATCTCGTCTGTACCGTACTGTACCTGTTATCCAGGGCACTGCGCTGCTGCCATTGATCCTCACTCTCGCCTCTATCTCTCTTGTGTTTGGTTGGTGACTTGGGCGGCACTCCTGCTGTCTTCGACTGAGTCTTGACACTTATGCCTATCACCCCCTATGCCTCCTTCTCTAAATATTTAACGACGATCCTGCCTGGATCCTAATCGCCCTCCCATCCAGATGGCCCCGTGCCCATCCTACCCCATCCCCGGATCGACCCTAACCCTATCTGCCTACCTCCGGCACCTGCCGGAACACCGCGTCACCTTCCGCCCTGAACCTCCGTCCTGATGTCGTTTCGCCTCCATTCCCTCCCAGTCCCTTCCCCGTTCTACCTGCACCCACGACTGTAACGCTCCAGGTCATCCCAAATTACACAAATGTCTTGCTGATAAATGCGAGCTACCTCATCACCGAGGACCTCGACCCTCCCCCGATCGCCCAGACTCCCATGCTGTGCTCTTACTTCCAATATATAACCCTTGGACAATACGGCATACCATATGCTCGCCACTCCAAAGCCATACTCCCGCACTGACCTTCCTTTTGCTATCTCCTATTCTCCTTCAAAGTGACGTCGTGCAACCTTACAGCCAGGCTCTCCTCCTTTTAGCTCTCCGATTATCCCTACTGCCTGACGCCTTTATGACTGACCCTTATGCTATAACTCCTTCTATCGTGCATACTACCCATGCCATGAGTGTCTCGCTTCTATATCCCGAATGTGTACTCCTCCCTGACTAGCCGTTCAGGTGAATATAAAAGTCCAATCCCCTCCCCATATCAGTCATTCCCCAAAACCCACGTTCTCTACCTCTGTTCTCTCACTATAGCCTTGATACTTGCTATGTCTAAACGCACCCGCTCCTCTGTGAAATTGGCTGCTCCAGCCGCGTCGTCGCCATCGCTGACCTCCCAGTCGCGCAAGAAAAGCAAGACCATGTCACTTCAGCAATTCCACGCTGAGACTGCTATGCCGGATGGAAACAACTACGGATCCACGACCTTCCCATTTGCCGCGCCCGAAGGCGACACCTGGGCTCTTGCGACTCACGCACCCGGTACCTTCATCACCCCCCGGGGTATCGTCACTGACATCGGCATCGCATTCGGTGACCGTGACCCGGACACGTTCGATGCGATGGCATACCATGCTATTCCTGACCCCCCTCCGCTCCCTGAGCCGGACGCACCCAAACGACAAGCGTTCATTGACACTGAGGTCCGCAGTCCCGCTTTCCTCCTTTACTCTCTCTCACCCGGAGGCCTATAGATCCGTGACCTTCAGGATGATATTTACGGAAGTGACCATGGCACGCCCACCCCCCGCCTGCTGCCCACGCTGCACCCATGTCCACGGCCCAGCCTACATCCCCGCTCACCCCTCAGCCGGCCTCCCCGCATACTCCCCCGCCGACTTCTCCGCCTCCCGTCCCCCATGGGCCCCTTAACGACTTGCCGCCGTTGACCCAACCGGCCGCTTTAGAGCTCAACTGGAAGGACGTCTTCAATGAAGGCTCCGACGATATGTCTGAACCGTTCGCTGAGGCCGCGGCTCCGCGACCCTCGTGGAATGCCTACACGCCTACGCCGGCAGGAGGTTTGTTAGGATTTACAGTGACTGGTGTACCACAATCAAACACCTACGCCAAAAGGGCACAATGTCAAGCTTGGCTTGACATCCGGTACATGGTATATATACACTTCTAAGTCATGAAGGACCAATTCATGACATTATCCCCTCCTCAAGGACACTCGCCCCAGAGTGGAAGGCATATTATACCTTGGCCCCAAGGGTTACCGGTTAAGGCTTAACCTTGATGGCTTTGGAGGAATTCTGGAGGACCCAATCTCAAGTAAGTTGCCGCCTTGTCACGAATCGCTCCATTTCTCTCTGCTCTGCTCTCCTCCATCCGGGCAGCACGTCCGGCCTCCCTTCCTCAGACCGGACCTCGCATCCAGTACATGCGCCTATGACCGGACCATGATCCCGTCATGCCGCCCTAGACCCAACCAGGTCCTTCACGGCAACCACCGGATGCCCCTCGGAGACCACCGGGTTCCTCGGGCTTTCCCCGGGAGGTCACCAGACCTCCCATGACACCCCTTCGGCCATTTCTCGGATCTTTCTCGGCACTCACCACAAGTCTCCTCCTTATCTCATCTCTTATCTATACTCGCCCATCTTGTACCTATCTGATACTCACCGGCCTGCAGGTCCGACCTGCTATCCGGATCCCATCATCTTTCGGACCTCCGTTCCCCTTGTACCTATCGGATACACACCGGACCGTAGCTCCTGATCTCGGTATCGGATTATCATCCTCCTCCGCCATCATCGATCTCCCTCGTCCTTATAGTCTCTCGGTCGTTTACCTGTTCCCTTAGACTGTCCACTTTGTCTGTACCGTACTGTACCTGCTATCCAGGGCACTGCGCTGCTTGCCATCGTTCTCACTCTCGTCTCCTTTCCTCCTGAGCACCCGGTTCGCATAACTGGTTGGTGACTTGGGCGGCTCTTCTGCTGTCTTCGACCGAGTCTTGACACGCCTCATGAGAAGTCTCGGAACATGCCAAGCAGCCACAAGTCATGTGTCCGTGATGTACTGTGCTTTCCCACGGCAGAGCAGATCAGGTGACTTTCATGTCATGTGACATCATGTCCAAGAGTGTTCTCAGTCGTTCAACAATTACTGTCTCGACCGGGATTCGAACCCTCAACCACTGGAAGCTTGACATTTGTTAGGATTTACAGTGACTGGTGTACCACAATCAAACACCTACGCCAAAAGGGCGCAATGTCAAGCTTGGCTTGACATCCGGTACACGGTATATATACACTTCTAAGTCATGAAGGACCAATTCATGACAAGGTTGGCCCATTGTTCAATTCGCCGACCTCTGGGGGGCCTGCAGCTCCCAAGACCCTGCGCAGCTCCGTGACTGGCTTGGCAAGAAAGGAGGGGTCTTCCTCCATATCTATGACCGTTCTGCGCTCGACAAGACGCCAGAATCTATGAAGCTCATTAAGTCCTTCCTCGAGCGACACGGCATTTTTGGAGCTGCTATTGCGCCGGCCAACCCTGACCCGGCTTTCGCGCCCCCGCTCCTCCGTCACCAGCACCCACCCGCCTTCTTAGTATACAATATCCCGGACGCTGCCGCTGCCCAGCTTATTGAAGGCCGCATTTACGCACACCGTGAGGTTACAATCTTGGTCTATAGCCGCAGCCCCCATGTCCCGCATTTCCTTGGATACTTCGATGGCTTTCCCGCTGCCGCGCTCAACCTCGATGATGAAAATTGCCTTACACAGCTTGCTTCGGACATCCGTACCACAATCCAGAAGTCTGGCGTCGTCGATCTTATTGAACTCTATAGCCGTGATCGCTTCCTCCCTGACCATCCTGCCGACCTGCGGATTGCGCATTACCTTAATTCCATCACGGTCACCCCGATAACTCTCCAAGTTCAAGGTGAAAGCGTCGTCTGCTGGCGACTGTACATGGAGTCGCCTGCGGCTAAATGTACAGGGTGGGCCGAAATCACCTCCTGGTTCCGTGCGAACACAATCACCACTTCCTTCTATGGTTCCGCAGTCTGGCTGCGCACCTTGTCGTGTGCGGGCTGTCACGGTGTCGACCACCCACGAGGGCTTTGCCCCTTTCTCTGTGTCCCGCTCTGGAACGGTCCGAGCCTTTCAGATCGCCCGATCTCCCTCAAAGGAGACCTACAGCATAACAGTAATGCCACTGCTGGCTCGGGTCCATCCACGCTCACCCCTCGTGCTGGCCCTTCGACGAAGATCATCAGGAAAAACCGGAGTTTCCCTAAATGAGGTAATGTTCCTATAGAAGCACTGATGTGCCTATAGAAGCACTGATGTGCCTATAGAAGCACTGATGGTAACTACTGGAGTTTTTCGGCTGATCCTGTAGCTTGGCTTGTCCTACTGTAGTCTGCTATAGTTCTTTGTAGTCCTCTGTAGTTTCACTTTTTTGTAATTCATTATAATGCTCAAAAAGTCTTTCAAAAATGATCTAAGGCTTGTATTTCATCATATAATCTGACTGTTTGATTCAATCTCACTAGTGACATGTCACATACACACATGTGCACCTCTAAGACGTCCAAGTCCTCAGGCTGCTCTCACTATGTATCTACAGTTTTTTCTGCTGTCCTAAAGCAAGCTGAGTATAAGTCACAACAAATGTGAGTGTATCTAAACAGTCTTGACTAACACATTCTAGGATGTTTATAGTAATATCTTTGCATCGTCGACTTCAAGTTTTGAAAGGTACGTGTCACTAACACTTTGACATCCTAGATTTCGATGTTGTGCACCAAGCGCTGCACCTATCTGCATGTATGTACATGCGTTTGAAAGCTACAGATCACCGCTTTCTGGAACACCTAACATATCCCCGGTATGTTACCTCGTTGTAAAGATACCTCCAAAACATATTTTGATGACAGTTTCAGAGATTTCGTTCTAGCGCCTCGAGTTTTGCGCCTATCAGGGCACATGATAGCTCGTTCGAAAGCTCTCGATGAGCTCTTTCCAACGAGCTAAACACATTTGTGGTACGTCCATTTTTCGTTATGATACAGCCCTATTTTGCCCAGAGGGGCGATTTTAAAATCTTCTCATATCCTGTCATGCAGGGTACCGTTCGAAAGCTACGATCAACCGCTTTCAGGAACCGTTGAAACGTCATTGGTACGTCCTTTTGTTGTGGAGATATGTCTCAAACAATATTTGACCTCCAGTTTCAGAGATTTTGCCGCTGTGGGACGAGTTCTGCACCTATCATGGCGCAGAGGGCTTGTCTGAAAGCTATCAATCAGGGCTTTCAGACAATCCAATCAGTTTTGTGGTGCGTGCAGTATTCAAGGCGCTATGCCAGTTTTTGTATCTACTAAAGTTACCCATAGTGTTCGGGCTGTAGGGTCTTCGATATCCAACGTATCACATCGTGCAGGGCACCGTTCGAAAGCGACAAATCACACGGTTCGAACGGTACTAGGTACGTGCTAATCAGATAAGAATTGCGGTCTGTAGAAGAGAAATGGAGATCTATCCTGGGGACCCAGACACTCTCCCATGCTCCTTGCAGCTGCGACGCACGCAACTAAGGTAGACAGATTGCCAAACATGGCAATCTTATTTTTTGCCAGTACAAGGTAAATATAAGTTGGTGTAAAACTAACACTATTAGATGTTTTAAAGAAACTTGTAAGTAGTGTAAACTTACGACGTATTCTGCAAGGGGGCAGAAACCAGATTGCCATATTTGGTAATCTGGTTTCTGCCTTTGGTGTTGTTTGGCCTCAGGACTTGCCAGCAATGCGCGTCATCTTCACCACTCTTCCTCACTCTCTCCTCACTCTCTCTTCTCACTCTTTTTCTTTCTTCCCTTTCTTTTTCTCTTATTTTATTGTAAGTCTTTTTTTTTCCTAGCGTCTCATTTCTCTTCAAACCAGTTGGGTGCAAGAGGCTGCAGCAAAAATGTAACAGGTAAGTAAACTTGTTTGTATCTTATAAGTTTTAGTGCTGACGTGCACACCTACCTGCCCACTCACACACTCGCCCATCCACCCATCTGCTCGCTCACCCACTCACCTGCCCACCCATCTGCTCGTTCGTCTGCCCACCCATCTGCTGGCTCGTCTGTCCACCCATCTGCTCACCGGCCCACCTACCTGCTCGCCTGCCCACCCACCTACCTGCTCACTCGCCCATCCACATTCCTGCTTGCCCATCCACATGCCTGCACCCTATATCCCTGCATGCCCTCCCTTATATACATAGATAGGTTGGAATAGTATAGATTAGAGTACTTAGGTTTTTTGTAGTTAATGTGAAAATGAGATAGTGAATGTTCTGATTTATTAAAATTGTGTGAAATAAACTGCTAACATCAGTAGTCTATGCTTAAGATTGTAGAACTACTATACAAGTTTGGTTACTACAGTAGAAAGATCCTCACTACAGGTCACTACAGAAGCCACCGTAGAAGGGGGGGTTCCTACGAGTACTACGGGTACTATAGGAGCTACAGGTAGCTACCGTAGACTACAGATTGCTACTGTAGCTAATGGTAGCAACTTCGGTTTTTCCAGATGTCATGATACCCTGTTCCATGCAGATTCAATCCAATTTGAAACGCCGTCGCTGAACTCGAGATATCCCAGATATTCTTCGCTAAGCATGTTATACTTTGTTCCTTTGCCTAACCCCACATCCCACTTCTGTCTGTCGTTACTCTTCACACCCCCGCCTCGCTCCTTACCCTTTTTTTGACTAGTATATGTGATACCCGTGGCCGTAACATCCATTCATTACACTGACCGAATACGCTCTCTTTACTGGACACGGCTTCGAATAAAATGTTTTTCGGCTGCAATTGTTTAAGAAGCTGTACTGCGTTCGAACCCAGTAGCTTGCAGGAGGAATGCTCTGCCTTGGGTCTCTGCGCCTACTGTCGGAATTGGCGACTCTCGACAGTAGTAGATAATTGCCCATTGCGTACCCACGTTGGTCCACGATGTATGCATACGTACTAAAGGCCACATCTACCATTATGACACAACCTATCCATGATGAAATATGGAGCCCGCCTGACACGGCTAGGCTTGTGAGGGCAGGCTCTGGAGGGGTGGCGCCTCTCCGTGCCTCAGGCTCCGGGCTGAACGCACCTGGGACGCAGCGCCCCACCAATCCAGCTGAAAATCCCGGAGTGCACCTTGAGCGCAGTGCACCACGAACTCGAAGCTCACCGCCGACCCCGGATGATGGCAGGACAATAACGCCTAATCAGGATATGGTTGGAATGCCCGGCCTGCAGGTTCGTCCTCAGTGTCCCGGACCGTCTCTCGACAAGCATCTAAATATGCCCCCGAATACGACTGCACCTATTGTCCCCAACACGACACGACCAACCCCCGCTCAACGTGCTGCGCCCCTAGCAATTGAGCCAAATGCTGCACCCCCAGCAACCGCACTACCCGCTGCACCCCCAGCCCCAGTTGTGCCTACTATACCCCACGGCGTACCTAATATACGACCCACTACAACTGCGCCACCGGCTCAGCCCATCCTGCTCGACGTTTCACAACTGCTACATACGGCTGCTGTCTCACTGGCAGGTGCGTCTACGTGGCGACATTTTCGTACGTGCGCCAATATCAAAATTGCCACTCACAATCTTAATGGATGCGCACAACGTGATCTGGGACCGTCCACTGTGTCCAAATGGACCGAAGTCAACTATACAATGCGTAAACAAAACATAGGCATATTAGCAGCCCAAGAAACCCACCTCAGGGATGAACACCTTGAGTCTATTTCCCGCCTCTTCTCCAAACGCCTCCTTGTCCTTAACTCCAGCGATCCGATTCGCCCTGGCTCATCTGCCGGAGTCGCCTTTGTCCTCAATAAAGATGTTCTCCCGGCTCCTGACTTTACATTTCATGTGCTTATTCCAGGACGCGCGATAGCCCTCATCGTCCGCAATTGGCATGGCACTACCTCGGCTACCTTCCTCAATGTCTACGCACCCTCCGAATCCCATGAGGACCATCCGGCCTTTTGGACTGAAGTCCTCACACGCTGGAAAATACTCCACCTCCCCAACCCCGACTTTTGCATGGGTGATTTTAACCTTGTCGAAGCCCCGATTGACCGCGCCCCGCCGCATCCGGACACCCCAGCTGCTCTGAATGCACTTACCGTACTGACAACAGACCTCCGCCTCCAAGATACGTGGCGATTCACGTTCCCTGACTCGCGTCTATACACCTGGCATGGCAATCAGTCCTCCCAATATGCTAAATCAAGACTCGACCGTATCTACACCTCTCCTGTTCATTCCGACTTTGTCTTCGAATGGCGTTTCGGCAACTCTACAGTTCCCTCAGACCACGATATGGTCTCTGTCCGTTGGGCGCCCCGCGACGCTCCCAAAGTGGGCACCGGTCGCTGGACTTTCCCACTTAACCTGATTAACGACCGCAAACTCCTCCCGCTTCTAGTTGCTCGCGGGCTTCAACTCCAACGAGACCTTGAACACCCGGAATTGCCCCGCACCGAAGACAACAATCCGCAGACACTCTGGGCCGGATTTAAATCTGACCTCATCAAACTCACTCGTGACTTTGCCCGCACAAATGTCGGCAAAATGCAGACCACTATTAATAACCTCCGTCGAGATGCTGATGAGCTTAAAGCTCACCCCGCCTTCCCGTATGACGAAACCCTCCAAGCCAACGAGCAGCTGCTTGACCACAAAGCCAGTTATCTCGAGACGAAACGCCGGAAAAACCAGAAAGCCACCACTAAAGCGACCTGGCACCTCAAGGGTGGGAAAATTAACAAATTCTGGACTTCAGCGAACACTGTCACGAATCACTCCATTTCTCTCCGCTCTGCTCTCCTCCATCCGGGCAGCACGTCCGGCCTCCCTTCCTCAGACCGGACCTCGCATCCAGTACATGCGCCTATGACCGGATCATGATCCCGTCATGCTGACCTAGACCCAACCAGGTCCTTCACGGCAACCACCGGATGCCCCTCGGAGACCACCGGGTTCCTCGGGCTTTCCCCGGAGGTCACCAGACCTCCCATGACACCCCTCGGCCATTCCTCGGATCTTCCTCGGCACTCACCACAAGTCTCCTCCCTTATCTCATCTCTTATCTATACTCGCCCATCTTGTACCTATCTGATACTCACCGGCCCGCAGGTCCGACCTGCTATCCCGATCCCATCATCCTTCGGACCTCTGTTCCCCTTGTACCTATTGTACCTATCGGATACGCACCGGACCGTAGCTCCTGATCTCGGTATCGGATTATCATCCTCCTCCGCCATCATCGATCTCCCTCGTCCTTATAGTCTCTCGGTCGTTTACCTGTTCCCTTAGACTGTCCACTTTGTCTGTACCGTATTGTACCTGCTATCCAGGGCACTGCGCTGCTTGCCATCGTTCTCACTCTCGTCTCCTTTCCTCCTGAGCACCCGGTTCGCATAACCGGTTGGTGACTTGGGCGGCTCTTCTGCTGTCTTCGACCGAGTCTTGACAAACACGCAGAAAAAAGCCCGCGACCAGATCAAACGACTCCGAATCCTTGACTCCACCCCTCCCCGCTATGAGATGAAATCTCAACGTATGGCCAATCTTGCCAGTTCCTATCATGATAACCTGCAATCAAGTGGTCGTGACACCTCCAGGACACCGGAAGAATCCGCAGCTAATATGCAGATTGTACTAAACACTATCCCCCCTTCCCAACACCTCGCAAACCCGGCCGCCTCGCCGCTGAATAGCCTCCTCCACCAGGATGATGTCCTGGCTGCCCTTAAATCCTCCCGTAATAATACTGCGACCGGAGTAGATGGTTGCCCATATGAACTCTGGAAAAAATTCTATGATCTTAGTGTCGCCGCTCAAAAAACAAATGCTATGTCACCTTACTTTGATGTTATAAAAATTCTTTACGTTGGTATACAATGATATTCAAGCACATGGTGTTGCTGCGAACACCGACTTCTCACTCGGATGGATGTGCCCTATCTATAAAAAGAACGACAAAGCTGAGATTTCTAACTATCGCCCGATAACGCTCCTCAACACTGACTATAAACTTTTTACAAAAGCCCTCGCATCCCAGCTGGCATCTCCGATCCCTGCTCTAATCCATCCAAACCAAGCTGGCTTTATCCCTGGCCGCTCCATTTTTGATCAAACACGTCTTGCTCGGGCGATGACTAATTTTGCTGAAGCTACTGAAGAAAATGGCGTCATCATGTCTCTTGATCAAGAAAAGGCCTATGACAAAATCGACCACGACTATCTATGGGCCATCCTCTCTAAGTTCCAGCTACCTGAGCTCTTTATCAATACAGTCCGATCCTTGTATGAAACAGCTCATACCAAAGTTGCCGTGAACGGCTTCTTCAGTGTGCCATACAATGTTACGCGAGGTGTCCATCAGGGTGACCCCCTCTCCTGCCTACTTTTCGACCTGGCCATTGAACCTCTCGCCGGCATGCTCAGACAATCGCCCAACCTCCACGGATTTACCGTACCCGGACTTGATGCACCGATCTTAGTCAGTCTATTTGCTGATGATACTGCTCTCTATCTTAGCGAAAATGATCGGTATGATGATGTCAAAGAGATTCTTGACTGTTGGTGCGCCGCCTCAGGTGCCTGTTTTAATATTCACAAAACCGAAATTGTACCTATTGGCTCACCTGCTCATCGACAACGTGTTCTCGATACTAGGAAGATACACCCCCTTGACACAGTTGTCTTAGATCCTGGCATACGCATAGTGGCCGATGGTACCCCCATCCACTACCTTGGTGCCTGGATAGGTAACAAAATTGACGATGCCTACCCATGGCCTCCGATCCTCAATAAGATACGAGCCACTTTGTCTTTCTGGGCACAGTCGCGACCTATGCTCAATGAGAAACATCTCATACTGCAAATGTATGTCGGTGGCATGACCCAATACCTCGTCCGTGTCCAAGGTATGCCGAAAAGTGTTGAAGGCGAACTCAAAAAAATCACACATAAATTTCTCTGGGGTGACAGAAAGGCCCCTCCTGTCTCGATGACTGTACTATGTCAACTGCACGCTCTCGGAGGGATCAATCTTTTGAACCTCTCTTCCAGGAATGATGCGATTCAACTTGTATGGCTACACTCCTATCTGGACATGTCCCCCTGCCAACCGGCCTGGGCTTTTGTAACTGATGTCCTTATCAACAGGCTCGCCCCGTTGACTGCTCAACCGGAAGGCATAATAAATATGTTCCTCCAACACTGGAAGCCACCCCTTTCAGGAGTCCGTAGTGCTACCTTGTCACCTGACATCCTAAGCATGCTGAAAACAGCAAACAAGTACCATGTTAAATTCAACTGCCTGAGACTACAGGAGTCCCTGCAAAAACGTCTACCCACATGGTACCACTTTGGAGCGGTGCCCATGCGTGCGAGTCGCCAAACACATTGTCTACAATGGGTCCATCACGTCCGTCACGTTTCCGATCTCCTCCTCGCTGTCAGCCGGTTCCATGTCCCAGAGCTAAACCACCAACCCCATGAGGACTGCCCATGCCCAGACTGCATCGTAGACCGAACGATGGGCTGCCCTAATCCCAATGCCTGTGCTACTAAAGCTCAAGAAGTTCTTGATACGATTGGCGACAAATATCAACCTCAACTGCGTTACGATGATAATGACGACCTCACCCATACTCCCCACCGACTGGACGACATTGAAAGTGTCCGCGATATCGGCGACCCTGTGCTGTTCGACCCCTCTGTCGCCTGCCATATCGACTTGAGCACCGGCTTCTGCGTCTTTACTGACCCGTCTACGCTATGTGATGTACCGGCACACCATGTCCGTCAACCACACCCACATGGCGAGGACGACGTCCGCCATGTTGTGGCTTACATGTTATGACCGTATTTTCTTTTCTCTTTTACAAGGACTTATCATTTCTTTTCTTCTGCGATGACGCCCTCCAACCATCTATCGATCCATCGATCCATCACTTACTGTCATCGCTTCCTCCACTGACTGCTTATCTAAGACTTCGTATAGGATATCCTACTGCCTCTTTTGTCTGCCTCTTTTGTCTGCCTCTTTTGTCTGCCTCTTTCGCCTAGGATATCCTACCGTACCTACACATATATAAACCCCACGTACACGGACCTGTAGCACTAAGTTTATCCTCTTGTATATCTTGTATCTCGACTTGCAATACAGTCGCTCGATTCGCTCCTCTCATCTTCGCTCCTCGACCGCCTCAACCACCCTCTATCTCTCTTCGCTAAGGGACGGGCCTTAGCGTCGTACTCTTCGAGACCACTAGCAGCATCACTGCTCTAGTGACGGACTTGGCGCCGTGTTGACACAGCCGTACGACTTGGGAACGACACAGGTTCCGAACCTGGTCAGAACATTAGGATAAACTTCTCGACAACACCCCGCCAAGATTTCGGACTACAACATCGGAGAAGGGCCATACGGCAGCCCCTTCAAGATCGCATATTACTCGACAAACGGACAGATCGTACTTCGACAACGACCTGAAGATATTGAAGGAGTCCTTACAGACATCCAAGGGAACATCTACATCCAGACGAATACCGTACAACGACCGGCAACCACAGGAGAACTAGAAGAAGCTCGCTACCTCGCAGCCGTAGCAGCACACGTTGGAACGAACAGTTATCACACATCCGAACAAGGGACACCAGAATCGATAGGACTAGTCAACGGGTACCTCCTACACGACGAACGACACTCCTTCAAGGTTGGAGAACATTGGATCAAAGAAGACGGGTCTACAGTCACAAACGAGCAACGAAAGGTCGCAGCATTAACGGCCGAGCGCATATATCGTGATCAAGCAAACCCAGAGGTTGAAGAACACGTCCGCAAAGTAGCCGAAGGAACACTTGCCCAACAGTGGACCGCAGACCGACTTTCTCTTCGAAAGAAGGTAGCCCCGATCACGCCTACGCAGCACTCAAGCTCTCAGCAGACCCCAGCACCGAACCCACCTAATCCAAACCCACCAGCCCCTGACCCGACCCCTGCAGTGCCAGTACAGAACCCTCCTCCTATCCAACAACCCATTCAGAACCCCACCCCCAATCCTAATCCCAATCCGAACCCTCCAGGAGGAACGAGCACTGCACGCCCCAAGAAGATGACGGAAATCAAAGCCAACAAACCAGAATTTTTCGATGGTGACAGAACCAAGGCAGACGCATTCATATTGGCCTGCGAGCTGTACATCGCACAGCAAGAACTCTCCAATACGGTGAGAGAAGAAGCGAAGGTCAACTTTGCTCTCTCCTACTGCAACAAGGGTGATGCCCTCAGCTGGGCACATGGACTCCACAAGGCGAAAGCGGTCCCAAAGACCTGGGAAGACTTCAAGACAGCCTTCACGGATCGCTTCAAGGACCCCGGAGAACGTCAAGTTGCAGCAGGACAGCTCAGTCGCCTTCAGAAGGGAAAACTGTCCATCACACAGTACAATGAACAGTTCAATCGCCTACGTCTCAAAGCAGAACTCAACGAGACCCATCACCAGAACCTCCTGATGGACACATACCGTAGAGGACTCCCGAGGCATTACCAGACCACCATCGCCATGCAGGGAACGCCACCCACGGACGTCAAAGGCTGGCAGACCAAAGCCCTGGAACTCGAAACCATCGAGCGTACCATTGATGGAGGACTCGCCAATCCCTACGGTTATACCAGGTTTCAGAGCCAAGGAACCAGATCGACCGCTTTACCTCCAGGAGAACCGATGGACATCGGACAGAGTACCAGACGAGACGGACGACCAGCAGCCAGGCGATACCTCAGCAGAGGACAGCAAGACGAATATCGGAAGAACGGCCAATGCTACGAGTGTGGTCAGCAAGGCCACGTAGCCAGGAACTGCGAACGACGCACCCAACGCGTTCAGGGTGCAGGACGAGGACAACCCTCGACACAGGGACGAGGAGGATACTCCAACAATCGCCGATTCCCAGGAAGACCCAGCAGAGATCCTTCGTTCGCGAAGTAGAAGCCGAAGAAGAACAATACCACGTCCACGAAGAAGGACCCGATCTCATCATAGAACAGGAGATCCATCGTATGAAGACCGAAGAACAGCCGAAGAAGACCGATGACGCAAAGGATTTTTGAAGCGTCCTGACCCTTCAGCGTGGCTCAGGACGGCGAAACGAGAGCACCCAGATTCTGAATTTGTAACAGTATCACCAGCATTACGAGCACTAAACTTTGTTGTTCAGCTCAGTGGGCGCAAGAAAATCGCTGATGTGGTCGCACTAGTCGATAGTGGCGCCACAGATGTCTTCATAAACTGGAGAATAGTCAAGAAATTTGGGCTGGCAACGCAGCCTCTAAAGAAGGAAATACCAGTACGCAATGTCGATTCTACTGAAAACGTACTTGGACGCATTACACATGCAACGGAACTATACATGGACCTCGGTCCTCATCGGGAACTGACGAGATTTTTAATCACAGATATAGGGAAAGAAGACATTATCTTAGGCATGACTTGGCTCCGCCGACACAACCCATCATTTGACTGGAAGAATGGATACCTAACGTTCAACCAGTGCCCTCCGATATGCCGCATCGAATCCCCGGAACGGTTCAAAGGAAGACCACTTAGTGCTATAGTGGTAGGAGGACGACGAATCCATCGCTCCGAGCTACGACATCGACCAATTAGCAAGATACCTCATGAAGCACCTCGGGTGGACCCCATAGACCCAGACGAAGGCCAGCCAGTAGCCCCGGACCCAACAGAAGAAGAGATGGAGGAGTCCGTACGACGCGTCCTCCACCCCGAAACTGCAGACCCAAGCACCAACTTGGAAGAAGGAGACGAACTCTTTTGGACACCGGGATACGAAGAAGGAGAACTCCCAGAAGATGACGAAGAAACCATTGCGGTGATCCGCAAGGTCTACAATGCGCAAGACATGGCGATACAAGACTTCCTCAAGAAACAGAAGGAAGGGAAGGTCAATACGGCAGATCAAATTCCGAAACAGTACAAGCAGTACGAGAAAGTGTTCAGCGAAGAAGCCTCTTTCCGCTTTCCACCAGAACGACCCTGGGACCATGCCATCGAACTTAAACCCGACGCCATTCCACGGACCAGGTGCAAGATGTACCCCTTAGCCCCAGGAGAACAGGAATCCCTCGACAAGTTCCTAGACGAGCATCTCAAGAAAGGATATATTCGACCATCCAAATCGCCACTCGCATCCCCCTTCTTCTTCATTAAAAAGAAGGACGGCAAACTACGCCCCGTACAGGACTACCGCCAATTAAATGCGATGACGATCAAGAACAAGTACCCTTTACCGCTCATCCGGAACTCATCGACAAAGTTCGCGAAGCATCCTACTTTACGAAGTTCGATGTGCGATGGGGATACAACAACATTCGCATCCGAGATGGAGATCAGTGGAAGGCAGCTTTCCTCACCAATCGAGGCCTCTTCGAACCAATGGTTATGTTCTTTGGACTTACGAACTCACCGCGACGTTTCAGACAATGATGAACGACCTCTTCCGAGATCTCCTTGCTACAGGCAAAGTCATCATCTATATGGACGATATCCTCATTGCAACAGCCACGCTGCAAGAACATCGTGACATCGTCCATCGAGTCCTCACCATCCTGCAGGAAAACGACCTCTATCTCAAGCCAGAGAAATGCACATTTGAGGCCCCCAGCATTGAATACCTTGGCCTTATTCTCGAGAAGGGAACTGTCAAGATGGACCCCGTCAAGCTTGCAGGAATCAAGGAATGGCCGGTGCCCAAGAACGTCCGAGATGTTCGATCCTTCCTAGGATTCGGAAACTTTTATAGGAGATTCATCCAGGGATTTTCATCCATCGCACGACCGCTGAATGACCTTACCAAGAAGGACGAGAAGTGGGTCTGGGACACAAAGCAGCAAGAAGCCTTCGAAACTCTCAAGGAACGGTTCACATCCGCACCCATCCTTGCCCAACCAGACACCACAAAGCCCTTCTCGGTCGAAACGGATGCATCAGCATTCGCTTATGGCGCAGTGCTTTCACAAGAAGGCGAAGACGGACGATCCCATCCCTGCGCTACCTATCGCATTCCTTCACCGACACTGAACGGAACTACGACATTTACGACAGAGAACTTCTTGCCATCATTCGAGCACTCGAAACGTGGCGACATTATCTAGAAGGGTCACCACACCAGATTGATATCGTATCGGATCATCAGAATCTGCTTTACTTCAAAGGACGCTCACAAGTTAACAAGACGACAAGCACGCTGGATGCTGTTCATGTCTCGCTTCGACTATACCATCCGACATGCGGCCGGAAAGACCATGACGCGTGCCGATGCGCTATCTCGACGACCAGACCATGGAGAAGGAAAGGACGACAACGAAGACCAGATTGTATTACCACAAGACGTATTCATCTCAGCGCTACGAACGGGAGTACAAGCACCAGAATCGGACATTCAAGCTGAATTGATTGCAGAAGCAAATCGCTTCGAAAAGTCAAAGGACGTCGTCGATGCCCTGCGGAAACAAGCACCATCATTCATCGACAAAGGACTAGACGGTTGGAGCCTAGACGAAAATGGCCTACTCCTATATCGAGGACGAATCTATGTGGCCAAGTTCGACGAAATTCGAAGAGGAGAAGGTGGTACGACAAGTACACGAAAACCCGGCATATGGACACCCAGGAGAGTGGCGCACCGTGGAGCTTGTACAACGAGAATACTTCTGGCCTGGTATGGTCTCTTTCATTCGGGATTTCGTCAAGGGATGCACAACGTGCCAAGCTATGAAGAATCAGAACCACCGTCCCCACATCCCTATCCAGCCTATCCCTGCAGAACCAGAGCTACCATTCTCCACGGTTTCTACAGATTTGATCACCAAACTCCCAGAGTCTGACGGCTTCGACTCCATTGCAGTCTTCATCGACCATGACGTCACTAAGGCTGCAGTCCTAGTTCCTTGCCGAGAAGCTATGACGGCCGACGACTTCTCCACGCTCTATGAAGCTAACGTCTTCCGACGTTTTGGCTTGCCTACGAAACTTATCTCCGACCGAGGCACACAATTCACCTCCCCCAAGTGGTTCGCGACGCTCTGTCTCGACTCGGAATATCTCAGGCCAAGACGACCGCATACCATCCACAGGCCGACGGACAAACAGAACGATTGAATCAAGAAGTCGAACAGTACCTCCGAATATTCTGCAACCACCGCCAGGACAATTGGGCACGCCTACTACCGCTTGCGGAGTTCTCCCACAATGCCACACTCCAAGCATCATTGAAGACCACCCCATTTCAGGCTCTTATGGGCTATACGCCACGTGCCCATATTGCTCCATCCGCAGTAGCTGATACCCCCGGAGTGACTCATCGTCTCGACAACCTCGAACGGTTGCGCAAGGATCTCCAAGCATCACACCGCCTGCGGCGCAACACATGGCGGACCGGATCATGAATGCACCACCCACTATAGGGAGAACGATAAGGTTTGGCTCGATGCGACGAATCTCCGAACTTCGCACCCTACGAGCAAACTGGCTCCTAAACGATATGGTCCGTTCAAGATCACCTCGGTCCTTGGACCCGTCACCTTTGCGCTCGCACTACCTCCGACCTGGAAGATTCACCCGGTCTTCCACGCATCGTATCTCTCACCTTATCGCACCACGGAAGCCAACGGACCAACTCCGCCGCCGCCATTACCGGATCTTGTCAACAATGAAGAACAATGGGAGGTTGACAAGATTGTGGACTCGCGCCGCTACCGCAATCAGCTGCAGTACCTCGTCCACTGGAAGGGCTATTCGGATGCCGATGATACTTGGGAACCTATGGGCAATGTACAGGGAACGGCCGATGCCGCTATCGCAGACTTCCATAAATGGCACCCTCAAGCCCTCCGGCCACAGTCCACCGCCACTAGGATTTCCTCCGACGGAAGAAACCCACGCATACCAAATCTGGCAGCTAAAGGCACAACAGCCCCGCGTCGCTCCACGCGCGGCCAGGATATCCAACCCGAAAAAGGCACTTCTAGCATAGCCACACGACGCGGACGTCGAGTATAAAAGGGGGGGTAACTTTTCACCTTTAACCCCAACAGCGAATGTCCTTCACCGCACCAGCAGCTCTTCTCATTCTAGTCATCACAATCAGTATCATTCTCATCGCAATATGCCTTGCCCTTCTTCTCCTGCTTCTCCAACTATGCAGACCGACTTCACCGACAGCGACGTCGACTCCTACAACGGGAATGCCGACAACGAATCCCACCCCTACTTGCACATCTCCACCGCCTACCAGCCCCAGCCTGAACAGTATCACTCCGTACCCATACAATCTGAGGCCATGCCCATCGACGAGACCACACCGTTACTCGACGCCTCACCCACCATCGCCAACGACCAGTCCACAGACGGAGACGACGAGGACGACACCACGGATGACGACGCCGAGGGTGACACCGATCGTTCCTCCTCCGAGCATGAGGACGACACCACGGACAACGATGAGGACGACGAGGCGGGTAGCTTTCACTCAGCCACCAGTCAGGCCAACGCCGAGGTCTGGGCCGGCACCGGGACAGGATGGCAGCGATCAACACCAACAACACGGAGGCGGGACAACAGACCAGCGACAACCAATGGATCGAGTGGGGGATGCCGGCCAATGGCCCCAGAGACACCAGACGTGGCAGGAACTTGCCACGGAACTCACAACTGCCACACCGGAGCCCGACCCCGAGGAGACGAGCATCTCGACAGTCCAACGCATCATCGACGACAACGACCCCAGCGTTGCAGACCGCCAGAAGGTCGTCGACTGGTTCCAACAGATCGCGCAACGAGAACCCCAGGACGTCTCGTCCATCGAGATGGGAGAGGCACTCATGCTTGTCCAACGCGTCTTTGCCCACGACGAGAACTCTTGGAAGCCTCTCGACGGATCTGGAGGACAACAGGAACACGCATCTCCATTCCCAGGACGACCCCAGTACACCGCCGCCCTATGGCATCAGCATGCTCGATGCGTTGTTGAACGACGCAACGGCGGGCGCCTTCCAACGTCGCAGGACCGAGACCGCACGGAATACTACCAGTCGCGCCCCCTCCCCATTCGAAATCACGATACAGTCATTCTGAACCCCGTCAATGTCGAGTTCAACACGATCAATGACCTCCTTTCCGTGCGACACCTCCTTCTTCTAGGAAGACCGGAATACCAAGGAGCCATCGAGAACTACATGCGCAACACTGTCCACGCACTGTCCGGATACTCTGACGAGGCCACAGCAAGGGCTAATGCAGTGGTTGATGCCTGGCGCTCGCACCTCGAGAACCAAGAAGAACGCGAGGCATTGAATCGAAGTGCTCAGGATATGGCAGATGCGCTCGAACAGGTGAACCGTCGAGCCCAGGAAGCGCTCGAGCGGCAGCAGCAGTCCTTTCGAACCATTCAAGGATGCGGTGTTTGGCAACACCTCGAGTACCTCGGAGATCACCTGGATCAATCCATCATGGGATTCAACGACATCGATTGGGTCGTACGAGATATTGGACACCGCGATGAAGAACTGGTCGCCTGGTATGCCGCCGGACGACCTGCTTCGCAGCCCAACCCCATTCGACCTGACGGCAGTGGACACTTTGTTCATCCCCAACCCCTTCAATGGGCTGTACTCAACCCCGGACCCGCCGACACTGCCCACCATGACCTCGCCGCCGATACTCCCCACATCAATGGACCCCCGCGACCTCGAGGACGTATCCCTCACCCCCTCTTTCCTGAGTCCATTCGCAAACGAGTCTCCGTCAGTAACCGACACGACGCCCGTGACATCTACCGCGACGTGTTTCAATCCCACCTCCGACGACTCCGTCCACTACGATGGGTAATAGCGCCCTCAGGAGAGAAACTGCGACGGACCAACGCGGCGTGGAAGGAGAAGGGAGTACTCATCAGGTGCACCAATTGCGCACAGGCTCACCGGAATTGCTTCGGTCCGCCACCTTGTGAAGCCTGCCAGGGTGCTAAGCAGCGCGACACCTGTGACAAGACGGACTTCCAGAACCTACGACTCACCACGGAGACCACCCTCGGCAGACGGCGCAGCTCCTGTTCGCGATGTTACGCCACTCAACGGCATTGCAAAGGGAAAGAAGGGAGGCCCTGCAATCACTGCTTCACGGTTCGCATGGAAGATTCTTGTGACAGGATGTTTTGGGTGCAGAGAAGTCGGGACGACTTGACACCTGGACGAGGGGTGATGTTATGACCGTATTTTCTTTTCTCTTTTACAAGGACTTATCATTTCTTTTCTTCTGCGATGACGCCCTCCAACCATCTATCGATCCATCGATCTATCACTTACTGTCATCGCTTCCTCCACTGACTGCTTATCTAAGACTTCGTATAGGATATCCTACTGCCTCTTTCGTCTGCCTCTTTCGTCTGCCTCTTTTGTCTGCCTCTTTCGCCTAGGATATCCTACCGTACCTACACATATATAAACCCCACGTACACGGACCTGTAGCACTAAGTTTATCCTCTTGTATATCTTGTATCTCGACTTGCAATATAGTCGCTCGATTCGCTCCTCTCATCTTCGCTCCTCGACCGCCTCAACCATCCTCTATCTCTCTTCGCTAAGGGACGGGCCTTAGCGTCGTACTCTTCGAGACCACTAGCAGCAACGCCGCTCTAGTGACGGACTTGGCGCCGTGTTGACACAGCCGTACGACTTGGGAACGACACAGGTTCCGAACCTGGTCAGAACATTACACTGACAGCTCCTGCTTCCATAACGGCAAAGCTGACGCTAGATGCGGTGCTGGAGTTTGGTTTGGCGATAACCACCCTAATAATCATGCCGTCCGGGTGCCTGGCCCCCTCCAATCAAATCAAGTCGGTGAGATCGCTGCAGTCATAACTGCACTAGAAGTGATCCCTGGCACTATCTCTCTTACAATCATTACAGACTCCCGCTACGTCCTGGACGGCCTCACCTCACATCTGCACAGGTGGAAAGAATGCGGTTGGCTTCAAATTGCTAACAGTAAATTTTTCCAAAAAGCTGCGTACCTGTTACGTAGTCGCCCCGCCTCTACCATATTTGTCTGGACTAAAGGACACGCCAATAATCATGGCAACGACGCTGCTGATCAGCTCGCACGTGAAGGTGCAGACAAACCTGCTCCCGATATCCTCGACCTGACAATCCCTCCAGCTTTCAACCTTACTGGCACTAGTCTTACCTGCCTCACACAAGCGCTCGGCTATTTGGGAGTACGTGACCGTCTTAAGCCAGTCCACCGCCCTGCCACAGTCTTATGCTTGGAACTAGCACGTAATGCCATTTTCGCCTTCACGGGTAACCTTGAAACCAATACCTCCTTCTGGCTTAGCTGCCTACAAAATGACTTTAGAACCAAAATCTGTCAATTCCTGTACAGATTGCTTCATTGTATTCATCGTGTTGGCCGATACTGGTCCCATATTCCAGGATATGAAAATTGGGCGCGTTGTGCGGCCTGCCATCATCCTGACGAATCCATGGCCCATATTCTTGCTGAATGCCCGCACAATGCCCAGTCAGTTATATGGGCACTCGCACAGGCTCTCTGGCCACATGGTGCTGCGACATGGCCAGCCATCACATTTGGCCTCATAATGGGATGTGGCAAGCTTACTGTCCCTTCTCCCACCGGCCGTGCACCACCAGGTGCCTCGCGTCTCCTTCGCATAATAATTTCTGAATCTGTGTACCTTATCTGGGTTCTCCGGTGTGAGCGTACAATCCAGAATCACCCCCCGCATCCACAATCTGAAATAACACATCGCTGGACTAGAGCGATCTCAGACCGTCTCACCACGGACCGTATCATCGCTTGTCGACTCCTACGTACACCTCAAGCTAAACAGCTTGTTAAAAACACCTGGCAGAGCGCCCTCTCTGCCCCGGTGGAGGGCTGGCACAACAGCCCCGAGGTTTTAGTGGGTATTAGACGGGCTTGAGGCCCTGTTTACCGGAAACAACCTCGAGCCTGCTGAAAGCCCCACACTGTTCAACGTATAGTCGATTGTGTGTGTGCGCATTTTTTCCTCGGATCGTACCAGCACCCCCTGGCATGCTTTATGCCGTCTCTGTGGGGCTCGAGTTGTGCTTGCATAATATAGTTGCCACAGAGACATATGGCTCTTCCAAAAATAAAAATAATAAAAATAATAAAAATAAAAATAAATAAAAATAAATAAAATAAATAAAAAATAAATAAAAAATAAATAAAAATAAAATAAAGTTGCTAGAGGTTATACACGATTAAGGACTCACGTTGACAGGACATGCAGAGTCGCGCCCTATGCAGTTCCTGTTGAAGCTGACATTCAAATTTGAAAGGACCGTAACGTATGTTTGCGAACAAGATCTGCAGGATCATGGGATCTGTGCATACCTCTCAGGGATATTCTCTTCAATTTTTCCACAACCCCAAGCCACATCCCCGCGCGATGGTGTCTCAATTTGGGTCAGTAAATGAATTGTGCCTTGCCGTTGATCAATGTCTCCGGCGACGGTTGACTCTTGAGCCTGGATGATCTTCTGGCGCTTCTCCACAGATAAGCCAGGGCTGCAAGCTATGCCCCGAGTCGGAGGAAGCGCAAGTTCCGGCGCAGAGTTGCAAGTCAAATAGTATGCCAGTTTGCCGCCATACCATGGACCAATGTGCGCAAAACTACTTGTACAGCACGAACTACTGACGACGATGCGTCTCCCACGAGTACTTACATGTGAATTAACGCATATCAAGAGCACAGCATATGAAAGACAACTTCTAAGATAAAATTATGATCTATTTTGTTCAATCAGACTTGGAGAGGGACGACAATCAGAATCAGAATCGCACGTACATGATTGTCGCGACGATGCGGCGAGAATGAGGTATGTGTCGGAACTCCGTGAGATAGATGCCTGTATCTAACATCAGCGCGCCTTTCGAAGACCCGCACATCTATGGGATAATCACCCTGCCAGGTGCCCAGGTTAAGGCGTCCTTGGGTGATTGGGACCGAGATAGTCGGTCCAATCAGGGACGTCTTCGTGTGGGAAACACTAAAATTCAGAATAAAACGTTATATCTTTCACACAGCAACGGCAGAGAGAGCTCATACGAATCGCTGAAGAGAACTGATGAGATGCATGATCCAACTGGCTAATATAACGGATTACTCACTCGGGCCCTTCGTCGGTATGACGCCAATTGAGCGACTCCGGTACGACATTATCGAGGGCCATATCCATGTCTGCATGGCGTCAATTATGGAGAGATAATAGCGCAGTATGGCGTGTATTAACCTCTTCTGACATCTGGATGAAGTATTAAGGATCGGTGAATATTTAATTGTGGGCGATGTGCTGTGTGCACGCACCACTATCGAAGTTTTCGTTGATCGTCAATGCTGCAGACGTGTGCTGTCTGCAAACCACCGATTAGACCAAACCCCGTGCCAGCAGGATATATCGGGATTACATGAAGAGAAACAGCATTCCAGCCTACACCTACTGAGTTCCATCGGCCTCACAGATGAAACAAACAGGAAAACAGACCTCAACGCCGCGCAGCCCAGGTTGAATATGGGTCAAGACTTCCTCAGTCACCAGATGGCATCCTTTTCCGCGTTTGCTCAGCGTGAAGGTCTTCTGCCAGCCCATGATGATTAAATTTAGGTGAATGCGACTACAAAGTTAATGAGTGGTCTGAGACAGATCGAGGACATCGAGATGCCGCAGAGCGCTAATTCTCTTAGGCCCACCTGGAGGACCAATGACATCACTGATTTTTGCTCGAATCTATCGAGTGGCTGGGAAGGGCCGGAGGGATACGCCATTAATCTATCCTCTTTT